>CM040633.1:1597554-1831349 GCA_022818045.1 Neotoxoptera formosana | reverse complement strand
ACCCATAAACACCTTATGAACAGATCGGAACCAGATATATGTCAAACTTGCGGTGAAACTTCACGGTTGAACAATTAATATGCCACTGCCGTAAATTCGCCGACATCAGAACTATACTTAATATAGAAGACAACTTGGAAGAAGCCCTTCCACAGCCAACCAACATAAAAAAAATAATTAATTATCTTAAATTAACCAAATTATACCACCTAATTTAACTTAGAAATATTCCAACATATTATTTATAATTCATCTATTTATATTTTTATCTATTTATTTATTTTTATTTATTTTTACTTCCTTTTTTGCACTTTCTCATTCTATTATTATGTATATATTATTATTAATGTCTCTTATTTGTCTTAAAAAATAGTAATGATTTTAGCCAATAACCTCTGTTGTTGCGGCTTAATAAAATAAAAAAAATAAAAAATAGAGTAATAAATAAGTCATAACTAACAAATACATAATATTATTATAGCCAAATTATTTAGCATGCTGCATATTATGACGGTTTCGACGATTGCCGCCGTCGGTCACCGGCTGCATGTAGGAGATTTAATAAAATATAATGTTATAACATATCACTTATTAATAATGTTTATAATATGAGTAGTCATATTATTCATTATTAACAATTATTTTAAGTTATAAACCATGTTAAAACACAGTTAATATTATTACATTTATAAGCTTTAAAATGTTGTTGCTCAATGGTTAAATTATTTTTTGATTGTGTAATTTTGGTAAGGTTAAGTGCGGGCCTGCAGGTACCTGGGCACTGGACACACCTAGCTCCCTTGCGCAGGCCCTCCGTCTAAACCTAAACATTGGTTGAGATTCTCTCGTCATCATAGTTTGAACTTTACCGATGTAAACTGAAACTCGTTTAAGTGAAACTGGTTGAAAACCGACTGCAGCTTCTTTATAATAAATTATGCTATGAACAAATAAATTCAATAAATATTCTTGAATAGCACAGCGAATTTGGGTACTTGCCAAATAATATTATATTATTATATTATAGAACAAGTTCTTAAGTTTGTATATATTATTAATAGTAATTCGAATAACTCGTCTACTCCTACGGTTCTAATTAGTAAGAATGCAATGTATTATTAATTTAAACATTATTTCGGCTAAAATTGTTATTATATTTACACTCGCAAGTGTGTGAATAGTACGTTATTGATGTGCACACTTGTAATATTTATTTATACGTGTTTTGTGAATAATATGTATTCGAATTTTAGGCAACAGATTCTGATAACTCAGATACTGCGTACCACTGTACCTGCGTACCAACGACGTTATTGCTTGTCCGTTGCTATTATTGCACGACGTATACGTACCTGCTCGCTGCCGTTGTCAATACGTGCGGTCGTCGCTGTTATCGTGTTCGCGGTGGGATATTAAGATTATACTGTTATGGTTATTTGCGCCACACAAAGCGTTTAAAAAATATGTATTTACTCGTGTGCCCCAGATCCGCACTGTATCCCCGGATTGTTATTGGCAGCACGTTGAATTATTGGTCAGCCCTGCCGAGTGTTCGTCTTGCAGTGTAATGCTGATTGTGCTATCACGAATTATTTCGTACTGGTTTGATAGACATGTGGCGTTCGAAAATCTGTCGAAATGGGACGACTCATTTTCGTCGTTACCTCTGGACTCTGAGTGTCTTATCCAAACTCCGACCTCATATCTGTACGGTACGGATGACGAATATTGTGGTCGGCGAATGGCTCACGTGCATTATTAATAATTTTGATAGCATGTGGCGGGCTGTGAATCTTATGCGTTGTCTTATTGCCGTTGGTTGTCGAGCAAGTTTTTACCTTGGGTCTTCTTATCCGGATTTCGGATATCGTCCGCACCGTTAGGACAGTTATGTCCGTATGTAGTTTTTGACGGAGGTGGTCGACGTCGACGTTTTGTCGTACATAGTCGGGAACATACAATGTTATTGGTCTCGGTGTCTTGTTTTGTACGGTTGTTTAGTCACCGAGTACACATTTTAACGTGCTCCGTTGAACTGTGTGTTCTTGCAGTTCTTAGTTTATGGCATTTTTGCTTGATATCCCTCTGGTTGGCGACACACAATGTGCAAGTATTGAGCAATTTTTTTGTGTGTGTCCAGTTGGATGCTGAGCGGTCACGTTCAGGTATGGCCGAGGTCTCCGCCACCCGCGTTAGTACATTAGCTCAGTTCGTGCCCGTACTATTTACTCGCGTATGTCCATGGCTTATGTGTGAATTACGGTCACACATGTCTTGTGCCCTTGAGCTGTGTATCGCATTGAGAGTCTGTACTATTTCTCACTACAGAACAAAGGCCGCCTACCTCGCTATGGTATCAGACGCAGCCATTAACACGTTTATGACCACTATGTTCTACCGGCTAATTGCCCGACGACATATTATTAGGGATGGCACAATGTCCATTGACCGGTCAGAATGTGGTCAATTATTACACGCCAATCAGTTAATAGACAAAAAAAAACCTAACCAGTCAAGGGACTGCCGGTAGAAGTGAAAACTTCTTAAGCATGTTGGGCACCCCGTAAGAAAGCATTTGCGGGTGAGGAAAAAAGTATGAAATTGCGACACCGCCACCGAGAGTACATGTATATATATACTGTGGTATATACTGTTATACTTAAGTGTGAGCGTGTATGTGTATTTATACTAGAACAATTTCACTTCTTTTTTAAAAATTTTTTAATACTTAGGAAATAATGTACCACGAATTGTTTTATTTATCAATATAAAATACTATACATAATTATTTCAGTTATTTTACATTTAAGAAAAAAAAATTACTGCTGTATAAAAGCAGGCGGGCGTTGTTGTTTTCCCGTAACTGCCGTCTGCTGATACACTAATGTATATACCACAGTACATATATATACTCGCGGTGGCGATGGCGGTGTCGCGAGATCATACTTTTTTCGTCACTCGCAAATGCTTTCTTATACGGGGTGCCCAACTTGCCTAAAGAAGTTTTCACTTCAAAAATATATTTTATATTGTCGCGTCCTAATGTGTCAGCAACTTATAAGCACTCTCTGACATGATGCGTCCAGCACACCGGGCAGCCCACCTGTTTTACTGTTATTGATTTCTTATATATCAATTTATATTATTTTGCAAAATGCGTAGGTTTTGGGTAAAGGTGTCTAGTACTGTTTTATTTAGATAAAATTAATTATTATTTCTTTAATAATAATTATTGTAATTTGTTCAATTATTATTATTATTATTATTATTATTATTATTATTATTGTGTTTGAATTGTTGTATGTAAACATTATTTATTAATTATTTGATTATCCTGAACCCTAGGTTCCTTGAGTTATTATTATATTTTTCATCATGTATAAAAAAAAATGTAAACCGCCGACCCGGTGAAAGCGGCCGAATTTGTGTGATTGAGTGCCTGCTGATATATATATATATATATATAGTTGTAATCATGTGATTTATTTAGGTTATATAATTATTGTGTGAACCATAATATGTTCCTTTTTATTATAATTTTTTAATATACCCACTATGTATTAACAATGTATTATTCCCGAATATTTGTACTTGCCGTCCAGCATTGAATACACCTGCCGGAACTTCAGCTCTCCATCTTCGCCCTGGATCATCATGTACCGGTTCTTTCGATTGTTGGTGAGGCAAGGTTCACGGGGGGGGGGAGTATGTTCGAACACTGTATCTTATATTCCCTGTCATATGATGACCAAAGGTCGAGCACTATGCGATGAAATGCAAACTCCTTCCCAAGCTACAATAGGCACCCTATATATACATATATAGGTCCTATCTACATTTATTGCTCGTAGATTTCCGTCACGTCGTTGTCACTAGCTTAGTAGCTGTCGTACGGAGTAGCTGCGGTTTTACTCCAGCCGTTGACCGGGCGACATAGTTGTCGCCACGGCGTTGTGTTTTGTGCTAATCCAGCCGTTTGAGCTAATTCTAGATTTAGTCTAAGTCTAGATTCTAGAATAATAAATTGTTCCGAGAAGTTTATCGATAAAAATAATCTCATGCATCGAGCGTACACCAATACTCCTATATATATATATATGTATATAAAATCCAAATACCATTGAGTCACTGGTCACTGTATCTCAAAAACTACTCAACGTACAAACCTCCAATTTGGAATAGTGGTCCCTCTAATACTTTCACCGTGCAATAAGAAAGGATTTTAAAACATTTTGAGTTTAAGTGGATTTATTAATAATAACTATTCAACCCAATACGTTTTGTGCTGCACGGCTCGGCCAACGGGTTTCCAGCTACCTGCAACCTGACCTTATTGTCCGTCAAGTTATGTGTTTTATATCGGCGTGTATTTATTTTTTTTTTTGTAGATATTAATTGTTTTGAGAAGTTTATTCATAAAAATAATCTTCTTAGTCTAGAACGAATATTCATTTCATTTGTACGCCGTACCTACCAGCAATTTGGACGTGCATGACATATACCTAAGTTATAATTTATATATATATATATATCATATACACATTTTGGCAAACAAATGTATAGAAAAAAACAAATCATAAGCACAGGCAAACATCCCGACGTTTTTCATGTACGTACATATAAATCTGATTTCACTCACTTACGCAGCTCATGGGGTCCGCAATCCACCGCAGGTGGATCGCCTACCTGATAATATACTGCTCGCATATTGTTCGTGATCTAATGCAGTGGTATAATATTCTAAACTAATATTGTAAATATGAAAATAATACACAAGGGCGAAGACGGGTAATTCAGCTAGAATATGAATATATATATAAATAAGTTAATATTGTTTTTCAATAGGGGATTTAGTGCCTTGTCTTTCACGTATAGAAGAAAAACCGAGCGATTTCGATGATTGAGAAATTCGTCACGATTATACATCGCTCGATCAGTGCGACGAATCATCAGTAAATAATATTATAACGTGATAATATACATTTTATTTGTACCGCCTAGGAATAATATTTTCCCGTAACTCGCGAGAATATGAGATGTGTATATTATTTTTTGTTCTAATGCGTAATAATTTATCAATTACAACTCTTATTATTATAACGATAACACGGAACCCTGTATAGGCTATTTAGCTACATTACTGTCGCGAGTCCATCTTTTCCAGTATCTCACAATAATTGCGGCAACAATATCGTTTTCAGTTTTCATGGCAAAACACTTCTTCGTGTCGTTGATATTAGAAAAAGAGCACAAATATTTTTGAAAATTAGATTATCTCTAGAAAACGATAGTCAAAAATCTATTCATTATACATTTCAAGCCTCTTTTGTTATTAATTTCTGAATAAAATATATAAATCATATTAACATAATTATATTTTTTATAAAATGTGATTATAATTAATTACAATAACCATAATTGTTCTATTTACATATCGGTTATTGCTGATATACATAAAAATAATGCATACATTTGGTTATTTCTGTCCAAATTTTATGCTGTTCGGCTTTTTCTGTGACAAATACAAATACAGAAAAAAAAATACTTATTTTCATAAGTCAACCTATACCTACTATTATTTTTTTTGTCTCCTTTCTCTTTCTCATAAAAATAAATATTAATGATATAACATTACGAGTATATACAAAACAGGGTTTATACACAGTGTCCGGTTCAAAAAAGTGTGCATGGCTCGGTTCAAGACGTGCCGATAGTCATTAAGAGATTTACGATCTGCATTGTATATCATGTTTTCTTTCTGTATTTTTCTGATTGTATACACTTTACATGATTATTACTTTTAAAACTTACTTAACTATATGTAGAAAGACTTCACATGTTAAATATTTATGTTTTATACTCCCAATGAAATTGTCATGTGCAGTCTTCTCTGAAAAACTAAGTTATCCAACCATATATTAAATAAAATTCTATATTACTTTAGTAGCCTAAATATATATAAAATATATACTTAGTGATATAGACTGATAAACAGTCTTTGTTTGAATCGTATACAATGATTTCATATCACGAAAATGAAGTTTAAACACATCTATGACAGTGACCAACACGACACCTAATGTACAAACAGCAGAGCGGTACCCACTTGCTCACTTTTTCTTTAAATTAAATCACACTATCGGTAATCGTATAGTCGTGTAGAGAAAATAAAAATTGATTCGTACAGCGGAATTATGTTTTACAGTATGTTTCATTCGAGTAATAATATAAATACAAATCTCAACAGAAAAGATATTATAGTATATTTCATTATTAATAAAAATGTATCACATATATTACTTCAGTCAAATATTAGCAATAATATAGACACGAGTTAGCACTAGGCAACCCACATATTGGACATTTTGCAAAGGGCGATTATAAACTGCGATTACAAACTACGTATGTAATTTAATAATATTGTTAAATTTACATAATCAGTACAAGAGTAATTAAAACTATCTTAAGCACCTATATTTTAGAGATAAACAGACTAATACAAATTTCAAACTAAAGTAAAATACACACGAATCTCACAAAAAAATTATTTACTCTATTATAACGTTTAAGTCAAACCACTCTTGGATGACGTGTGTTCGTTTGACTGTTGCTGATCTAAATCTAAGTAATCCAGATTTGACTCACTCATCAGTAACCGATCGACACAATTCACCAATTCAGGGAATGTGTGTCTATCGTTCGGTTCGTAATTCCAACAGGTCCGCATTATCTTGTATCTGCAATCATAATATAATATTTTATAGTATTTTTCAAAGCAGCATACTAGATGAATATTATTTACCATTGTTGATATTTATAAGGATTTTTTTTACAAGTTATATAATATTATGTATCTATATAGTTGACAGAAATCAATAAAGTCATATAAATATACAACATTATGCACATTCATTGGGTTTTCCGATATGGTTGGTAAAATAAGGTTTAGTCCATGTTTCAAAATTAAATTATTTAATATTATATTTGCACGATAATTGAGCTTTATATTTAATGCCAATTATAAAATACGTACTGCTAATGTAAAACCTATGGCTTTTATAGTACATTTATAAATATATCAATTTTAAAATAACTAAAAACTTAAATATGATGTAAGATAAAATATGAACTTAAAACATAATTATGTTTCCCCATGATAAGTAACTACTGAAAGTATGAATACAAATTTAATAAATAATCCTTCAAAGCCATCAGTTTATAATATGTGCCTACTATCCATTTTTTGCTCAGAAACGAAATGAAAATTCGATAATCTTTAGAAATTAGAACAACTGTGAGTTTCTATTACGGTGTACTCATTAAATTTAATTAAATATACCTAAACAAATATAACAAATGCTACCACTTAATTTTTTTCAGATTAATGAAATTACAAAGTTTGTTGTGGACGCAAACTTACATTTCTTCGGAACAGTACTGCGGTTTTTCCATGCGATATCCACTCTGTAACAGATTGAATAACTGCTCCGGGTGGACCGAAGGATAAGGGGTACCTCCCAATGTCATGATTTCCCACAAAAGTACTCCAAAAGACCATCTATGTATGATAAGTTTATAAAAAAAAAATCATTAAACACGTTGTACATTTCATTCATCGAGCATGCTAAGCAATATCGTGAAAAATAAAGTTACGATTTGTCGATCTACTCGGGTATATATTGTGTACTATGTAAATTATATTTTTAATAAATAAGATTGCAAAAAAATATATTTATATTTGACAGTCCATGTATCATGAGAAAGATGTTAACGTTATCAGGCATAAAAATATAGTGTTACCTAATCATAACGTTAAACAAAAGATATATTTACAATTTCTTTTCATTTGAAAAATCGTATTTAGTAAACACGTGATAAATAACATTTTTTTATTCTACGATCCAGAATCTAATGGTTTTCTGCATAATATTTTATTATTGTCATCCACTATAAGAAATCATTTCGTCTGTAGTGATTTTTTAAATCCTAATTTTTACTTACACATCGGACTGGCTTGTGCTTATTCCGTGGAATATAGCTTCTGGTGCCATCCACTTTATAGGGAGTTTTCCATTTGTTATTTTTTTATAGTAGTCTTGACTTCGGAGATCCCTAGCTAGCCCGAAGTCGGCAATTTTCATAACAAAATCTTCATTTACCAAGATATTTCTTGCTGCTAAATCTCTGTGTACGCACTACATGGATGATAATCAAACTCGATATTAATCAAAAGTTAACAATACAAATGCAACATCATATATTAAGACACAGTGTAACCCCAAGTATAAAAAATGATAAGTATGAAAATCCATTTCTTAAATTTAGTTTTAAAATAATGGTTTACAGAATAAAAGCAAAGTCAAAATCAAATAATAATGTTATGATAATTTCCAAAAACAACCTATACGGTTATTCTTAATATAAAAAACATGTACATATATATTTTAATTTTGTTGCAGTAAAATATTAAATACATTTTAATCACACAGTTTAAAAATGTTTTTAATAATATACATTATATTCTATCTCGAATCTTAAAGTTCGATAAATTTGTTGAAAAAAAGTTATTAAATTATTATTGCTAAATGACAGTAGATAATTAAGCTCACTTTCTTCGATGCCAAGTATTCCATTCCTTTGGCTATTTGAAAAGTAAACGATAGTAGTTTATTTTGAGATAATTTGTCTTCGTCATTAGTTCCGATGGCCGGTTCGTACCCGGAGAACTGTCTATGTTTTCTTAGGAAATCTCTAAGGTTACCGTGTAGTGCAAATTCTACTAAGACGTACAAAGGCCCATCTCGAGTGCAACATCCCAAAAGGTTAATTACGTTCCCGTGGTTGCCTAATATCTTCATCAATTCGATTTCAGAGACGAAATCGATCATTTCAATATCGGTGTGTCCATCTACACCAATTATAACGTTAAAAATGTTAGTTACATAACTTAAACTTAAAAAATAAACTTTAATTCATAAAAATAAAATAATTAACCTTTTAACATTTTGACTGCCACTGTAGTGATAACGTTTTTATACATAATTCCATTGGCTTCACCTCTTACCACTTTACCAAAGGCACCTTCTCCAAGAGATGTTCCTATTGATAATTTGTCTCTCGAAAATTCCCAACGTTGATCCACGGGAAATCGGTATTCGGACATGGGAACCTGGTCTAGACACATATATTCACGATTTTGTACTACGATTCTCACCTCGGGTAAACACTTAAACAAATAATTATGTTCGATGATATATTTAGTGCATTTTCATATTTTCATTATCAATAAAATATTTAATTAAGATTCTGAGCGGACCAATGAATGTATCTGTAATACAATGATCAATGATTTTAAGTTCATTATTTTTGGTGTCTGCATGCATTTGATCTTTAACATAAATAATTTTGAATAATAAAAACTTAAATAAAAAAAAATGTAGACTTCACACTAAATATTGTCAAGTACCCAATTTTACAAAATATCAAAATATCATGAAAATAAGAAATACGAAAAAACGAAATTGTATAATAAATTAATTGAGAATTTAAATATCCAATAAATCATTTAGTTTTTTGAAAATGTATCAAGAGGACCTGTTTTTTCTTACTATAAGAAAATCATTTAGATTGCTTAGTCACTTTAAGTTTTTTAAAATCTTAAAATTTCAAATTATGTCTTAATTTAAATAATTGTGAATTATTTTGTACATATTATATGAGCTGTCGGTCCGTCTCCCCTCAGAATCGTTTTTCATCGTATTCATTGATTTATATTAATAAGAGTAGCAGTTACTGCCTTTTTAATTTAATTACGTAAATATATATTTTCACTGACCAATGATTCGGATGCATCTGTAATCTCCTGTTTTTTAGTAGTTATTAATTTTTCTGTCCGACGAATCAGTGTTGCGTTTAAGACCATCATCTCTTGCAATTTATTATCCTTCTTTCTTTGATTTATTAATAGGCGAATGAAGCAACATACAAAAAATACGATTATGACCAGTATGAAGACTATTCCCTGAATAATATATTCATAGGGCCAATTCTCACGTTCATCACCTAAATTAAAATATATCTATAGATCTCATTTATAATTTTGGTATTACGGTATATCGTTTCAGACCCGTATTAAGTCAAAACTTTAAAACCAAAAATTATTTTCTATACCGTCACTAAGGTATCTAAAAGCTACGATTTGCCTTTTTTAAATAAAAAATAAAAATAAAATCATATTATGATTTATTTAATATGAAATAAAACACAAGTATTATAGACTATATGTTACACTTGATCTTATTGTCCACTTGATTATAAAATGAATTATTTTTCTGTTATTGTATTAAACACCTTTATATGCAATGTACGTACTATTAACAGTAATGAATAGGAATTTGCTGTCTGAGGTGTATGAGTTGTTTGCTTCACATTTATATGATCCCGAATCTGACGCAATCGTACTCCTTACGAATATGTTAGTCTCTATGACAAGTAAAAAATCATGTTTAATTTTAAGTTTGAAGTTACTCATTATTTTGAATTAAAAATAATGGTTATGACGCTGTTGGCAGAAGGTATATTATAGTCCTACCGATCACTCGAATCCGATCATTGAACAGAAGTATTTGCCCGTCTTTGTACCACGTGACATTTGGTGTCGGAAAACCATCTGACAAACAAGAAATCATCAGGCTGTTGCCAATGGCGATCGTTGTGGTATGCAAAGATATATTAACTCGTACGGGAACTGCACCGGAAACATGTCAAGTTAAAATCATTGCAACACGGTTTCAGTTTCAAGACGATCATAAAATAAGTACCTGTTGTGTTCCTACTAATATTAAGTATGATTTTATTGATTCGAAGAACAATTTTATAAAATGATTGTAATGCGGTGAAGTCCCCTATTATACTGCATAATAATGAAATGCTAAATGTAATAAACCAAAATTAATAGTATTGAAATGAAGAAAAATAAACTACAAAATGATCCAAGAGTTTTCATATTATCCAGTTTTTGAAGGAGTCGTAAGAAGGTGCTTATAATATAGTTTATCAAATAAAAATAAAAAATATGTACCTAATACGTCATAATACAATGCATTCAATTTTTTATGTTATATTTTATATATTTCTGAAAAAATAATTTTGATTTGTTAATTTATATGGTTGGTTTCAATGATATTGTGTATGATTTTTACAGGCAAAAACTGTACGAACCGTGTATTGCAATGTTAACTGTTTTCTCGCCGGAGCTGTACGAGTTCTTCGCTTCACATTTATATGATCCCGAGTCCGATGGATTCGTACGGAAGAGGACCAACTCGTTTTCTAAGAAAATGATAAAAATGACGTTGTAGTGAGAGCGTATAACTATGTACCTACATTTATATAGGTAGGTACTTATTATTTAAAATTAAGTAACAATGTTCGTGACGCTGTTTGTTGAAGGTACACACGCTTACCGCTCGCTTGGATCCGATCATTAGTCAGAAGTATTTGCCCGTCTTTGTACCAGGTGACAGTGGGTTTTGGATGTCCGTAAGATGAACAAGAAATCGTAAGGTTCGAGTCACTGATGATTGTTGTGTTTGGCAAATATATATTGACTCGTACAGCATCTAAGTCAGAAAAATGTTACGTTAAAAATGATCGCAATTAATAAACAACGCATAATTTGTTTAATCCGTTTCAATTATTGAGACATTCGATCGATCATTATTTTCGTTTGTTTTCTATTTCACTTAAATTAAATGATGGTTAGCACCTATGAGTCCAATGCTCGCTGCCTCGCCGTAATGGCCTATATTATAATATACGTGACCGTTGCTCACTTCACACAACAATTTAATTACCTTTAAAGTATGTTATCGCATTTTTGTTGTACGTAGTGCTGTGTTTTTAGCACTTAAAACGTAATTGTAACCAAAGTTGCCTAAAATATTTATTTTTTTTTAAATTTGAAATATTATAAAAATAGTTTTTGTTACGTACATCTCTTTTATCCAAGTAGTTACCCAAGTATCACCACACAACATGCGTCAACCGGCAGTCATTGTCTCTTTTAGTATTTTGAATATTAAAAAAAAAAGATTAACACCTTATTGAAATGTTGATTATTTTATCGGAATTAGCACAAAAATTATACATTTATAGATAAATCAACCATAGAAAATAATATTTATGGTTTGTAAATAACTGTATAAACTGATCAATTTTTACAAATATGAGATAGTCAATTATATCAAGACAAGCTCAATGACACAAATATGCTTATCTTTAATACCTCAAATATCATTAAATATTTTTTTTTTGCATTGAATTTTGATCAATTCGTTTTGAAATTTGAATAGTTCCGACGTCATGTAATTAATATTTTATTATAATTTGAAGAAATCTTTTTTTTTTTGTTGTGTGCTCTTTTAAACTTAAATTTTTAGGATTTTTAGGATTTTTTAGGAAATTTTAAAGGATATTGCAACTGTTAAAATGGGAAAATCTAAAATAAAATTGTACCTATCAATTTATGTAATAGTTTACTTATAATATATTCCAGGAAAATTAAATGTTTTTTCTTTATTTATGTGGTTGGTTTTATGACATTGATAAACGACATTGTGTATGATTTTTGTAATACTGTACGAACCATATATTGTAATGTTTATGTTTTTCTCATCGGAGCTATACGAGTTGTTTGCTTCACATTTATATGATCCCGAATCTGACGCAATCGTACTCTCTACGACTAACTTAGTTTCTATGAGAATTAAAAATCATGTTTAATTTTGAGCGTGAAGTTACTCATTATTTTTAATTAAAAATAACGATTATGACGACGTTGGCAGAAGGTACATTGGCTTACCAAGCACTTGAATCCGATCATTGGTCAGAAGTTTTTCTCCGTCTTTGTACCATGTGGCATTTGGTGTCGGAAATCCATCCAAAGAACAAGAAATCACCATCCTGGAGCCCATGGCGATCGTTGTGGTATGCGAAGATACATTAACTCGTACGGGAACTGCAATAAAAACATATCAAGTTAAAATCATTGCAACACGGTTTCAGTTTCAAGACGATCATAAAATAAGGATCTGTTGTGTCCCTACGAATATTAAGTATGATTTTATTGATTCGTAAAACGATTTTATAAAATGATTGTTTACATAGGGTTAAATATTTAAAAGTCAATAATTGTGTGAAGTCAGTTAGTATACTGCATATTTATGAAATACTAAATGTAATAAAACAAAATGATTAGTATTATACTCGTACTAATCGACCATAAAAACCATCAACTATAAACTATACCAATAACAATTATCTTCATTCCTGAAATAAAATAATCGAATAACTCATTTCGTAACATCGATTTTATCTAGGGACAGGTATTCTTCAAATTAACTATACTTAGTAACTTTCTGTAACACTGTAACGCAACGTCTTCCATGTAATACATGTATTGAATATGTGTGTGTGTGTGTGTGTCTGTGTGTGTCTGTGTGGCCTTTGACGATTAAACGAAAGTATTGAAAGTAGATAAAATAAAATCACTGAATATTAATTCAATATAGTTATAATTATATAAGTAAACTGTATTGAAAAAATTTCCGTCATAAAGTTAATCATCTATAAATGACGAAAAAAAAAAATTGATTTTATTAAAAACTGGTGTTGCATAATGGTTTCCGCTGTTTTTAATTAGTTTTCCTGATAGTTTAGAATTTTATTTTTCATATTAGTTTTAAATTATATGAAGCTTAATTAAAATTTTACGATAATAATATCTTAGTGATATCACATGTTATATAATATATATGAGTTTTTGTAGTCATACTCATTTCCACTTCTAATTTGGCTTCTGCCATTAACATTTTTTGATATCCTTTTACTGTACATATATACCATCCAGCATCATGGATTGTGACGTTTTTTAGAATCAACTCGGTCCCAGTCACTGCCACCTGTAAAATCATTGTTTTCATAGTTAAACGCAACGAAATAAACTATATTATAATATTATGATTGTGGTGAGTACATAATATCTGCATAAGTGATATTAGTAATTATTTAAATATGGATTAAAGAAGTGAAAGAAAATATTGAACCTTCAGAATCAATGTTGTTATCAAATGTTTAATAAAGGTTAAAAATTTGTTTAATACTATAGTAATTGGAATCTTACATTGGAGTTACTGCTCCTAATTCTAAATTGTGAAAGATCCACAGTTTGTATGTCGATGTCCATTGGATTTGTACTATTTAAATGGTACCAAATGATGGGTTGTTTATCATAGAGCCTTTTAAAAGCATTGCAATGGAAATTAGCTGTTTCTCCACACATTACCGACATACTTCTCGGGTATTGGTCATAACGAGGCAATTTGTTTCCATCCGCTAGAAATTAATTGTGTTAACAACTAATGTTACTAACTGATAAAATATTCAATAATATGGTTCTCATATTTACCGTACACGGCTACTGTGAATTCGTGTTCAGTTGTGCTCAAGAAGCTATGAACCCCACACTTATAACTGCCTGCATCTGTCAATTTCACCGGATTTAAAATGTACTCATTGTCTACTTGATTATAATTAAAAAATGTTTGGTATCTTTCAATGACTTTCACCTCATTTTTATACCAATACCATGTTGTGTATGAATTACCTGTCAACAGTTTAAAGTTGAATAATATTTGAATTTTAATTATGATGAACGATTTTTAGACAATAAAATTGGTACCTAATGATAATATCTAAAATAATTAAAGTAAATGTTAAAAGAAAAAGGTCGGCAAGTCTGTACCACTCTGCTGTACAGTATGTGTCGAGTGGATAACTTTCATGGATGTATTCAATTTGTATTCAATGATAAAAATCATTGTACGCGATAAACGATTTTGATCGAAGACGGTCTGACACCCTACATAACTATGTGTATTTTGTGATGTAATTGCTGTTAGAATAACTAATTTCATTTCATTCGCGCACGAAGACACGTCCATGTCTGCAAGTATCATCGCGTCGTGTGTCCGCTAATCGTTCGTTCCGTGTGAATTCGCGATAAGTGTATTGTTTCGTTCCCATCAAAGGCCTTTCTCGCACACATCCAAATAATTGTACCCGCCTTTTTCCGTATCTTTGCATTTTATTATTGCTGGCTTGGACATGTGCCGAACGCGCCGTATTTTGGAACGTGGCGTTTTTTATCCAGTGTTAGCGATGCGCGTTATTGCCGTTGAATCGTGACCACCCGCCGTACACGTGGTTTTTTTACGGACAATATTGCATCCGTCAGTGCGTCACTTGGTGCCGATATCACAGAATAGATTAAATCAGAATGGGAACTCTCGCCACCCAAATTTTAATCTGCCCTTTCAATATGCTCGACAGTTTTCCCATTGAGCAAAAAAAAATGTCTATACTATTATTGTGTTATTTGGCTACACTGTTTATCATAATTTTTAATTTTTTATAACATATTTAATTTTTTTTTTTTATATCTCTCACTACGATTAAAGGCAGTAAAAGTGTTCCAATGTTCTTTATCAGCATCTTTTCTGATAGGAAAGTGGATGTAATTGGTTTGCAATCGTCATTGAACATTTACAATCGAACATTTGCAAATTATTTTGTGGTTAAAAATTCATACGAATTTTATATTTAAGGTTTGAAAATTCAACACTAGATTCTAAATAAGTTTTTCTTACGACAACCATAAAAAAAATATCTAGGAAACCATTATAAATATTTATAAGCGTTTAAAGTTAAAATTCTTACAAAATGCATTAAGATCAAGAAAATATACAAACTAATTTGTATTGAAAAATTTTAATATTTTTGATTTGCTATTCTAAAAGCCTATGAGGAATCTTGAATTTAAATTTGACCAAATCGAGTTTTTTTTATCGATATTCATAGAAAAATATATTTTAAGAAACTGACAATTTCTTAGGTCTATAACTATATCAAAAATTGTCAAATTATTTTTAAAATTGTTGGTGTATAGAAACATTAAACTTTTTAAATAATATTTCAAAACAAAGATTTATTTAAATGCAAAGTTAAGACAAATAATAATTCAACCTACCTAAAGAAAATAAAATAAAATATTGTTATTTATCATTTATTAAATATTTTGCTTACTTGAGAACGGACAATTCAGATGCAGAGTACTGTTTACTAATAAAGGTATGTTCTCATCAATGACATTAATTAATGTTGGTGAATGATCTACATATTGAAAATCTTTTGGTAAAACATTGAAATAAAAACCTTCCGTAATAAGAATTGTCTCATTTCTATTAAAATCAATTATAGAGCAAGAATATTGTCCTTGATATTCCTGTTTCACCTCATTGATAACACACTCATAATACTTAATACGATTCATCCTATATACAACCGTCAAATACAATAATATTTATGGTAACTCGTCTATTTCATATTTTTCTATCGAAGTAATCGCATAGAATTTTACTTTTTACTCGGACAATAAATTGATTCAATTGGTGATTCCACAGTCCATCTGTTGTTAATTATTCTTCTACACCTCATCATCTCAAGTATATCTTCACGAGTACTTATAGAAAATGCAATACTGTCTCCTGCTGAATACGAAATTACATTTTCCTTTTCTAAACCAAACATAAAAATAATTTAACAGTTTAAAAAAAATAAATAAATATTCAATTTATTCAGTCGTGACAGAATCGCTGTATTTTAATTATATGAGCATTTATTATAACAGTTATTAACGTTAAATTCATTCAATATTTATAACAATGAAACAAATCATATATTATAATTGATTTAATACTGAAATAATCGCATGTGTATTTATAAATAAGAAACATGCAAGTTGTTTAAATGATGAAACTAATCAATTTTATTATATCAATAATAATCATTATGGAAGCACTTTGTGCTTTAACTAGGTATTTATGTGTGCATTAAAATTTATACCATTCAAATACATGATATGTGGTTCAAATTCTTTCGACATTACTCCGGCCAGTAAAAATAGTACCAAAACAGCTATTCCTGAAATTCTCAACAGGTGATCCATTATTTTTCTGAAATAGAAAAAAAAATCCTTATTTAATTGATGTAATACATAACAATTGTGAATAGAAGTTATGAATAATTCTGAGTTTGAATGGAAAAATGTTCATATTTTAGATTTAAGCGGTGAAATGTATGAGTTTTACATTTACGCAGGTGAATTTATGTCATATTACCTATATCTCATGGGTCAGTAAAAAATAAGCTGACTGTTTTATTGAAATAAATAAAAATGTTTTATTGACAGACTTGAGTAATAATTACTGATTTTATATATTAGATTCAGTTTAATACTAGTTTGGTAAACCTGAGTATCAAAATCATAATAATAATTTTTAAAATACTTTGTCTCTCATTGCTCTCTATATTTTACAAATTTTCAATTTTTAAAAGTTTTTTTTCATTTTATGCAGGATACATTTTTTGTAAAGAGTCCGATTATACAAATCACCAGTTCACAAATCAAACATTCACACCATTCTAGTTAGGTATTGACTCAAATGTTAATAATAATAATAAAATATGATATAAATGTACTCTTCCAAAATAATTAAATACTACAGTCGTAGAAGAACCGTAAAAGAACGAAAATGAAATTATTAAATAACAGCGACACAACCAGACACAATTCAAAAAACACTTCTTTATCAGCGTCGAACGGAATCCTTGGTAACCCCTACAACCCCGGTTACCCCACTGACAACTAAAATATGACGGTGGGTTAGTGATTGATCAGGTTAGTCACATTTCATACTATATAATTATAAATGTGTAATGTATTGTTGGAAATACTTACGATGCTATCGTGTGAAAAGGAAATTTAATCAACACAGATGATAAAATAAAATAACGTTTATAGGGAAACTGTAAATACATTCAATGTTACGAATACGTATTCGTTAATTATTGTTTTCAACAAGCAGGGAAGAAAGTTTTAAAATAGATTTTTAACTTGATTATTGTCTAATTTATTAAATATACTTTTCAATAATTTTGAAAATGTTTGACTACAAACACATTTGTACATTTACATTGAAGTACAAATGTTTGCATTTAAAAAAAATCGTACCTATATAATATATTAATGTCAATATTTATAATTACAATTTATAAGGAACCTTGTACTTTTTATTACATTTTTAAATTCTTGAAATGTATAACTATTCAACTTATGGCGATTGGCATGGTTTTTTGGAGTGAGGTCATCCGCCTACGCATATAATTAAAACTTTTTAATTTTTTTCGGTGCCACGGCATTGGTCTATCCATCTAAGCATTTTCAATCAATCTACATTAGATGAATTAATTCTACGAATAAAACTTACCAATGCTGCATGAAACCTATTCACTACTTAGAAAAACAAGAATGGACTAAAAAAAAATAGCAGACTACTGAACAATAGACCAAAACAAAATTGACTCCATAGTGACCTCTCTTTCTGAAATTATTATTAAGGCAGCATATATATCCGAAGTTAAATCTTCTCGTTCTTATGCCACCAAAACAACACAGCTTTGGAATCTCAAATGTAAAGAAGCTATCAAAAATAACAAAAAATGTAATATTAAAAAAGTAGAAAAAAATTATATTTCTTTTAAATTAATTTTCCAATTAAAATGTTTAACATAAAAAATTAATATCAAACTACTCAAATTCAATATAAATATTTGTACAAATTCAATAAAATTATAAAAAATAACTTTTCAAAAATAATCGAAGACCAAAAGTGTACGTGTGAGTGGTAAATCCGATATCTTTTATAGAAAATAACAAAACTTAAATTTTCAAACCTCCGCCAGAAACCACCTTTTTTTACCAAAGTTAAGTCATTAAAAAAGCAATTAGATACGTTTAGACTTTAATATCCGAACAAATACTAAATATTATTGACTCTCTTGACCCTTGGAAACAATCAATCCAACCTGGCAGCCAACGAACCAATAGCATCACCTTAGTCCAAATCACAAAGTCTTTTTAAACATAGACCTGCCAAAATAACTGTAGGACAATCAATTATTTACATCACAATATATTACCGTTAACTCTCCAATAAAATAATAATACCCCTATAATAATAAATAAAAATCAATTGTTAATGCCTCTTAGCTAAAAAAAAAATAATAATAATATTAATATATAATGTTATCGATAAAAATGTATTCAGCGTAACCAGGTTAGGTATACTATGACAGTATAATGTATAGTTGATATACTTAGTAATATAATCTGACTGACCCATCTCCGCTCAGAATCATATTTTTTGCGTAACATTTTTTCCATACAATTCAAATACAACACATATATTACACTGACCTAGTCAAGTGCAAAGTACAATACACCTACCGCACCGCAGAGCGCTTACTTAAAGCACACGCACAGTTTTTAGAAATGGAAATAATTATAAATTTACCATTTAGAACAATTTTATTGCGAGAAAAAGCTTACCTTTTTTTGAATGTGTTGGTCGTTTGAAGTTGTTTTTAGTTTTAAAAAATCTTGTAAGTAAAAATGAACGGCGTCAAACTCGGTCGTAAAGTTAAGCTTAAAATTTAACGTTGTTCAGACTATGTGGTTAGCTAGTGAATGCGATATTTCACTACATTATTTGAAAATCTACGAATCGATACAGATAGCAATATTAAAATATTATCGTGTGACCATTTTTAATCATCCGGTGATTCATTATTATCGCCTGGATGATGTGTGTTTTTATGGTATAAAAACAGTTAATCAGCACCTTATCATTATTTGAATATTGTGAACTAATTTCTGTACATTTTGTATTTTGATGAAAATTATTCTAAAGTAAAGCATGTTATTGGCTGTTATAATTATTATTTTTTGTATTTGATTCATTAAGTTTGTAATCATATCTACGTGAATTTCCCAATGGCCAGTCTGGAGCAAATTAAGGGCAGACACGTCTATAGTACTTTTTAAAAATATTTCATTCCTATGATAATAAAACCTGCTAATTTTTTATTTCATATAAACACTATAATATGTAGTTTTCAGTTATCAACAATTTTGTCGGTTACGCTTTCCGATTTATGTAACTTGATAGGATATCTCCTATGAAAACGTTTTGCTAACTACTTTGCGTAGAAATGATTTTAAATCTATTCAAATTCTGATTAGGGAATTTTTTAGTATTCTAGTGACTATAATTTCATATATACAGAAAATGTTCATATCATTCTAGAATTCAATATTTTTAAAAAAATAATCATCTTAATAATATACAAGAAAAAAGGAGATTCTCCTTTAAAATAACGAAAGTGTAGAAATATAAAGTATAACATTATTATATACTCAATCGTCATAAATATTATATTTGTCTGGATACAAACTGAACTAAGGATACTGAATGTGGTAAAAAAATGAGGCAATTAATTAGCAAATTAGGCAACCATAATGTACACTTTCCCTTCAGATAATTTTTACGAATTTATTTTGATTTGCCAAGTTGACAATATTCACAATAATAATACCCACAAATCCATTAAGTTGTCTAAAGTACTACTATATCCGAAATAATGATTATAAAATATGGTGATAAATAAGTCATAAATAACAATACATAATATTATTATAGCCAAATTATTTAGCATGCTGCAAATTATGAAGGTTTCGACGTTTGCCACCGTCGGGCACCGGCTACATGCAAGAGACTTAATAAAATTACATGTTATCACTTATCACTTATTAATTATGTTTTTAATATGAGTAGTCGTATTATTCATTATTAACAATTATTATAAGTTATAAACCATGTTACAACACAGTTAATATTAATACATTTATAATCTTTAAAATGTTGTAGCTCAATGGTTAAATTATTTTTTGATTGTGTAATTTTGGTAAGGTTAAGTGCGGGCCTGCAGGTGCCTGGGCCCTGGACACACCTAGCTCCCTTGCGCAGGCCCTCTGTCTAAACCTAACCTTTGGTTGAGTTTCTCTCGTCATCATAGTTTGAACTTTACCAATGTAAACTGAAACTCGTTTAAGTGAAACTGGTTGAAAACCGACTGCAGCTTCTTTATAATAAATTATGCGATGAAGAAATTAATCCAATAAATATTCTTGAATAGCACAGCGAATTTAGGTACTTGCCAAATAATATTATATTATTATAATATAGAACAATTAGTTCTTAATTGTGTATGTATTATTAATTGTAATTCGAATAACTCGTCTACTCCTACTGTTCTAATTAGTAAGAATGCAGTGTTATTATTAATTTAAACATTACTTCGGCTAAAATTGTTATTATATTTACACTTACAAGTGTGTGAATAGTACGTTATTGATTTGCACACTTGCAAAATATTTATTTATACGTGTTTTGTGAATAATATGTATTCGAATTTTAGGCAGCAGATTCTGATAACTCAGATACTGCGAAACGACTTTGCTATAAAATGTATTAAATCGGTAGCATGAGCATGCAAGCACAATACACAAACAAATTATTAGTGGAATATCTTTTTGTTTTACAAATTATATCATGTCATCATAATGAACATTAAAATAATTATTTTATATTACAAAATACAAATCGTATCACGTCACCAGTGCAGTAATAAAGATAAGATGAACTACACGAAAATAAATGCAATATATTATTATGTATATATATAAATAAGTTAATATTATTTAAATAATTAAACCCACGTCTTACACCCACCCCCCCCCCACCAGCGGGCACCCAACCAGCGGGCACCCATGTATTCGTGTCTAATCACCCGAAAGTATTCATATAAATCCTCATAACCAATGTGACACGGTACGCAACGGCAAACCGGTACAAAGCACATTTACCGCAGCGACCGGTCTGCTCTCTTACCAACCACCACCACGGGTGACGACGGGGCGAAACTTTCCACTCTCCACCGCCCTGCAAAGGCACAGGTGTGACGGGAAGATAAGTCATGCTGGACGAGTACCCGCCGCCGGCGGTCTCGGGGTCTTTCGCCAATCGTCTGTGAGTATAGACGTCACCAATATTTATTATAGACACCGACGACAGACGTTACCCCAGAAACGCATGTGCAACACGGGTAATATTATACGATTGCGAATGGCACGATTGCGAACGGATCTTTTCCCGTAACACGGTTGCCAACGTTTTTACCTGTCAAATTTGGTGTTTGTCAGTTATATTTATATAATATAAATGGATTTAATATTATTTTTCCAAATTTTGTTTTATTTTTAAATAATCAAATCATATAATAAATAATAATAATAATAAATTCTATCAAAAACAACGTTTTTAATCTTATAAGGCCTTAAAAAGCTCAATTTAAAATTTCATCGACCGTCAAAAATTATAATGATTATAAAATACATAACAATTTAACTTTATATTCACAAAAAATTAAAAATTTTAACCAGAGAAAAATGTATAAGCTATTATTTTTTTTTTTTTTATTTTTTATGTATATTTCATACATAATATTTGTATTTAAAAAAAATGTTTTAACTAAATCTATGAATAAAATAAAACATATTTAGAAAAATATACACTATATATTATAAACTTGGCAACATAGTCTAAAAAATCGTTTGCAATCGTTCGTTTTTCTGCTAAAATCAAAAAATTCTTTGATAAGCGACATTCGTTTGCAAACGTGTTATAAAAAAGGTAAAACGTTCGCAATCGTGTTGCAGCCGTGCAACACACCACCGCCAGTCTTTGTTTTATCTTTTTGTTTGTCAATCAATAAACGATTCGTACGTATAAAACATTCTGTGCCATTATCTATTGGTCACCACACGACAAGACCGACTTACCGCAATCGAACACCGCCGCCGTAGCCGTGTCAAATGTCGACAGCCGGACAAGTACAACCCGGGAGTACAATAAAATATAATTATTAAATTTTAATATTATGTACATCGTGCACGTGTATATTCGTGTATACTTTACACTGTATATAGAGATGGGTTACATGATAAATATAATATTGTGATGATTGTTCTATCGCGGACACGTATAGGAGAAAAACCGATCGCTTTCGTTGATTGAGTAATTCGTCACGGTTATACATCGCTCGATCAGTGCGATGAATCATCAGTTAATAATAATATTATAACGCGATAATTAGACCGCGGATTATAATATGCAGTGAAAATACTCTATTATATGCATGCAAATATGCAGCATAAAATACAGAAATATGCATTAAGAATTATATTTAAAAACAATATAAAAAAACTAAGATGATGAAATTTATTGACAAAAAAATTATTATAATTTATAATTAATAATTATTATTTATTATATTACATTTATGTATAATTATTATTTAGAACTGTAGTTCTCGTAGCAGTATTATATTACTAGATGTTGCTCCAAGTGGTCCATTGTAAAACTATGGCGCTTGCCATCCAAAATAAGTTTAAATGCAGAAAATAATTGTAAATTTTACGATGCTGAAATGACTTGAGTGAAATCAAATATATTCTAAAATAATGCGACCAACGCATGGACGACTAAAGCCAAATTATTGGATATTAAATGAAATTAAAGTACCTAATGAATGAGTTTTTAAAAATGTGTGTGAAATAATAATACGTCATATTATTATAATGTTGTAAAGAACATTCATCCACATATTATAATTAGCTGATAAGATATGACATGGGTTTGAAAAAAACAATTTGTTTTTGATATTTAAAATTCAAAAAGGTATTCAAATGTTTCGTTTTTTGTCAAGATTTTTAATGTTACATTTCGTGTTTAGTATTTCTTTCATTTGGTGTCGTATATATGCATATATTATCACACCACATTTTCTATACGTTTATAACCTTTACTTCGACTCTTATTAATTCAAACTGCTTTTATTCGATTTGACATTCATAATAATATGACGTTTAGCCCATCCCCAATCTATATTAATCACTAAACAGTTATATATGTGTATAAACACAAAGAATCATTTTTTTACTTTTAAGTGACGTTTTATTCAATGACATTTTTTTATCGATTTAATAAAATACCAAAAGTATTATGTTGAACAATTGAGACGATTTTATATTAGTATACATACAATAATTAACACGAATAACATTACGAGTGGAAAACCCCGACGAATTTTATTGTTCGTATATATATATATAATATTAATATGTATTTATTATGGTGGTCCCTATGATAGGTACCTATGTATTTTTAATTTTATTTTTAGGCTACTCTCGAATTGTATAAGCCACTAAACGACTAAACTATACAAACAGGAATGAGTTAGGAATTTGAGTATGCTAGTTCAACCTTGAAGGTTTTTTTTTAAAAATATTTCCTAGAAGGGTGATTTTCCATTTTCCTATATACCATGAAAAATAGTATTGTAAATTATGGAAATATTTATAAAATTATTTTTAAAAAAACGTATACATATTATATAAATATACCAAAACCTAACCATTATTAAAAAGAGCTAAAAAAGAAATATAGATTTGATTTTTCTCAAAAAACGACTTGTTATTTTTTTTATCTAATTTCGTCTTTTGTCCATATATGTATTTTTTCATGATGATAGGATGGTCTAAATGGAATTTATTATTTTATATCAACATGAACGTCGAAAACTAGATTCGTAAAATAATAACAATAAAATAAATCATCATCCTAACCTTATAATTGTATAAAGATGACTTAAATACCGTAATTATTTTCTTTTAGTAGCCAGGTGAATTCGATGTTTATTGTGAAAACAAAAGTTAAAATAGGAAACTTTGTATATTTTTTATTAAAAATATTTAATATTGACTTTTTGGATATTAACTACACGTAAATAATAAATAGTATCTATCTAATTTCAAAATTTGCCTAAATTAAAATTGAGTTTACGCGATTGTGTTTTATTGGCCATTGGCAATGCATCAATTTTTTGATGAAGAGTTCTAATATTCTAAAAGAGCAGTTTGAAATATTATGTACTGAAGAAGAATAATATACGTATATTAAAGCAGTAGGTATAATATTATAATAAACATCAACAATTTGCTAAAAAATATGCGTTTCAGCGCTCAAATAAAAAAAAACCCATTTAATATTTATCTTTATTTTTTATTTTTTTTTTTTACTACAATATTAGATCAACTCTCTCAACAATTCGTGTTATAAAAAACGTCGAATATTGCCCGTGTGGAAAATATAGGACATAATATTATCAATAACGAGAGGATTTTAATGTTTTTGTAATTTATAATGTGAATAATATTTTGTATTGGTCGCAATGGGTTTTCCCGTCTGAGAGACTGCAGTCCATAGTTAAAGTTACGTCGTGATGATTCATTAAACGAGTCTTAAACTAATCAATGACAAATTAACGGAACTTAAATTTGGACGTCAAACGACCAAATAAGACACCAAGTCTAACGACAAATTTGTAAATCAAAACTTTATAATTAAGACAAATTTAAAAGTTTACTAAAGGTGTAAAGTAAAAGGAGCCGAAGATAATTATTGCTGAATACCGATCAAATGGAATGTTGTATCGGTACAGGATTAAAATGTATTCGAAGGGTAATTCATTACGACTTACTCTAAAGTTGTACACAGGCACTTGTCATCGTTGGTTGTTTTATTCGTACTTAACTGATTTTATTTTTTAATAGTAACTTTAGTTATATTATTTTAATCATTGAGTTTGGATAAAATAATGTCGGTCGAAATCGAATTCCAATTTTTTATTTTTTATTCGCTATACATATTATGTTATACGTTCAAAATGTCAATAGTTTTTTTTTTTCTCAGAGCGCATTACGTTAATGCTCATTATAAATGTATAACCTTTTTGAGCCTTACTTAAAACACTCTGACACATTACCACGTAATCGCGCTTAAAGTATTTTAAAACTGTGTGTTTGCGCTTATAATATATAGCGTCTAAAAAGTTGGACAGGATTTACCGGAATACTTGCAGGTGTCTCGGTTCTCGCACCTCGGCAGCCGGCGCCGTCGGATAGTGCGTATTACGTCGTATTATATTTTCAAATAAATAATAATAATTATTAAATATAAATTTAGACCGATGCCATGGAATATTGTGTGTTGCTTTAGCCAGAAACGCAGTAGCGACCGAAAAACATAATATTTTGAATGTTTTAAACATTGTTATATAATCGAACACAATTCTACGTTTCTCGGCACTTACATATATTTTAATTCCTTCCAGTATTACTCGTAATATATAGTTATTTATTTTCCAAACAGATTGACGTCGTCGTCGTCGTCGCCGAGTATCGTTAAACGAATACAATATTTTACGCATTGCTCGGGTGATTTACTGGAGTTGCCGAAAATAACACTATCTTTTAACGCGAACCGGCCAACCCGAACAAAGTTTAACAACTCTCGTATAGCAGCAACAAATACAATACGATAAATAATTTATGAGTGTACGACACAGCATTCGGAATAATGTGCAATAGTTATCGCTTACGGCAGGGCAACACGTCATAATTCATTACGTTTAAGCCCGGCGGAGCCAAACACAAATGTATTTAATTTAATATTTAATATTATAGGCACTCTTTATTTCGCGCGGCTTTATGAAGTTTCGGTCCAGAATAATTCCAGAACTAAAGCCCTCCGCGCGAGAATACCGACCCGTTCAATTAACATATCGTATTTATTTATGTAAGTTCGAATAACCGCTTCTAGGTTTTGGATATAGCGGATAAAATGTATACGACAATAATATTGACGACATATTAAATCACTATAATAATATTAGTAGGTATTGACAAAATTGTCGGTACACACTGTGGTACATTATTCGTTCAATATCGATTAAATATGAACACGAATAATGTACTCATATAGGTATTTTAAGGTTTCAAAAGTAATGATGTCAAACAGTCAAAGGTATAATAATATTTGATTTTTAGCCAAGTGTTGAAAAACTAAATTATAATTAAATGAGGCATTATAATATTATGCTTTTAGAAGACACCAGTTGATATATTTAAAATTAAAAACATTGTACCTCATGACTTCAAGATAAAAAAATAATAATTTATTATACATAATAATTCATTATTTTGAACTAGTGTAGGTACCTACTTTTTTCTTTTGAATTTCATCTTTAAGAGTTTGTAATAGCGCAATACAATTTGTTCGAGTCTTAGGAATGAGTCCAGCGACTCAGTTTCCAGACAAAATATATTATGACATTTTATCAATAGCTTCTTTGACAAAACAAATTTGAATTGGTTATCAAAAAATAAGATAAAATTAGTAAATATTCTAATGAAAAATAAAACATTATTTATTATACTATTTTAATTTTAATAACAATATTCCGTTTGTACCCTCAAAACGACTAACAAGGTGATACATTTCCCAGTTATAAATAGGGCTAAGTAAATGCGACTATTTTAAAATAATAATTCAAAGAGACTTATTAAAAGGATAATTAATAATTTTCTAGGAGAAATAAAAAGGAACTTTCATGAATTACTAAATTGGCAAGTTATTTACATACAAACGTTCGGCACAGCGTGGTCCGCAAGTTAATCAATTAAATAGCATAGTACGTAGGTAGGTACCTGAAAACTGCAGAAAATATAATTACTAACAACTTAATAGCTAGTAATTATTATTATTCAAACACGAGTCGATAACACGCTAGATTTTGAAAATCAGAATGTCAACACCATTGACCAAAATAATCGAGAGGATCACGTGTGCTAACTGCAGAAAACCAAAAAGGCTCATTAGCCTAAAAAGTGTCTAATTTTTTGTTACAACAAAACGTCAAAAATTCCAACGATGATGTTATTTCCAACACTTATCGTTACTTATCAAATATCGATAAGTACATTGAAATCGGTGAAAGTCATAATTCGATGTCAGAAGTCTTTGATCAATGAAAGTACTTAAGTAGTCTGCAGACAGTACTCAAACATAATATCATTATGTTTAGGATTACCGAGCTAGGTATAATGATTTATATCAAGTTTTTGAAAATATATAAAAGTAACTTAAAATGTTACAATCCACGAGTAAACTAATTATTATTAAGTACCTGTATAATGTATATTATAATTATAGGGGTAATCTGTGGTAAATTTTTGGGATGGGGGGGGGGGGTAGGGCAAACTGCGGTAAAACTAAACATCTATAAGGTAAATATAACACTATTGCCCACTCAGTCAAATATCTGAGGGGGTGGTTGCACCCCCTTGCCACCCTCAGATTAAGCCTATGGTTACAATCATAATATAATATATTACAGTATTATGTTGTTTTCCAAAAAATATGTTTAATATAATATTTTGTGTAAGACGTAATAATATAATATAAGTGTGGACTGCGTTGATCCTTAAAATAATTGTATTTATTCAGAATACTAATTGAGGCACTGTGCCAGTGAACAAAATTAAATCCGAATAACGAATCAGTTAAGACAATAATTACGAAAATCGAGCTATCAAACTATATTATTTGTATATGATTGTTCGTCGCCCATTCTTTACGTCTACGTAAAATCAAACAAAGATTATTTGTCGTGTTGTAATTATTTCTGCAAACGTTACAATAGTAACACGTTATATGACAAAAATACGATTGAAATTCGTAAACGTCATTAAAACGGAAAACAACGATAAACAAAAATAATTAAATACCAAAAACAAAACATAATATAACGATTGACGAAATATATTTTATTATATTATTTTATTAAACAAAACATAAAGCAAAACGTAATCAAACGAAAAATCAAGCAAAAATAAAATTATTTAAATTCCATTTACTCGAAAGTCATGATATCGGTTTCGTAGCGATATATTTATTCCACGCGATTTAGCAATCAATCCAATAATTTATTATTTTCCGGGCTATTCAATATTATTTTTACCTACCAATAAACGTTAAAGTCGAGTATCGTTTTAATTCTGAATATTAACTACGTTCGGGGGCGAAAGCAGGAGGAGAAGGGGCGTGGGGGTTTAAGCACTCCCCGAAATGTCAGGAACAAAAAATAAATTATCCGACCTCACTTACAAAATGTTTTACTAATATATAATTTTTCAAACCCCCCTCCCTGAAATTTTTTCCTCCGTTCGCACATGACTACGTTAAACGGAAAAATTATATAACGATTGTATGATAATAATAACGTAAAACGAAATTTTAATTTCAAACCAGAGCCCTGCAGGTGTGTCATCACTCATCGTGGTTATTAAATCATACGAATCGTTATCAACGATAATAATAATATAGTTATTAAGGACCTACGCGCGTGGCTCGTACACAGGTCGACAGAAGATTATCGCCCTGGTACTGCTGGTATAGTGTACCACGAGTTGGAGTTTCAGAGTTCCAGAAATACGGCTAGGTGCCAGTAGGTGGTCGTCGGTCGTCTAAATCAGTTTAAATCGGTTAAATCTGGAAATTCAACTGTTTAAGTGCACTTACATCGAGCGCACTCTGTTCAGTGGTCTCGCAGCAGACGACTGCACGTAATATTTCAATGTTTTGATTTGCAACGAATCTTGTTTCTCAGCCGGAGAAGATAAATTAAGTGCACGGCACTGAGACCCGAGGGGGATAGTGTGGGAGAGAGGGAGGAGTAGGACGGAGAGGAAGGCGAGAGAGGGTTGGAGACAGAGAGAGAGAGAGAGAGAGAGAGAGAGGGGGAGCTTTGTGGTATACTGGCGTTCATCAAAATCCGTCGTTATATTGAAAACCAACACCGCCTTAACGAATAATTAATAGCTTTTGTCGTCTGTCGCTAATTTGCGATCTGGTTGAATAATTGTTTTTCATTCAGCGCTCACTGCAGCGCTCGTGCTTGCGCGACCGACCGAAATCGTATAAAAAGTTACGCCTACCAAATTAGCTCGGCAAAACTCTGAAACCGAAACACCGAATTTAGTTTTTGATTAAAAACTGTCAGCGCGCAGAGCGTTTGTTTTGTAATCGAATGAAAATTAAAATCATTTTTACAGAGTACATTTTTTTTTTTTTGTTAAATAAATAAAAATGACTTTAATTTGAAAGGTCCTTTGGTTTAATTTATAATTGTCCAGTAGATTAAAACGCGAGAAAAACAATCTGTAAAATGACAGAAAGCCGTGGACCGGGTGGTAGCTGCAGGGTGTGGTTGTTAAGATGGTATACAAATTAGAGATGCCATAAATAGATAATAATATGTACGATATGAGAATGGTTTTCAAACGGGGATTAGTGAGTTCCCACACGAAACATATCAGGTAAAGGAGTACATATTATGTAAGTTCCGACACAATATTAGATTATAACTTAAAAATAATTACACGGTATGACTACCTGTGTGAAGTGTTTGAGCTTTCGCAATAAGCCAAATAAAACTTGATTTTTTTCTATTATTATTATTATTAATTTATACCTATACAAATAATATGTGGACCATACACCTACACATTATTTTATAATATATAATTCTAGCTGTCCCATCCGGCTTTGCCCGAGTCAACTATGACATAAGCAAGTAAATGATATCAGAATATTAGGCACACGAAAAACATCACAATAGTGGCCTGTGTCAAAGATTTGTTTTTTTTTTTATAAGTTTATGTGTCAAAATATGTACAATTATGTCATATTCCTACTAATTAGTTATAAGATATGTACCCATTGACAATCCTATAAATAAATAGAGATTATTCATAAATATCTCATCAAAAATAGCACTTTCAGTTTTTCCAGAATTTTTAGCCTATAATAATACGTACGTAGGAAAAACTGATATTAACTAACAAATAATAAATATTAAAAAATAAAATAAGAAATTACTAATAATTGTAACCAATAGCAACCATTTATAAACAAAATACAAATTTTCGATTTTCATCATGAATTTAAAAATCCTTGTGTAAGCACCTCTTTAAATTATACTTAAATACACTTTTTTGAGATAGGAACCTTCTTCGTGATATAATCTTTCATTAAAAAAAAAAAATAAGACAATCGGTTGAGTAGTTTCCGAGAACATTATCTTCAAAGGTTTCAATTTTCGGTTTTATATATTTAGATAGGCTGGATTCAATTAAGAATTGGATTGGATTTTTTTTATGCAATACGAAAAGAAACAAATTTTAACTACACCAACTACGTTTAAGTTGTCAGTCCTAAGTCTGAATTTAGTGCTAAGGAAGTTCGCGCATTCGATGTAATTTTTTTTCGTGTGAGGAGAACTTACGTACGGGTGTAATTTATTTCGTGTGAAAACTTACATTCGCCCATTCAAACCGGTTCGATTTATGAGTTAGACGAACACGGTCACGAAGGACTTTTGAAGGAACACCGATCGTGGTTTTGAGAGACCCCACGGCTGGGGCGTATTATTGATCGAGAAAATACAAATAAATATTATATTGTAATACGAGACTCAGGAGGACACGCCAGAGTATATGGACCGAAATAAACCGTTTTAGGTGTACGTCCGAACGGGGTCTTCGCGACGATCGTTCGGCGGTTATTATTAATTTCTTTATGCGCATGACGTGTATCGTATTGTTCCACTTTTGTTTATTATCATTCGTGTAATATACAATATCGAAATATGTGTTTGTACGTACTATTATACACACACACACACACACACACACCTATTCTTTAATGCACTTACCTCGGTCGTAATTTCCGCCGTTCGCGATAATACGCGACGATATCATATTATTATATTTTAAGCAGAGATGTTTTTTGACGGGGTCGGGTTCGACGGCATCACTGCGCCGCCCGCTACGATATAATAATAATATTAATATTAATATTATGCGACGTAATTCGATTTGTATCGGTTCAACGCGTAGGCATAATATAATATTATTATAATAATAATATAATACTCGTGGCACATTCGTGTCCACCACCACCGCCGCCGGAGCAGCGAGTGCGATATACGATATCGAGATGTACACGTCGTCACGCCCCGCGAGGGTGTAGGTATAATTAAGCTTATGCAGTGGCGGATAGGCCCACCGGGAATTCGGGATTTTCCCGGTAGGCCCTATCCTGTGTTGATGTATGGGGGCCCTTGGACCATTTAACAAAAACCTTGTGTGATGAAGATTGAAAATAATTTTAATAAATAAGATGCAAATTGACTAATTTAATATTTTTAACCACTCTACAAGTACAAGAAAAATACCATAATCATTTAGGTATAAACAATATTTGTTTTTGTTCCCCGTATCGGCCGTATTATTGAGAATGTTGAGATTTATTTTGAGATTAGAGTTATAAAACCGTATTTAATATCGGTAGTTTATAGCTGTAGTTGCTGTACTATATGTGATATGTCTATATAATGTACCATTGTAACAATGCGGTGAACGGTGGTTATACGTAAATCGAGTATTTATTACTTTTCGTAAATTATTTTTGTTCTATTTTCAGATACTTCATGTTTTTCATAATGTTATCGCTCGTAGCTTGTAGTGCTCGAACAGTATAATAATAATACGATATATAAATATATTTACAATTCTGCTTATACGAGTCGGAGTTTTATCCTTTCTATAGTTCAATAGTAAATAGTTGTATACATACTGGGATACGACTGTCTGGCACACTGGCACTGTGACGCGTGTTCCGGTATTCATTGGTGAACAGTGTCGTTTTGTGTATCTTTATTAAACATTAAAATTAACAAAAATGCATAAACAACGGTTTCAAAGTGGACACGCCAAAAGAAAGGCGAAACAAAAAGAGGCCTTAATTGCTTGTGGAAACGACGAAAAACAAAAAAAAATTTGCTTTTTTCCATCTATTAAACAAGGTAAGAATAAAATTCAAAATTAAGTTTTATCTCACGTGTTATACATTGCTTCTGCTAATTTCAGTTATTTAAAATATATAACAGAAAGCCATGTCAAACATGAATGTATAGAACTATTGAAGTATTACCTTCTTTATTTTGTTAATTTTTATCTAGTTGTTAAAAAAAGTATTGAATAAATCCAATTTTTATAGAGAATTAAATAAATGCTTTTTTAATATAACAATTAAACTTAGTTTATACAAAATGATTAAAAAAAAATTCCTGCCTAGGCCTTTCATATCCCAGGCCGACACTGTAAATAATACAAATAATATAGGTACGACTAATTTTCTCTTAACATTTTTATTTATTATAACAATTTATTATAACAATACGGGCTGAGCAAAATTAACATTTAATAATGCTTTGTTAATTTTTAGTACCTACATTTATAAAAAATTGATAATTTATATAAATTATTTTAGTTTGGTTCTATTGATGCAAAAAAGTTTTTTTTTTTTTTTGAACATGTGTTTTTGTTTTTTATTTACTACTTTACTTATAAGTTATATTGATGTATTAGGTATAGATGAAGAACTTTCCAAAAACACAGGTGATAAATCTGTAGCAGTCGTACTCGAATCGGTAGTAATCAATGACAATATAATTGAGAATAACACTGTTTCAACATCTAATATTAATTGTACAAATTTTTTCTAATGTCAAAATAACAGATAATTCTGCAAGTAATAATGGTTAGAATAAATATTACATTGTATATAAGTATATAACTTATTTTTTATTCAAATTTAAAAATTTTAGAATTCGATGATGATTATTTCAAAAAACCTAATGAACAGAATTTTGTTGAGTACTGGCTATTTCACCCCAGTCAACCAGAAAAAAATATTCCATTCTCATCATTAAAAGCATATTTTCGAAAAGACGGCGGAAAGCGAATGTGGGTGTCTTATAATTGCAAAAATTCATCGTTGTACTGTTGTATATGTGTGGCTTACGGTGATGGTACTGGTATATTTTCCATTGGTTTGATGAAATGGAAACATGTATATGAACGCATTGAAGAGTATGAGGTAACTTTAACTCATAGACATAATGTTGAAGCTCATATAATGAGAAAAAATTGTGCTTCTGTTGATTCTCTTATAAAATATGGTCTGAGTTCAGTTAGAAAAAACCAAGTTGAAAATAATAGGCTTGTGTTAACTCGCATAATTGAAATTGTAAAACTAATTGCCAAGCGTGGTCTTAGTTACCGCGGACAGAAATTTGAAGCTGCTTATACATTAAGTGACAGTAGTTTGGGTCACGGTAACTTTTTAGAAATGGTGCTACTAGTGGGTAAGTTTGATCCAGTTTTAAAAGGTCATTTGGACAAAGTTATTAAAAAAAGTACAACTATTCACAATTCTGGTACAAAACAAGGTGGTGGACTAATAACTTTTTTGTCTAAGACTACTGTAAATTACATTGTTGAAGCATTAAGCCAGATAATCAAAACTATAATTAGTAAAGAAGTGGAAAAAGCTGGAATGTATTCAGTTCAATTAGACACAACACAGGACATAACAGTTGTTGACCAATGTTCAATTATTGTAAGATATGTTATTGATACCAAAATTTATGAAAGGTTGATTGCAATGGTCAAATGTACATCAAGTAAAGGCATTGATTTTGTTAATTTACTTCTAAATAATTTTACAAAATTGGGTATTGATTCAAAAAAATGCATTGGAAATTCTACGGATGGCGCTGCCAATATGCAGGGTGCTTACAATGGATTTTCAAAAAAATTAAGTGAAGTTACATTGACACAGACACATATATGGTGTTATGCCCATGTGTTGAATCTTGTAATATGTGATATAACTAATAAAATTCTACAAGGTATCAGCTTATTTGGATTGTTAAATGGATGTGCAGTTTTTTTAAAAGAATCTTATACCCGTATGGATATATGGACTAACAAAAACACAAAACAAAGAATTTGTTCTATTGGCGAAACAAGATGGTGGTCTAAGGATTCAGCATTAACCAAAGTTTTTAGGTATTTTAATTGTTTTGATAACAGCTTATTTGTTGAACTAGTCACTTCATTAGAGGAAATCTGTGAAAATTCAAAAATTAAACCTGAAGCACGCTTAAAAGCCATTGGTTTTATTGAAGGACTCTGCAAATATGAATCAATTCTAACTGCTCAGATATATTTAAGGATATTTAATATAACTACTCCTCTTTCAAAGTATCTTCAGGGACATGGTGTCAATTTTGTAGCTGCTTTTCAGATGGTTAATCAAACTCTCAATAGTTTAAAAAACATCAATCGTGATTTTACTAGTATCAAACAGGCTGCTGATAATTTTGTTAGATGGGCTAATAACAAACTTGACAAAATAGAAAACACAAATATTCAAATTAGTGATAGTTTAGCACCAATCCGACACAGAAAAAAGACTAAACAATTTGCATACGAATCTACAGATGATAATATAATTATGGATCCATTGAAGTTATTTGAAGTTAATGTATACAATGTAATATTTGACTCGATTATCCAAAGTATTAAGTTAAGATTTGAAAAACATAAGGAATTGTTTGCAGATTTCAATTGTCTTGACCCAAATAATTTTTATAGTAAAGACTGTTTGCCAGAAGATGCATTGAAAAATATTTTTACAAAAATTGAACCATTTCAAACTAATATATCTTATGAGCAGCTTCGTTTAGAGTACATAGACTTTGTTTCAAAGTGGGATAAGCTTAAGATAAATTGTATAAATATATATAATTCTCAAGAAAAAAGTTTTGAAGAAAGTGCTGATGAATCAGATAATAGTACTGGTATGTATTCTTTATTCCAAAATATTGTCTTTAAAATATGATTAATTAATATTATAATACAATTTGTAACTACATACAATATTTTTTCCTGATAAAAAAAATGTTTTCAGTGATATATAATATTAATTTAGTTTTTGTTATTATTGCAGAAAATATGTCAGAAGAAACATGCACTCATCAAGCAGATAATATTAGCAAACCTGTAAAGTGTTGTGTTGTTTGTTGTTTCAGTGTTTTAGTTAACTATAATTTATACACTAATGCATATCCAGTTCTGTATTTATGTTATAAACTACTTTTATCATTTTCAGTCACACAAGTAGGTTGTGAACTGAGTTTTTCTAAATTAAAGTATATTAAAAATTACTTGAGAAACTCAATTACTCAAGATCATTTAGAAAGTTTTATATTTATGAGTGTAGAAAAAGATATTTTAACCTCTATTAGTACAGATAGTGTAATTGATAAGGTTGCATTAAATAGTGAGTCTTTAAAAAAATTATTAATGTATTGACTTAAAAAAAATGTAGATATAAAATATATTATAATATATTATAATATTATACTCTTACATGATTTAAAACAATAAAAAATAAACAAATCTGAACTAAGAGTACCTGTATTACTTATTATATAGTTTTATATTGTATTGTTGTATTAAAATAAATGTCGCTCACTACTTATTTTTTGGAGGCCCTTATTCAAATTACTTCCCGGTAAAAAAATATAAGCCTATCCGCCACTGAGCTTATGCATAGGTAAGTCCGTTTGTTCGGATATTACAATAATATTATATTATATAATATCATGTTCGGAATATCGGCACTTTTGGCGCACTGCGACCCCGACCGAGCACCGAATGGGATTCGAAAGTATATATCGAGATGTACCACGAGGTATGGGCACTTTAATTGAAAAGTAGGCGGGGCGGGTACTGATGATAGTCGTTAATGTCAGTTGATTGATTTTATTCGTCAATCGTGATATTTCCGGTGTCAATGCCGCTACCTACTGGTTTTAATAATAATCGACTATAACTATACTGATATTATAGTGCCTACATTTTACAATAATTATTGTTTTAGTTAGGTATAGGATTCTAATTACATTAGTTAATATTGTTTTAATCTAAATAATAACACTGTATAAAAACAGTATGATAAATAATACCTAAATACTTTTAAGCTATTTAGACTAAGGGTTTTAAAATTGCATACATTTTACATAAAAAATAAAAATATACCAAAAATTAGATAGAAAAAAATGGAAACAATTTTTTTTTCAAGTTACACAAGTATAATATTTAGGGTGTTAGAAGAACTTGTTTAAAATTACCTATGTCTATTGTATGAACACACAAGTTGTTTATTATAGTGACTAGTGCAATATAGTGTCCATGGATTTCTGAAGATGGTCTAGACCGGCTAGACCTAATCAGTAACACTAATCAATAATCAAATATTTACCAATACATTTGTGAATAATTATTTATTAATTTATTATAATTTTATTAATTCACATTACAATACAATTTGTCTATTTTGTATTTTTTTCTCAAAACGTTCAAAATAAGATATGATTAATAAACTAATAAATAATAAATAATGATAAATTCGAGTTAGGTATCTCGAATAATACATATATCGATGTGAATTATTATCCCCCTTCAACTTCGAGTTACCGCGACTCCACTGTATTATTATTATGTGTAAGGTTTGAAATTTGAACACAATATGCATCACATGAAATAATGAAATATTTCAAAATTGATAATTTCACTCCTCATGAAGTATTGGAATGCAGTAGGAACTAATTATACTATTTTAATTTTAGTCTTACAAGAAAATTTTTTTATTGATTATTTATTACAACAAATGGTTTGTTTTTTGAAGTTAGATTTTCAGCCAGGTGTGCTTCAAATATATTACTTGGCAAAATAGATGTGAATCGGAAAATGGTGAGTACAACTTGTAAACTGAAAGATTTGGAAGAAATTTTTATTTAATCAAAAAAAATTATTTTATAAGAATTAGCACAAAACTTTCAACTTGCTGATGGCCTAACATCAAACGATTTTAATACAATTAGAAAAGTAATATATGATATGCGAAACTTTAATATATATATATCTGAAACTGTAACTTCAAAAAACGAACCATTTGCACTGCAATAATAATAATCAAGAAAAATTTTTTTTTCCTTGTAAGACTAATGTTTGAATATTATAATCATTAATTAATTTACTTAATTTTAATTTGGTCTTAACTAGTCTGGGCGAAACGGCAATCATATAAAACAAAATTTGGGCCAAAAGGGTACCCGGGCAAAACGGCGAGAGTCGTTTTTGGGCGAAACGGGTCCCGCCCGCTGAAACAGTATCGCTGCTCTCGTACACTTTTGATGTGTATCGGTCGTGGCGAAACGTTTAGTCCACACGATACGTCCGTATATTATATTAGTGTGCGAATTTCAGAACAGAGTTCGAGAGTGCAGTGCATTACATTATTGACAGTGACTGCATATAATGCGTCGAGTGTTTCGCAGAACCTATTGGCTCGCTGTAACATCATTTGAACGTTTCCTTCGCAAAAGCTCGCGGAATGCTTTTGGAATGTGTGTCCGTATTATTAGATAATAACAATATGTTGTACAAAGTGTTGTTCTACATCCACACGAACGCAGGCCATAACCGTTTTTTTACGATATGATATTATTATTTAAAACGTACCGAAATGTTTTATAATATTTTACCTATACGAAATGTCGTCGCGAGTGTATGAAATTATTTTATATCGCATTATCATCGTTATTTTACACGGGCTGGGAGAAAAATGTATTGAGGTTATCTGCAAACATTCTTCCGTCACATCCGCATGAACATTAGTTTTAATAGTTTTTATAGTTGTTATATGGTCCCGGTGAAACATGCACCGAAAACTACCGAAATATACACGCATTTCCGCGCTTAAAAACACTGAAATAATAAAATATACCATTATTTTTTATGTGTACGTAAGTACCTATTTGAGAAAAAAAATCCTTTTAATACTGGCATTTTTTTAAAAATTAATTTGACCGGTGATCAAAATAATATAACTGACGTACCTACGGGAGTTTAAGCAATAGGCTATAATCACTCTCAAAGACTCAAAGAATCTATCGAGAATTTAACTTTTATCGAAAACGGTCTAGTCGTTTTTTCGTTATTATTTTTATAAAAAAAAAAAAATGCTAACCGTAGCTGTCTGTAAACAATGGCAACCTGACTTTGTCCGTTAGAAAATGAACAATTTATTTATATAAAATATAGCACTAACGGCGTCGGTTTTCCTTGGGTCTGTGAAAACTAATTCTACTTAGGCGGACGAATTAATCCAATTTCGGATTGGATAATATAGCGCATACTTGGTATATTTTCAAACCACTATATAGACTGTCCTGATGTCTCTAAGAACGATTTACAAATTGTATCGAAAACATCGAGTAGTTTTTGAGTATATGAGCTACAATCATAAACATTCAAATTTCATATATTTTGTTTTAAGACATAATTTTTTCATCCGAGACCATAAACTCCTTGATTTTAATATGCGTTATCTTACTTCATCTATCCGAGTAACTAATGGCAACCATTTAAATATATAAAAAAATAAAGACTAATCTCAACTATTATGCTAATATAATGTGCAACCAATTGCAACCGTTTATAAGCAAAAACATTTCTATTTCCATCGTGAATATCAAATACCTTGCGTAAGCACCTCTTTTAAATACGAATTTCGGACAATCCTTTCTCATCAGTACACCCTTAAATTATAGTAAAAATAAAATGTGAAATATCTAGTTATCACAGACTATATTGTGTTGATAAGTCAGTCAGTCAACCAGACAGGACACTTTCCACCATAAAAAACACCACGAATTATGCAAATTAGGCAAAATCAAATTTTGGATTTGGATTTGTTTAGGTGTAATTCAAAATTGTAGTTGATTCGGCAATTTGTTGGTCCGTTTAGTACTAACCAGGGTTTATATTTGAAAAAAAAATTTGTTTTTTGTTATTTACAATCAAAACGTAATACAATTTATGAATTTATTGTAAAGTATATAATGTTATAAAGGTTTTAGCTTTATCGTTCTACAGAACTTAAACGTTACACGAAATTTTACAAATTATTTTATTGCTGAAAACTCATAAAATGTTCCATATTCGAATCTCATGTTTAAAAATTTAATACAACGTTCCATAGAAGTTTCTTATATAAATATTATAAAACAAGGTTATTTTTTATAATTTAAAAATATTATTCGCGGGGACTTTGAAAGTTTTACTTATATTATTTTACTTTACGTATAAAGTAGACCGTGACATTTTCAAAATGTTTAGATTAATTTTCACCCATTGCCTATTTATTCTACAAGCCTATTCTTGAAATTTCGCTGTAAATTGCGATTCCCTCAAAAATGATAGTTAATAACAATAATATTATATTTTAATATCTATCACTATCTTATTTTAAATACCTTTAAACGTTTCTCGAATTAATTACTATCGTGTATATCACAAACATTCTAAAAATCTACCTACCCCCCAACTACGGTAATTTTGCTTCGATTAATAGGATGTTAATTACTACAGGCAATTCATTGTAACATTTTGATTTATTTAATGACATAATTTTCTTGAAAGATATAAATGTTGCTCTAATCATAATATTATAGGTAAAAAAATTGTAAATTATAATTGTATTGTTATTAATTAATTATATGCATCCTTGATCCTTCCAAATGTATATATATATATTTATTTATATTAATAATTTTAGTTTTACAAGTATCGTTTTAATGGATTAATCAATTACACAGTAAGTTCACTGCATAATACTACATATAATGTAAAAATAAAAATAATATTCATATGTTTATAATGATAATATTTTATGAGATAAGAATATAATGTAATTATTTAATCGTATTTTCTGTTTAATAAATTCAATCATTGAACACATAAATTATTACTCAATGACACTCGACGTCTACTATACAGCAGAGGGAGCTCCCCGATTTCTTACGTTTACTTTCCAACTGGTAATACCTGAAATTAGTTAGGTACACACACACGCGTGTTCGAGCTTAAATGGGTGGGAATAACATTATGTACAAACTCGAGTTAAAGTCAAGGATTACCCCGTAATATGGCTTTAAAGTTTATAATAGTCATAATATCTGTACCTGGTTGTCAACAGAGTAATAAAAGTTCTATAAAAATATGAAAGTCGGTTAACAAAGTGTGATAGTTAAAAAAAAAATTATTGCTATACAGCATAAGGACAACGTATTTAAATTATTTTAGTGTTGATAGTAAATAATCCTCTAGAGTTCTAGACAAAAATCTGACCTAACCTAAACCAACATTTTTTTTTTTTATTCTTCAGTGTGATAATGGGACCTGAGTTTTATTTCAATTTTAAATTATATCAAACAAATCGACTAGATCATCGAATGTTTATTAAAAAAAAATTCTATTTTTTAATTTAAGTTTGCTTCAAAATTATATACTGTAGAAGGACAAACTGTAGTGTACAACTTTTTTACAAGGTATTAAGTCAATACATATTTTACAAGCTATTCGATAATATTGAATGATATAATATTGCTTTTTTCTTCTAAGTAAAAATGTACAGGAAATTGTTATTTTTTTAGTTTCCTATATCAATTTAATATAATTAAAACACTAGATCGAGTAAAATACGATGGGATTTTTATAAAAATAAATAATAATAAGAAATAAAGTCTATTTGAAGCTCAAAACATTTTGAGTTAAGACTTTTGAAAAAATAAATCACGGATTTCAATTGATATTGTTTTCAAAAATATTCAATGTTAAACCAAATAATACGATACTATACTCTAATAGAACCCACAAGTTTAAAAAAAGAAATATGTAATTTAAATTTTAAAATTTTTTACGTTTAAAAAATGTTCTTAGAATTTTAGAGATTTATCCTAGTCGAATGCGAAACATTAATCTTTTTTTACTTAAATTAGATCTTATAAATAACCGATACTTAATTATTAAAATATAGTTGTGTATAATGTGTACACCATTATAAATTGTGTTGCAAGTAATTCGATACAGGTTCGGGCAAAATATTTTGTATTTTTTAGTTTCTCTACAATTTTACATCTGAGAATTATTTCCTTGTTTGCCACATTCAATTATGTATACAATGTACAAAGAGTTAAATTGTACTCGTAAATATATATAGTACGCAATATGCATAATAGGTACCTAAAATATCAGGTTTAATTATAGGTATATTACATAGTACGAGTTTGACCTTAATAATATGAAACATGTAATTTGTTTCGAATTTCAACAATAATATAGGTACCTAGGTATTATTATTAAATAACGCAATACACACAATGCCGTAACCGCTATATTTATACGTCTTCGGAAATGGTTTTGGTTTAAAGTATTTTTGAGATTCTGAACGAAGCAGTGCCGGACCGGTTAAGACCTATCGGTTTCACGCAAAGGCGCTGCCCCGAGGAAGACGAATCTTTTGAGAATATGTGTCATCGAGTGGTTTCAAGCTGAGAAACAAAAAAAAAAAAAACAAAAAACCAGACTCACGTGAACCAGCGGCAAGGAGTTCAAAGTCGTGTCGAAAACCGCAGGGATTGAAAAAGTAAATCGTCCGACGGAGAGAAGACGGACGCGAAGCGAAACATATAATAACAATAACTAACTTAGAATAATAATTATTATCCGATGGGGTCTAAGTTATTTTATGGTGATATTCAAATAGAATCATCCGAAGCTCTGCGTCTGGCTTCCTCTAGGTCATCTGATCTCACGCCATTTGATTAAACTTCTTTTGGGGATAATTAATTGTTAAAGATATTATCGCCGTACCACCACCGTGATCATCGTCCACAGCGGAGGAGCTAAAAAATATTATTAGAGTATAATCAATTATTATATATAACGGATTTGCGTGGAGTGAATTTGTATTCCGCTGTTGGTGTGACCGAGGATAACGCCGCAGAAAACATGTTTTATTGGTACCGTTAAATTAATTGTATAATAGATTATTATTATAACGACAAAACCTCGGCATCTCGAAGTCGCATAGACCAAAAAAAAAAAATTCGACATATCGAAACTTCGAGTTACCGATGAAATTTAAAACTTAAATAGAATTTAAAATACAAATGTTTAATTATTGGCAAAAAATGTGTATTTATAATATAGAATGTATTTTTAATATATTATTAATATTCGTAATTTGGGTAAGTATACATTATTTTCTATGAAAGTAGAAAATCTGTCATTTTTGTTTGGTATTTCCAATAAAACTACCTAAACTATTAAGTGCAGAAAAAATGCTGTCAGAAACTCCTGACTGTTGTTGGACATATCTTCGAAGTCCACGAATATAATTTTCAGCTTGGGCACCACGTATGGAGGGTTCCACAGCGGCAAGTTTTTCCTCGTCGATTCGGCAGAATCTGTCTCTGGCTCGTTGAGGATATTATATGTTTTAAAAATGTCTGCATCGGTTAAACTTGCTGATGTACACTGCAAAGTAAAATCGATATCCAAAAATTCTTGGTATGAAACATTGGTATCGGAGTGTTTTCTTTGATATTCAAGCCATCCTTCGGGAATGTCTTCAACTACTTCGTTTTCTTCTAAAAAAAATTTAATAAATTGTTAAATGTAATCCACAAAAAATGTAATGTATGTATTACGATTGTATTTTGTCTCTAATCCTAAAAACCAGTGCTTATAAAACCGAAATGATAAATTTTGGTTTCGATTTCTGGTTTTCGAACAACGACGGTTTTAAAAGTTTTCGGTTTGAAACGTGCTGTATACCAGCTGGTATTACCTGTGGCCGAGTGAAGACCACAAATATTCGAGCATATTTTGAAATCGGACGAATCGCGACCATGTTTTTTGAATCTGGCTCGTGAATAACAATACGTACGGCTAGGTCGATACGCGTGGCGCCGTCTGCGCCTTAGTCGCGGCGAGGTAAGGGTGTCCGTACGTGTACTTCGTGTACATATTATATGTATAATATTACGTATCGGTGTGCGATCGTCATCGGCGAGAGAGATCCGCGTGGCAGATCAGGTGCAATGACGTACGCTCGAACGGCGTCTTTATACGGGGTACATTATTTTAACCGTCACGCGCGTTGATTTATTATTGCTTCTGGATTTAAATATCGCGAAACCCCACCACACCCTACGGGGTAGCTCCCGGGAATATGTGAAATAACTGACAGGACCGTCACCCACCCGACGCGCATCTGGTACCGCATCATTCGCTCACCGCCAACCGTGTGCCTACAGTTCGTCCTCGCCGATTGTGGACATTTATTATCGCAGTGCTAGTGCGTTATATTATATATATATATATGTTGGTAGGGCAGAGAAGTTAAACGAAGCATAGCTGCTAACTGTTGGAAAATACACGCTCAAAAAGTCAAAAACACGCTGCAATCAAATCCGTTCAACGTGCAAAAAAAAATTATGTATATTTAAGTAAAACTGTTTAACAAATTGTTGGTAATATAAATTAGTTAGTTTAACAATATGTTAGTATTTAATCTCAGTCTGCTTGAACTTATCAACCCTGGTATTATTCTTTAACAAATAAATATTATATTGTTGCAAAAATATTTTTTAAATAACTCTTTTTTTAACCTGACAAACTACTGCATTTTTACGACTAATGTTTTTAAAGATATTTTCTACTCCGAATGATCGACGATCGTCAGGCAGTGTTTTTTTGTAACGAGAAAAGTAGTTCTTTCGACGGCTGCTGCAGGTGTCATTGGTGCGTATTCGTAATATCGTGTTGATCAGTTTTATTTAGATCTTCCGATAATATCAATCCAACAAAAGTTTGGGGCGATCTTCTATTACACCTAGTCAGTGAGGTATTTACGGTGGGAGGGAATATGGAGGATAGATCCCTTCTTGGTCTCTTATTTGTTACTTATTTATAATATTGTGATGTCGATGGTAAGTGAACTACCCCCTCCCCTTTGGGAAATTAAACGTATGCTAACGTGTATCCCCCCCCCCCCAATCGACAAAATTCTAAATACGCCATTGCACCTAGTCATATAGATAGTAAATAAAAATATAGGACGTAACGTATGTACTAATAGTGTTGAACAGACTGTACAAATTTATTCCAAATAAACATATTATCGAGTTTCGACAATCAATACACTGTCTAGGTATTCCACCTGGCGTTGCCCGAGCCAAAGATTAAGTTAAGAATAACCTAAGTGGCTTACAAGCGACTGAGTTAGTTAGGTAGGCAATCCGACATAACGGATCGCGGAAAATATCCGAACAGTATATTATCAGGTAGATAATGCACCTGGATTGATGGTAGATTGAGTGGATTGAGTTGCGTAAGCAAGTGAAATCAGAATATTAGGCACACGAAAAACCTATGCCATAGATTATACATACCATGGCAACCATTTATAAACAAATATTCCCATTCGTAAATCCTAAAATCCTTGTTTGATCAGCTCCTAGGTCGCAATCGGTTGAACGGTTTGGGAATGCATAGGGGACAGACGCCCAGACAGACAGACAGAAATTTGTATATAATATATAGATTATAAATAATCATACCACACAAAGATGAAAAACAAATACGGTTTCAATAATTTATTATCTGTGTCGAACCTCAAAACTAACCAGGCAATGACTTCGAGGCATCCTATCCGTTTCTTTATTGACTGCAAATAAAGTCGATGACGCTGCGCGAATCACAGGTTGCTCTGCCCACCTCTCGAGGCGTTCTGCGAGTCGGAAGTTATTTTGTGCGAACGAATGACGAAATACTCGGAATCGAAATAGTTAGACTTTGAGAGTCATACGCAAACACAGCCATCGCCGTCAATAAACCTCATAAAAGTTCTGTAGAATTATTATTATTTAACCGGCGCTGTCGGTGTCGCTTTTCGCTTCCCGATAAATCGCGTTCGGATCGCACCACAGTGGCACCGGCGGAGGGGGAGAGGCAAAGAAGTCACCCGACATAGCCGCCAGTTCGTTTGGCTTTGACATTCATAAATAATATAAAATAATTATTACGATAATATTATATTATTCTAATGCTCGGAATGTGACGACGTTACAAGGGGTATTATCGGCTTACGGTGACGTTATAGCGAGTTTTGTTTTTATATAATATTATTATGATGATCCGCCGCCGCATTGATATTCACGTCGAGTTTATTATTATAATACTCGTAGAGGTACGTACCATCTACTTAAAACAAAACGAAACACGGCCCCGACGAGGGGACAACGCGTATACGTCTATATAAGAAATGAAAAAAAAAAAAATCGCGTATGTATAATGTATACGCGCGGAATTATAAAGTACGCCTTTTAGCGTTGTTTTCGTTCGAGAAAAGGGATTTGTGAAAATTGATACAGAACGGAGGCGGCGGCGGCGGCCGGGAGATGAAAATCGACCGTATCCATCAACTGCAACTTGCCGAACGACGGCGGAGGCGGCGTGGAGGCGGTGGTAGTTTTCCGAAGACGTGTTGTTCCGGCGAGGCTCTGAAACATATCGTCTCTGCCCGAGAGCGGACGCTCTAACGTAAACGTTTCGGTTTAATTTTTTTTCATTTCGCCTCGCGAGTAATACAAGACGGACAGGGCCGACCCGCAAAACACACGGCTGCGATTTATCTCGTCCGTAAAAATTAATCAACACTTCCGCCGAAGCGACGGCGAGTATCCGACGCGCGTTTGTGGCCATTTTTTTGTTTCCCATTTAAACCCCGAGTGCTTTCGCTTGGTCAGCGCCTTGGTTACATTTTTCCATTTAGTTTTTTATTTTATTCAGTCAAATAATATGATATTGTGTTTAAATCGTTTGACCTTCGGACCGGGGGCGGTGGCGGTGATTACTGATTTTTGTTGAGATTTTTGATGCACTAAGGTACTGCGCAAGATGTTGGTAGTGTTTGTACACATGTAACAAGCCCAACGTCACGGGTGAACCAGTATAAATTAAAATGGATATTGCATCGTAAAGATTTTCCGAGCAAAAGAAAACGAGTTAAAAAAAAATTGTTCGATTATAATATTTGAAAAAAACACCAAACATCAGTCAGAATTGAAATACGTAATATATTATCATGATTGCATCTTAGGGTCACACGCTTATACGACCTAGACGTAAGGACCGTACTTGGGGGGGGGGGGAGCTGAAGGGCCCATGAAAATTGGTTGAAAAAATGATATCACGCGCCATAGCTTGTAGAAAACTGTATGTTTCATAGAAATATAACTGAATAGTTTCTCGGAAATAGAGTTGCGATATATATTGTTATAAATTAGTAGGGGGACAGTGAACAATTTTCGCGGTCAATCGTATGACGAATCGTGGGGGAAAACGAGGTAGGACAAAACCAGCAAGAGGTACAGTTATACTTTCGAAAAACCGTAAAAATTTATTTTTTGTCAGCACACTGTTGACACTGATCGTATAGCGCTTTAATTTGCTTCTCAGTAACTATGTCCATATATCCGGCATAATTCAAAGACTACACTACTTTTTTTTTGCATTTGCCCCTCTGAAATACGAAAAATTCGTCTGAGAATCGTCAATATGTTGTTTTCATCACTGAATATGTTGACGGTAAAAGATGGGGAACTTTAATAACATTAGTAAAATTTAAACTGACGTAAGACGCTTCTCAATTTATTATTTTCGTACCAGGTCTCGCAAATCGTAAAATCACCCTTAAGATACATATAGGTACCTACCATATGATAATATACTGCAATACCGTGATAATTGTTTGTAAAGTCAAGGGTTTGAATCCATTTCAAGTTGGCTGAAAGCAGTTTTCTCTGTGCATCACATTTAACTGCGATAAATACACGTCGACCAGCAATGCGTTTTGTCGATGGTTGATTTTCAAAAGTGGCTCTGTTCGCCAATTCACCCCTCACGGCCATGCCACTAACCTACGGTTCTGAGATTGATAGTACTCGTACGCGTTTGTGTAGTGTGTGTGTGTGGGAACAGTACACTAACTCTTGCAAGATTTAATGTATAATACGATTTAGACATTTCATGTTGTTGGGTTCGTGTATAACATATTAAGACGTTTAAGTGTACGACAAGTCATTATCAACCGTGTGGTGTTTTAAAACTACAAAATAAACCTTAGCTAAAGAATCTTGACCAGATCTACATAATATCTCAGAGCGCAGACACGCTCATTACAAGGGCGCACCTTTGCCCCGTGACGTAATTTTGTAAATCCTAATTTTTGGAATGTGAGCGTTCTTAAATAATGTGTTGTTTTAAGATCGGCTGGCAATCTGTCGATTCGCAGTCGTGTGTGTGTGTGTGTGTGTGTGTGTGTGGAATCACCACCGACCTAATATTCACATACCTAATATTATTGTGTAGATTTTATTACGGCGTGCCCTTTTTTTTCTTCGCGTATATTTGCCAAAGCGTGGCCGCGCGTATGAACCACACTCGACTTCTCGTCCCAACGGCACTCCGGACAAGGACAACCGACCCCCGCGGATACAAGTCGTGTGGGACTGTAAGCCTGCAATTTATGAAGACTGCGCGAAGGGGCGACGTGATCAAAAATGATTTTAATAATACAACTATTATATTTTGCGTCTGAAAACCGCTGCAATACCTCGGGGGTTGTGTTCTACTTTCCTTATCCCTCGAACGATGACGACGCACGCCGTGTGAGCAGGGTGAATAATACTATATTATTAATTCGACGACTGCCAAAGAAACACCCCTGTGCGGCTAAAAACAGAATATTATAAATATACGAGTTAAATATTTATAAGTTTATAACACGTTCCACGTCCCACACTAAAATGTACGAAAACAACTACAAATAAGGTACCTATTAGGTAGGTACGACAAAAATAGTTTCATATTTGCACGATAATATTATGTGCTATTTGCGTACGCTAAATAATTCCATAACCATAAAATATAACGTAGTTTTTATCAGATTAGTTTTTTTCCTTTCAATTTCTTAATCGAACACTGTATACTGTAGAACATTGTTGATACGTATAGTAGTATTGTTTTTATTTATTTGTGCTATATATATATATATATACATATATATCTATTGAGTATTGACGTCATCAAAACATTTCGTTCGTAAGAACACATTCATTTTTCAAACATTGTTTTTCGGAGAAGGGTTGTGCGCCTTGAAGTCAGTTGTGTTTAACTAAAACAAAACGTTTACTATTGAATATCTGACTAAAAAGTACACATCCTATTCATTTTCAGTAATCAAAACTATTCGGTAACAGTGCAAATACATTATACTTATTTATGTTTTCAAAAGAATTATTCAATAGTATGTTTTTATATTTGTTAGCATTAATTTAATCATATTGACAGCGCATTAATTATTGTTTACTACTATAAAAGCGATTATAAAACTGGTTATTTAAAAATGTTTTTTTAACGTTATGACGCACGGTATTATTACTATAGGTATTGATGAGAGTCTGACGTACATAATACTCTCGTCATACTGTAATCTATATAATATTATAATATAAATTACAGTACAAATAGTAAATATAACATTGCTCTGTTTACATAGGTAGGTTATACAATTTATCTTTATTTAGTTTCGACAACTGTCGTGCCGTCGTGGAAATTCGGTATAAATCTTTACATACATATAACATTTGATTTACAGTAAATAATATGTGTTAATAAGCTTAAAAAATAATTTGAGATGACGCGGTATCAAGGTTTGGGATAATGTGATGCAAGTACAGGTGGAGTTTCGTTTTTTTGAATGTTTGTAAAGAGGAAAATTGATTTTTCTTGTATTACGTTTAGGGTTTGAAATTTGAAATTTGAAATGTATAATTTGTTTTTAAATAGTTGGCTATGTTAGGCCTTATTCCGTCGACTATAATGGGGAATTTTCAACTTATTTAACACCTAAAAATAAACATTAAAAAATAACTGCAAAATTTAAATATTTACTATACATACATTATACTAAAATCAAAACTTGTTTTAAGCATTCATGCCATGCATAATATATGCGCATAAAAAGGGTGATCGATTTAAGATAAGACACTCATTACGTAAAGTGTCTTGCGTTAAATGGATAAACCCGTGTTCATATTATATATCTGAACGTTGGTGGTCGTAATAGCACTAGCAATAGTATATGAACGATTTGTGTTATATTATCGATTGTGTACGATACTACAATATTATGAGTTGGTCATTCACTCGTTCAAAGGTTTTATTTTTTTATTTTATTTAAATTAATATTGAAAGATTACTGGGCCTCACTGAGGAAAACTCGTGTTAAAAAGATGACAAAGATAGGTCCATAGTTAGAAGTAAACGAAGATATCGATAATTGTTTTATTCGATGGAGTATTTAATACAAAAGTGACTTGTAAGAAATTAAAAATCGTAAAAAAATCCAACTTAGAATTAATATCAATTCAAAATTTGATTTCCTTTTCAAAAAAAAAAGGTATCTTTAAAAATAATTGCTGAGTCGATATATTAAATGAAAGATCAGAGCTTCGTAGTTACTTATTATAAATATAATAAAATACGTTTAGAACATAACACGCAAATATATGTTTAATGTTTGTTAGCAAACAGTTTTGTTTATTTTAGTTTATAGATGATATTACTACATTAGTATTTATTAATTATTATTTATTAGTTATTACTTATATTTTATTTTGTAAAATAAACCTAAAGACCTAAAGTACCTGGTAGTAAATTAAGTATCATTGTATTATTCCATATCTGTATTTGTTTGGAGATGAATAATACTATTTTGTACGTTTTGAAAAAAAAAAAGAAAAATACATACCTAATAGAGAAATCGTATTGTAATGTGAATAAATACAATTATAATAAATTAATAAATAATAATTCTCAAATGTATTGGTAAGTATAATATGATTAATGATTATTGATTTGGAAAGCCGTGGACACTATTGCAGCACTATAGTCACTATAATAAACGATTTGTGTATTCATACAATAGACATAAGCTATTTTAAACATATTGTTCTTCTCTCACCCTAATCGTGCGGGTGCAACTCGAAAAAACTTTTTTCTATTTTTTTTTATAATTTTTGGTATATTTATATTGTTTATGTGAATAAAATATTTCAAGAAAATAAATTCAATGACATTTTAAAACCCAAATTACGTTTTAAGACCACTGCAGTAGTCTAGTTATTGTGGACATTTGTGATGAGGACACCCTAAGAATTTATCCTCACATTGACCTCGCGTGGCACATATTATTGTTATTACACGTTTAGTTGAATATTGCAATGATTATTGTTTCACTCGACACTGGACTGGTGGTCCTCACTACATTGAACAAGACTTAATAAAATCGTATTATGTTATAGTGCACAATATGTAAACGATCTCTCGTGACCACAATATCATCATAATATAGTTCCAGTATCTATATTATATAATATGTTTTTATCGTAATGCATTTCGTCGAATGAAAATATTATAATATATATCTAATAAAAATATGACGTGGTAAATACGTACGTTGCGCCAGCGCGGCCCATTTCGAAATATTGGAAAATGTTCGCACCAATATTTAGCATGTAATTAGCATGAATTTGCATGACTAAAATTAGAATTTGCATGACATTTTTTTATGGTTAAAAAACCGTTTACGAGTTTTTAGCGTTGCGCCAGCGCGGACCATTATAGAAATTTTGCGAATTTTGTGATTTTGATAGTGCCAATATTTAGCACACAATTCGCACGAATTTGCACGACTGTCGCCAGAATTCGCATGACATTTTTTTATGGTTAAAAAACCCCATCAGAAATTTGAAATTGTCACAAATATATTACTTTAAAATAAATATAATGTTGAAATTGATCGAACATTATACATAATATATATATTTTTTGTCGATATTTTATAAAAACAATGAAAGTACAGAGACTTTTTTGAAATTTTATTAATGCACTTTCACTGCATTTATTATATTTATATTAAAACTAGCCGATCCCGTGCCACGAAGTGTCAGCTATAATAGCTGTCCTATCCTAGCTGTTCCTTCCAGCGTTGCCTGAATCATATGCCCATATATTATGTTAAGATTAACCTCAAGTGATTTACATACATCTAAGCCACCTAGGTAGGCAATCCACTGCATCGAAATGTGGATAATATATGCGAGCAGTAGTAAATTATCAGGTAGGCAATCCACCTGCTATCCATTTAGCTGATCAAGTGCATTTCGTTGCCCATTAAAAAAATTAATAATGGTGTTACGTTGAGGGCAAAATACATACCAATCCCTATTTCAACCCCTTACAGCCTTTTTTAGTATTAAAAAGTAGCCTATATCCTTCCCAGTGTCTAAACTATCTATGTACCAAATTTCATTTAAATCGGTTCAGTAGTTTTGGAGCCTATTCAATACAAACAAACAATCAAATCTTTCCTTTTTATAATTTTAAGTTTAGTATAGTATATTAAGTATTTTATAGCTCAAGATCCACCGAACCGATTTCGATAAAAATTTTAGGGAATATTAAAATTGATATGTAGATGATTTCTGTGAAGTTTGTACGCTGTGTGATATGTAGTTTCGGAGTTATGGCCTCTTAGGTTAGTTAGTCGAAATCAATCGAAAATATGGAAATATTTGTTTATAAATGGTTGATATTGGTAACCGTGGTTTCTATGTACTATTTTTTTATAGGGTTGTCCTTGGTTACAAATAAACAAATACATAGCAACCATGGTTACCAATAGCAACCATTTATAAACAAATATTTCCATCGTAAATCTCAAAATAACTTAAACTCGCCATAACTCCTGAACCACTTATATATATATGATACAATAATGATTAGAATATAGATATATTATTATCAGTGATTATTGTAATCCTATCTTCAAACGTTGTCGGCATCTCGAGTATTTTCATTTAATACTAATACTCACGATCACGTAAGACATATTTATATAATAATTTCTGATTTAATTTAAATATTATATCAGTATTGGATAGTTTTTTTTGTTTGCATATAACTATATCGAATCGACGTTTAAAAATCAGATTCTCCAATATTATTGTTATTATTATTATTTGTCGAAAACAGAATCTATTAAATTTGATATTTTCGAGGATGGAACCTCCAGAACAAGAAGACTAAAACTCAAAATATACGTTTGCTAGTGTTCAAGTTTAAAACGCATATTTAAAGAGCTCTTTAAAATATTTTAGATAATACACATTTCAAATCGCTTTTTCTCAAATGTATGGTTTTTGTTTGGGCCTGTAATCACGTTTTAGTGCAGTAAAAAAGTTCCGATTTGCTTCATGGAAAAGTAAATCTATTTGGTACTTACTTTGGGGGGTCAAAAGTAAAAAATTCCTAATCGTTTGAAACGCGTCGGGAAAAACAATAAAACAATTATAGATTATCATTATAAGATTATCATTTCCTATACACCAATAAAGCCAGAGCGGTACCCACTTGCCGAGCTTTCTTTAAATTGATATAATATTACAATTATAATATATAATATATAGAGTGGCCTTTATATTATAAAATATTATTTTATTGTCGAAAACGTTTTAAAAATAACACGCTTCTGGCCTGTAATAAAATCAGCTGATCCGTTGTCCATAGTTGTTTTTTTCAAACACTCTGTTTTAATACCGAGTATAATTTTAAATATACATCACTTGTATTCCAATAACCGCATGAGTAACATATACCTTGAGAATAAATTATTAAATTTGTAATTAAAACGTTTCTAAAAAACTGTAGTATAATGCATTATATAAAAGTTCAGTTAGTGGGAAATGAAAATAAATTTCCATCGGTTGACTTAAAGGCAAAGAAAATTGTTGTGTACCCTCGCCGGTCTGGCATAGACGTAAGTTGTACTAGCTAACTTATTTGTGAATAGTTTATGACTTGTTTGTCAGATATAATAATAATATACAATTTTAAGACTTAATTTCGCGATCCGAATTATTATTGCAGGACGACACGACATCCTCTAAAATGTTGGTGGAATTGATACGATTAGCAGCGACCTTCGCAGTATTATTTGTGACATTACTAGTAAATTTACTAGTCTTATTACTAGCACTGTTTCAACCGACTACAGAGTCAGACGTCGTACCTTGTGTGCCCGTGGCAGCGGCTGATGGGGAAGCCGTATCGGTGGAGGCTGAACCCGTCCCTGTTGTGGTGGCCCGAGAGGAGACTGTTACATTGGTGGTGGAGAGCGGGTCTGGAGAGACAGCCATATCCGAAGAACCGGCGAAGTCGGAACAGTCCGACGAACTGTTGGTGGCAGGCAGCGAGCGTCTACTGGTAGCGGCGGCGGCAGTACTAGAGACTGTTTCGGTTGGGGTGGAGAGCGGGTCTTCAGAGACAGCCATATCCGAAGAACCGGTGAAGTCGGAACAGTCCGGCGAACTCTTGGTGGCAGGCAGCGAGCGTGTTCCGGTAGCGGCGGCGGCGGTACTAGTGACTGTTTCGGCTGGGGTGGAGAGCGGGTCTGGAGAGACAGCCATATCCGAAGAACCGGTGAAGTCGGAACAGTCCGGTGAGCACGTCGCGGCAGAACCATCGAGAGAATCGTCGACAAATGCCAACGAACCCATTATGCGGCCGAGGAGGGCGTCCGAGAGGAACCAAGCTGCGTACAAGACTGCAGCCAAACAATTTATGGCTGCGCACGCCGCGGCCGCACCCAAATTAAACCACGTAAAAATACCAGAAATCGTGTCGGACGGCTGTGGGTACGTCTCCGCCGTCACCTATTTCTATACCGGTGGAAGGACGACAGAGGCGGACGAGGCATATGAGTTTTTCGTGCCGGAACGTCACTGTGGATACCTAAGAAATTTGAAAGCTGACGAACTCCTTACATTTTGCAAATGTTACTCCATCAGCCAGGGGAGGCTGACTGTTCAAATAGGTGCAAAACTACTTATACAGGGCACTGGAAACGCGTTTAATAAAGGCAAAACACTAATAGAGACTGCGTTGAAAATCGCGTAGTAATAACACGTTTTTCGATGCGGTCCTCTATCTGTTTGTTTAATAATAATTTTTCTTCGTACGAGTTTATAAGTTTATAAGTCAATATTCAATTAAAAATCAATGTATGTTCGATTTAAATTAGAATAAAACTATCCTATATTATGATTCTACGGAGTATTTTGTAAATTTTGTTTGATAGTCATCGCGTGACTTTTAAACGACTAGGCCGTTTTTATTAAACGTATGCGTTTGTTTTATATCTGTACGATATTTTACATATTATTTGTTTCTAGTGTATGCAGTTTTAATGGGAGTAAGATATTATTACGATTCGAGAAACATAGTGTAATAGTTATAAGTATGTCACATGACACGCACCTATGTATATTATAATATGTTTTAAACTTTACAATTCTACATTATGTACTCGTACGATCAACTGCTGACCGATCAATAATGTTATCAACACACACGCATAATTGTAAGGCCAACACTATAAAATAGTCAATTCGACAGACACGATAAACACTAGCGAACTCACCGATACCTACACATATTAACAGCCAATCTTTTGGAACAGTAAAGTATTTTTTAAGATATAATAATAATTGTTCTAGATAATTAGACAAACAAACGTGTCTTTAATGATAGAAACCTCATACACAAGTGCTCTATCTTCCAGCTACAGAAAACTTATTCATAAGGAATATTCAATACGTTTGAGTGTTTTTGAGAATATATTATAAACATTTTTACTCTCAACATAATATTTGATAAATACCATCGGAAATACTCGACATGAGTAAAATATGAATACAATTACAATTTCAGCAAAACAATCAAGGATATTATATATTTTTAAAAAATAATGGACAAGTTCTTAGTAGAATTAACACAGTATAACTTCCGGAAAATTATTCACTGGCTTTCAATATTTTCCAGTGACATTGGTTGATATCGAACGGTCATCCAGCATAATATACAAAAACATTCACACAAATCGGCGTTCTTAAATGAAACCAGAACTTAATATATGGAACAATATGCAGTCATGAATAATTGTAAAATAAATACAATTAAATGAATTACAAATAGTCAAATTCGCTTATAACGATCTTCTAGGGACCTAGGGAATCTGATCGCTATAACCGAACTTCGTTATATCCGGATCATAAAAAAAAAATAATAATTTTTTTGACAAATTGATTTATTAAACACATTTTTTACTGTTGAAATATTATTTATTTAAGATTACATATTTTAACATTCAAGGTATTTATATAAATTGTGTTAAATGGACAGAATATTATAATACATAATCGTAAACATATACTATATATTATATAGTACTAGCTGATCCCGTGCACTTCGTTGCCCAAAAATTAATATTTCCCAACTCTATATGAGTAATATGTCTTATGTTATAATTTAACGGTTAAAAATACTAATTTCAATTTAGTCCCACCCGGCGTTGCCCGAACAAAATATTAAGTTAAGAATAACCTGACGCAAAACATTGCGACGGTTGCCCGAGCCAAAGATTTGTTTTTTTTTTATAAATTAATTTTCCAAAATGTGTACATGATAATATTATACTCTTACGCCTGCTGTTACATCTCTTGGAGAGATAATAGCTCTTTCACATAACCACTGATAAGATTATTGGACAGATTAAAAATGTCAGGATAAACTGTAGAAATCAACACTCAACCCGTCCAATCGTGTGATTGACAGAAATGTAACCATTTTCATTTTCTAAAGTTCCATTTCCAATTTTCAACAACTGTTCTTGTTACAAATAAACAGTACATAGCAACCATGGTTACCAATAGCAACCATTTATAAACAAATATTTCCATCGTAAATGTCAAAATCCCTGTGTGAGTAACCCTTTAAAATCAAAATTTCGAAAAACCCTTTCTTAGCGGATGCCTACGCCATAATAGCTAAATGTATACCAAATTTTAGTCCAATCCGTCCAATGGTTTGAGCTGTGCGTTGATAGATCAGTCAATCAGCTTACTATTGTGTGAACTACTGTTATTGTGCACTTAAGAGGCGATAACTCCGGAACCACTTATCGCACAGCATACAAACTTAGATAGTAGCCGATTCTCAGACCTACCGAATATGCATATAAAATGTCATAAAAATCGGTCAAACCGTTTCGGAGGAGTATGGTAACTAACACTGTGACAAGAGAATTTTATATATAAGATATCCTGTAGTAATAAAATCTTGTATATTTTTTATATAAAAAAAAAAAAATTTAAATATAAATTAAATATAATACAGTCCTTTGTATAAATATTTTTAAAACGAGTAAATATGTATACATTTATAAATTATTGAAGTACAATCTTTAATTACAGTTTTTTTATATTGTATAAAATACAAATTCTCAAGGTACCATTGTTAGCACGTTATTTCAGCCCCTTCTCGACCGTCTAAACACTGTTTACAGAAACATTGAATATGCATATAATTAGAACGAATTTGTACACAATTTTTATTGTCGATATTTTAAGTTTAAATTTGCACAAAATTAGATATTTAAACAAAGAATAACTATAATAATTATTTTGACGTAATTTAAAAATATTATATGTGGGCACCTAGTGGCTAGTTGAAACTTATAGAGTATATTATTTTATTTTATACACACAATGGCATTATTAAATGCAATGTTTTTGGGAAAAATTAATTCAACCAACGGTTATACGTACCTACTAATAGTTAAATAAATTATTTTAATACCAATAATATTATTAAATATACTTAGTTTATATAAGCTGACAGACCGTCTTTGCCTCCGAATGGTTTACACTTTATTGTACATGCAATGATTTTATACATTATTGAATTCATATTTAACACATCCTTTACAATGATCCACACAGAACCTCCTAATTGAGAAACATATTATAAAAAATTTAAATCTACTTATAATTTATTTACTTCTTAATTTGTTGGTAAAATAATTTGTAAATTGTAGTGTCTTGCTAAAAAGTAAAAAGACAGTTTTATATTGTTTAACAATATTTTGGTTTAATTGCGAGTAGATCCATAATATAATATATTGATATCTAGGTATTCACTTGTTTTATTTGTTTTTTAGATATTTATAATCATAAAATAATTGCTTTTAACATTTTTTTTTTTTTTGTTATTTGTTAGTTTGTAATATTCATATTTTATTTTAAAGTGGAACCGTACATCTTGTGTAGATTATTGTATTATTATTATTTTTAAAGCCAAAAGTTTATTTTAGTTTTTAATTATACTCATGATGAAATTAATATTTATTTTGTAAATATAATACATAGGTATAATTGTATAATTCACCGTGTGTTCAAGCGCAGGAGTGCTGGATTTTAATTTGTTTTGGAGTTTTGTTCTAATTTTAACCGTTTATTACGATATAGGTAATATAGATGACTGGTTTGCGTTCTTCGATTACGGTTAGTATAGGTAAATATAATAATGTGGTAGATGCAATTTATAGTTCTATATATATTTGCTATTTATATAAATTATTATATTTAATTTCGTTTATAATATTGTTAACGATTTTAACATCTTATTCGTAAGAACCACGTACTGTTGTGTACACGTTCTGTTATAAGTGAATGAAATAAATAATTATTATGGTTATTTTTTGTTTAAATATCTAATTTTGCGCAAATTTAAACTTAAAATATCGACAATAAAAATTGTGTACAAATTCATACTAATTATTTGCATATTCAATGTTTATGTAAACAGTGTTTAGACGGTCAGGAGGGGCTGAAAGTTAACGTGCTAACAATGATACCTTGAGAATTTGTATTTTATACAATATAAAAAAACTGTAATTAAAGATTGTACTTCAATAATTTATAAATGTATACATATTTACTCGTTTTAAAAACATTTATACAAAGGACTGTATTATATTTAATTTATATTTATATTTAATTTTTTTTTTTTTTTATATAAAAAATATACAAGATTTTATTACTACAGGATATTTTAATATAAATATAATAAATGCAGTGAAAGTGCATTAATAAAATTTCAAAAAAGTCTCTGTACTTTCATTGTTTTTATAAAATATCGACAAAAAATATATATATTATGTATAATGTTCGATCAATTTCAACATTATATTTATTTTAAAGTAATATATTTATGACAATTTCAAATTTCTGATGGGGTTTTTTAACCATAAAAAAATGTCATGCGAATTCTGGCGACAGTCGTGCAAATTCATGCGAATTGCATGCTCAATATTGGCACTATCAAAATCACAAAATTTCTATAATGGGCCGCGCTGGTGCAACGCTAAAAACTCGTAAACGGTTTTTTAACCATAAAAAAATGTCATGCAAATTCTAATTTTAGTCATGCAAATTCATGCTAATTACATGCTAAATATTGGTGCAAAAATTTTCCAATATTTCGAAATGGGCCGCGCTGGCGCAACGTACGTGTGGTAGATTATTATAAATTTCCCGAAAAATAATTAAGCTTAATCGACCTGTTTGTTTTTAATATTCTTTGTAATAAATAAACGTATATTTTAGAGTATTTGCGCCGCGGTTATTGAGTTTTAAATTATTATTCTAAGTATCCAAACCAAAGTTCCACGGAATTTAGCATCCCGCGTTGGGTAAGTTAGTATACTTCGACTCGTATAATCCATAGAAAGACCATTTTCTTCAGATTTGTTCGTTATGATTTTCGATTTTGCACCGTTTGAATAAAACGATTTTTAAAAGTCGGTACCAATAATTATGATATCACGTCTTTGTACTATCTATTGTTATTAGGTTACGTCGCTGTTTTCGCCATATTATATTCTGTCACAGCGTCATTATAAAAAGGGATAACACGGTATAGCCGATTCACTATCTGTGTACTATGTTTTGGTTAATAACATTTTTTAATACTTTTTGGTGCTATAGTTTTTATTTTATTTTCTGTCGTGTTGTTAAAAACTTTAAAATACCGCTTATGTAAGATAAAATTATAAGTTTTTAATATTTCCTTAACTTAGATGTTTGATAATATAATTTATTTAATTTATACTTCAAATTTCAAATTATATTTTCAAAAATTACCTTCAAAGAAAAACTAACTGGAAAGTTTCCAAACTTATTTATATACGAAAATCGGGGCCGTGTAATAAAGGTAAAAATAAAAATTGCATTTTGGTGATCTTTTGATTTATATTTTAAAGTTTTGGCAAACATTTTTCAATAAGAATATATTGGATACGAAACATTTTAAAAATATGATTCGTTTTTATCATAGTTTCAGTGAATTTAATTGAAATTTTGGAATTTTTTTTAGTAAATAGTTATTTTTGGCTTTCCTGTTGTTTAATTTTGTACGTACCATTTTATATTGTGGTTTCAAAATGTAACTCGATCTGATCTGGCAATCTGGTAAACTTACTCTACACTCTACGATTCATTTACTATCGGTAGACGTTTTATTAAGAATACTTATCTTTTAAATATTATGAAATAATTTACAAACATTTTAAGATCATAATCAAAAATAACACTCATTTTAAATTCAAATGCAATGCCAATAAACTGCTTTTTTAATCAACTGATTGATTTGTTTATCGAATAATAAATAAATTCGGTTTTGAACTTTTGAACGCGGATTAAATAAACGAGTTGATTGTAGTATTGTGTCATTAATATCATTAATCCGGATGCGTTCTGCAAACGACGAGTCACATATTGTACAGTTTAAACATAAGTAACCTATAGTATTATAATACTGTTCTAAAAAAAAAAAACTTTATTTTCCAAAATCATATAAAATATATAATATGCACAAACAAAATTTCAATTTAAAATATACAAATGGCATGACAGCCGATTAAAGGATATACTTGGGCTCAACTCAGACAACTCGACTCTTTTACCAGTGATAGGTCATTATTTCAAAAAAAAAAACAGAAGTATTAACTTTGTCACTCTATTTCCACTTGATTTTGACTAGCCTTAAACGCGTATTACCTAATAAAAACGTTTTCTCCATCAATATTCATACAATATTTAATTACAACTTGTTCGTCAAAATTAATAGAAACATATTATGTTATTCTGTTTAAACATTTAATAGTTTAATATTTTTACACAAACTCGTGAGGAAGGAAACGAGGTACCTAGTTCAAATTATGTTAGAATAATCGCGTGTGTATATTAATTGATTATAATATTTTTCTCTAACGAAAATCTCATATAGTTTTTAAATCAATAATAATATGTCCATCGACCGAAAGAACGAATCTCCTTGAACGCGAAATCTCGGGAAAAAAATGTTAATATTTTACGAATATAGTCGATTAAATACTACATAATATACTGTTTTGGACGATTAATAATATTTTGTAAAAATTGTTTATTTGTAAAAAAAGGACTCTTTTACCAGTGATCGGTCATTATTTCAAAAAAAAAAGTATACATTTTGTGACTCTATTCCACTTTTGACTTTTACTAGCCTTAAACGCGTATTAACTAATAAAAACGTCTTCTCCATCAATATTCGTACAATATTTAATATTGCAATATTATGTTCCTCAAAGTTAATAGACCAACTCGTGAGGATGAAAGAACGAGATACCTAGTTCAAATGTCAGAATAATCGCGTGTGCGTGTTAATATTTTTCTGAAACGAAAATCTCGTATTATAGTTTTTAAAACAATATGACGTCTGTCTACCGACAAAACGAATCTCCTCGAACGCGGAAATCTCGGGAAAAAAATGTGAACATTTTACGAATATATTCTCAATTAAATACTACATAATATACCGTTATGGACGATTAATTATATTTTGTAAAATAACCGTTATGAGGATATATGTAGTACCTACATAAATAATATAAATAATTCCGGCGCGTGCTGTGCGCACTATAAAATTATTATTACGACGATAGGGCCGCAGCTTTTTGAAGTACGAACACGCTCCGTCAGCCTCGGCAAAGGTCTACAACAGCTAATTCGCTCTTTCCGAAACGTACATAATATCGCAGTAAGTAATAACTAATAACGAACTGCGGTTAAGAGGTTACCGTATTTAACCATCGGGCCACGGCGGAGGCCATCATAAATTTAAACAATTATTGCGCTCGTAAGCCGCCGCTCGCAAACCGCTGGATATTATTATTATTATTATTATTATTATCATTGCAATAATGCACTGTGTGCATAATATAAATGCATAATAATATAATATCAGTTATTATTAGTTACAGTCGAGTCGCGATAACCAGAAGTCGGAGGTGGATGATAAAATTCACTTCGAGATAATATAATTATAATATGTATTATTAATAACTCGAATTTGTCGAAAAATTAGATGAAAACTTTGAGTCGTGTGATTGAAATGTGTGTATAATAATTTATTTTAAAATCGTACGAAGAAAAAGGTTATGATTAGATAATATTATATTATAGTACGAACAAGATGTTATAAAAAAACTAAAATATAGATACGACGGTATTATAAGCATGTACCTATGTGTTATTTATTATATTATACCTACAGTATAGAAAAATAATTTGTTATTAATTTTTGGTTTTTCGGCTGTTTATTGACAAAATCTTCTGATTTTCCTACAAATTCGAATATTATCTTTATTAAAAAGTTTAGTTGTAGATAAAACATAATAATATGTTTACCAAAATACCCAGATAATATTGATAATATAGCTGCTGATATAATATACTTCGACTGAGCTATTTATTGTAACTATTGTATATTCGAGTTAACAAGACTTATAATATATGCATTGAGTGTTATATGAGCGTTTCTGTGGGAATACATAGAAGAGATCGACTCGTCGAGTTTTTCGAGTTATCGCGACTCGACTTTATATTATATTATATATAGGGTTTTAAAATGTCATGACATTTATTTTCTTGAAATATTACATGAAACTTTCATAAACTATTTCATTCGCATAAAAATAAAAATATACAAAAAATTAGAAAAAAAGTTTTTTTTCAAGTTACACCCGAATAATTAGAGTGAGAGAAGAAAATGTTTAAAATTACCTGCCTATGTCTAACATTGTATGAATACACAAATTGTTTATTATAGTGATTAGTGCGAATAGTTTCCATGGCTTTCTGTTGACGGCCTAGACCGGCTAGACCTAATCAGTAATCACTAATCAATAATCATATTATGCTTACCAATAAATTTGTGAATTATTATTTGTTAATATATTATCGTTATATTAATTCCCGTTACAATACGATTTCTCTATTATGTATTTTTCTTTTTTTCAAAATAATATTATTCATCTCCGAAATATTACAGATAATATGTATAATAATACAATAATACTTAATTTACTACCGGGTACTTTAGGTATTTAGGTTTCTTTTACAAAATAAGATAATAATGTGAGTAAAAATATCAAAAAAATAATTAATAAATACTTATATATCATCTACGTTCCTACTGCATATAATGTAAAAAAAAATATTTTTCAATATTTTACGAGTAGTGAAATTCTCGATTACGAAATAGTTCACACGAAATATTTCAAATTTAAAACCCTAATTATACGTATAATAAATAGTTTGGAAACATACGCTGTTCGGTGTAATATTTTCGGTCGGGTAGTTTTAAGTAAACCGCACGGTACTTTTTTATTATTATTATTATTATTATTATTATTATTATTATTTAGAGGGAAGCATCACAGTACGTATATAGTAATGTTTGAAATACGATTACACATGCTACGTAATTTACATATTGTAAAACAGTACCGCGTATAATATTATATCGCACGGTTAAATAATATAATTCCTAGCCTATGCGCGAATATAATACACAGTTCAACAATAGAAACAATTTATGTACACACACACCGAAACCGTTTGAAATACAATAACAGTCAGAGATTAGGTACGTGCAGTACAATGATAATAATAATAATAATATAGTGTGTACGTGCGTGATGTTCTTGTGACAAACACACGACGATAGTGTTATTATATTAACGTCCGTATAATATTATTATTTTCTTATATTGCCTTAAAGAGCGATCCAGCCTCGGCGAACAATATTATTATTTGTATATTACACTCGCGAGTTAATAAATGACGATGATTAATGTGTTATGGCAATCGACGCATAAAAATATTTGACCAAGACTGCACGACGACGACGCGTCTTGCTGATTTATTGTTTACAAGGGCTCAGATTTAAATGACCAAAAATTATGACATCGACAGAAGCCATAAAAATAACGAGAAATGCATTTATGACCCGAGAATTCCACATAACAACATTTAATAATTATTATATTTAATTTTTGTATTTTAAAAATTTAAAAAATACAAAATAGGTACGTGCAGTACAATAGTAATAATAATAATAATAATATAGGGTGTACGTGCGTAATGTTCTTGTGACCAACACACGACTGTCGCGGTGTACGAGATATAGTGTTATTATATTAACGTCCGTATAATATTATTATTTTCATATATTGCCTTAGAGAGCGATAATATGATGATTAATTTGTTATGTCAATCGACGCATAAAAATATTTGACCAAGACTGCACGACGACGCGTCTTGCTGATTTATTGTTTACAAGGGATCGGATTTAAATGACCAAAAATTATGGCATCGAAAAAAGCCATAAAAAAAACGAAAAATGCATTTATGACCCGAGAATTTTATATTACAACATTTAATAATTATTAGTGAATTTTTTTATTTTAAAAATGCACAATACATAAACACAATTTACACGATCGCTGATCTTGGTATATAATTATATCGGTCATCGGCTAATCGGCATGTGTGACATTAAGATAAAAACTAGTGAATCATTTTATTTAAAAACCAGATGACCTACTACGCTTAGTGTAATATGTGCATTTTGTGTTCGCATATTATATTTTTACGTTTTTTCATGATATTATTATCGGAACTAGGTTATAGAATGACCTGAAAAAATAAAAAATACCATTAAACGTCGAACACCTCGAAAAATGCAAAAAAAAAGAAGATCGTTGTTAGCATATAGTGTACTCGAAACACATTTGCATCTTTTGGAATGCATTGTGTCAAACATTTCAGAAAAATAAATGCAAATGCATCGAAACAAGAGCCACGCTGTAGCGATTGCCAAACACTATGTCGATCATCATCTTTCATCATTATTATTATCACCAGTCTTGTAAAGTACTTAGATAATTGGATTTTTTTAGTATTTTTATGGTATTCCAAATACATTTTTTTATTAGTATTTGTCTAATATTCTGACTATACTTTTTAAAAGTATTTTTAACAAAATCTAAATACCACGAAGCCAACTTAATTAATATTATTTTTCACAAAAATTTGACCATCAATAAAAATAATATTGTTTTCATTGAAACGAAAGAGGGTTCTGTATAGGATTATTTTTAAGAAAAATTAAAATCCAACAATTTTAAAATAGTTCCATATTATTAATTAATAGGTAGTTAATACAACTTTGTTTTTCATTGTTTCGTTATTTAATTATATCGATATTAATCGAACATTAAATTATATTTTTATCTCTAAAATGAATATTGTCAGACATGTCAGTGTATTTAGGAAATTGTTAAAATGTAATATGTTAAGTAGTAACACATAATAGGTATACACTGATAAACATAATATATAACATACAATTTAAATACTTGTATTTGTATTCAAATTATTGATGGACCGTTTTAGGTTCTCGGTTCTTCGGTTCCACCCGTTCTTTTGGAACCGATTGTTATCAGTTCTTGTACACATTTTTAGCGGTGGCTGTTCTTTTTTTTCATGGTTCACACTGTTTGATGATACTGTGATAAGTTGATAACTGATAAACCGATTGATAACGAATTACTAGAGTGACAATACGAACTATATGTTTTGTTTGGTAATGAGTAACGACTATTGAACTTATGTATTATGTTTTATGAATTTCATATTTATGGTATTGTGCTTGCGCATTCGTATTGTTATTACTTAGGTATTATTATTATTTATAAACTATTATTTAATAATTAATATTTATTAATTATTTCTAAATTTTTAATGAACACTAGACTGTTGTAGTAAAATAATGTTATACATTTAAATATTAATTAATAATTATTATTCTGGTTTAATTAATAACAATTTAAATTATTTTTAAGTCATAGTGTTATACAGTATACTAATTAATTACTATTCTGAATTTTAAGATTTTTTTTTAAACGAAGAACCGGTATCTAGAACCGATAGGGAATAATTTGGAACCGAACAAGAACCGGAACCGATAATTTTCTAAGAACCGGCCAATCCTTCAATTCAAATACTTTGTGAGTATATTCGTAAAATACAATTTTATATGAGTACCTATTTTAAAAATATTTTCAACACTTTTATATGAAAATACTAGTATGTATTAGTATCTCAATCCTTTTTCAAAAGTATTTTTTATAAGACCGAATTTATCACTCTCTATCTGCCCCTGCGAAGAAATCTCTCGAGTTGTGGACACACGCGTAACTATATATATAATATAACAGTGGTGACCAACTCAAATGATTTCGCGGGCCACGAATTTCTTTTTTTTTTTATTAAAATAGAAAAAATGTACAATATGTATACAAAAAAAAAAAAATAAGTAATAATATTGTAATAATTCGTTTTTGTAAATGTTTGATAAATCTTGCGGGCCACAAAATTTCGAAGGCGGGCCGCGGGTTGGCCATCCCTGTAGTATAATATAATATATTGGCCCGCGGTTAAGACCGAAGGACAATATTCGATTTAGGTTCGTCGCATAATATCATAACCGCGGTCGATGACCCGATAATATTATAATATTGTTATCGTCGCGTTTGACCTAATCGTTTTGTCGCATACGCCAGTGGTTCCCAATTAGCATTGATACTCACGGACTCCTATCTAAAACTTAAATTGGACAGGAGACACCCTTATTATAAAAATGAAAAAAAAAAATGTTATGATTTATTTTAATTTTACATATTAAGTACCTTTTTGTAATAATATAAACATTGTAAACACAGATTTTCTCAATAAATACAATACAAAGAGATTTATTTGATGTGCAAACCACTACGTGTTTAATAATATTCCACTAAATACTAAAAAAAAAAATGAAAATTTCTTTTCAGTACTACATAACCACGAACCCCCCAACATCAACACGAGGACCTCTGGGGGTCCGCGGACCACCAATTGGGAACCACTGGTATTCACATTAATTCGTCGGAGATACACGCGATTCATTTCAGCATCGCCAAATAGTAACCTGAATATCGTAATACCTGACCGGAGCAGACGCTAAAACCACACTAGTTTAATAATTATTATTGTATCGCGAAACAAGAAATCGTACCTCACCGCACCGCGATGTGTGCTATTATAATAGGCGCAGAAGGTTCGAAAGCTCTCCCCCGTTTAATCTCTGGAGCTTAGATGTGTCGGCCCTGTCCGATGTGTACGCGACGGTGGGGGGGGAGGGAGGGAGGATGTCTCGAAACTCGTTTGGTTTAGTGAAATATTCATTGTTCGTCCGCGTTAATAACTATACTGGTCTCGGATTTAAATCTACCGCGCCGGGTCAAAATAATACATAATGAACCGACGTAAAAAGACTCTGGTAATAATAATAATAATAATAATAATATAATCTTAAGAGAAACTCAAAACTACAACATATTTTACAACAATATAATAATATAATATAGAGCGTTTACAATAATATCGCCTAGTGTGTAGAGCAGTATAAATGAAAGCGAATAATATTTATGATATTATTATAAACGAATAGGGTTTTAAAATTTCATGAAATTTATTTTCACCATTCACATGAAAAATAAAAAAAAAATATACCGAAAATTATAGAAAATAGAAGAAAAGTTTTTTTCAAGTTACACCCGTATCATTAGGGCTAGAGAAGAACATGTTTACTGTATGAATACACCAATTGTTTATTATAGTGACTAGTGCAATAGTGTATATGGCTTTCTGAAGACGTCCTAGACCGGCTAGACCTAATCATTAAACATTAATCAATAACCATAATATTATACTCACCAATACATTTGTGAATTATTATTTATTATTTATATAAGACTATGTAAAAAAAAATATTTTTTAATATTTCATTAAAATATTTCAAGAGGAGTGAAATTTTAAATTATGAAATATTTCATGAGTAGGGAAATTTTAAATTTTGAAATATTTCATGAGGAGTGAAATTTTCAATTTTGAAATCTTTCAAATTTAAAATCCCTAATTAGATATGATATAATTTTCACATAGCTCGAATGAGTTGAACTATATGAAGCCACACAATACACAAACATTTTGAAGTTGGTAGAATATTACATTTTTTTCTTCTAAAGAGATCTATAATCTTCTACTTTTATTTGATTTTTCTGGTAAATAGGAATGGGAATATAATTTAGTTGGACGATTGAAGATTAAAGTTGTATGGAAGACGTCGTTGAAAATCGTTTTGTAAGCAATATAGGCTGTTTGGTTCTTGATCATTCTTTATGTTTATATTCAAGTGGAGAGTTTCGCAAGAGACGTACTTGGGTGCATTGGTTATTAGGCATAGAGTTCAGGATTGGAAGGTCAGAATGTTTTTCTGACCCCATATTTGTAGACAGCGTTTAGGTGAACCCGAGTTTGTGTTTTGTCCAGGGTTAGACTAAAGTAGTGAATGTCGATGCACGTAAATTAAATATCGTCATTACTAGAAACTGGTGGAAAGACTTTGTTATGTAAATATGATAATATAGAGTGATTTATTGCAGTTTAGTTTCATTCACCATCTCGCGTACCAGGCTGACATAAGGTTTATGCGGTTCAGAAGATTTTCACTGGCTGTGGTGGGATCATCAGTGTCAGTTGCATTGATAACGTCTTTATCATTGATGAATATTCTCCTATTGATGTATTTGAGACTGTTAATGTTGATCGAAAGAATATAATATAATGTTAAAGATAACAGGGTAGGATTTTGCACCTAGAGTAATACTTGTTTTAAATGAGGAATTCAAAGGCATTTCAGTACCAACTCTTGTGGAAAAGTTTCATTTTAATACTTAAAACAATAAAAGGTAGTGAAAAGAAAGAATGTATTTTATTTAAAAAAGAAGCCTATCACTGTGAACACTGCAAAAGCTAATAAGAACACAATTTAAGAAGACTGCGCGGCAGAGCAATGTAATTGTTTTAAGTGAATAAGCAATATAATAATTGGCAAGCCTATGCGTTTTGTATACAGTAGAATGTTTGTTTTTAAATCGTAATTGGGTTAATGGGCTAATGTGTTTAATGTTCCCGGTCCATAATAATATTATAGTTTGATGACATAGGAAAGTTTCTCAAGTGTTTTTGGTATACAGTCATTAAGTCACGAAGAAAATGAGTTTTTAGAGCTGATGAGCTGTGGTAGAACAAGCTGAAAAAAATTAGTAGTCCAAATAGTCAAAAATAAAAATAATAATATGTGGTAAAAATGTAAAATACAAATTTAGTTAATTCGTTAAAATAATATTTAGAACGTGTTAGAACCAAGAATTGTCATGTATAGATAAGTATAATGGATACTATTATTACACCCATATTATTTTCGGATTCTAAATATTTTAATTTATTATGATTATGACTTTGAACATATTTTTTATTTCGCATTTTATTTATACGCATTCGTAATATCATATTTTAACAGTTATATTTTATTATTATTATTTCTATTATTTTTCTTTACACTTGAAAAAAGAAAAGTATTTTTTACTTCAGTTAGCAAAAAAATAAAAACATAACGTATCTGTTGATAGCCTGCAGGTTCACGCATGATGACTGTACGGTCGGTACTCGTCTAGTTTATGATTAATTTCTTACATATTATTCGTCTGCGATTGATCAATACGATCTATACGAATATTAAACGACTAACTTGTAGTTATTATTTTGATATAAAAATAGTAAGATGCATTATGAATATTACAACACCTAAGAATAAAGATCAGGTTTTTTTAATTATACTACATAATATAGGTACTGAATTTAGAAAAATAATTTAAAACTCTATAAAATAACTATATAATGTTATCTAAATCACTGATTTTACATTAAACTCATATTAATTTATCGTAGGAATATATCATGGATAATCATATTATTATTATTATAAAATAAATAATTTAATAAATGTATAAAAAAAAAAAAATCTTTGGCACAGGCCACCATTACGATGTTTTTCGCGTGCCTAATATTCTGATATCACTTACTTACTTATTTCATCTTTGACTCGGGCAACGCCGGGTGGGACAGCTAGAATTATAATATAAAACCATATTCAAAAACATACGGTCGGATTAAATAATAATATTACCCTTACTTAGAAAAGGTTAACAAAAAAAAACCGGCTGATGCAATTGTTATAAATGTAATTGGTTTAAAACCAAATAGAAACTACCAGATGTTTGTTCTATTTTTAATGTTTTTTTTTTATTTAATTATGGTCAAAACTTAATTTTGTTTATCTTTAGTAATTTCTACTATCATCTGACATTTTTTAACAGTGTGTAACTGTTTTTTTTAACTCTAGGAACTATACAGTTTTTACATAATTTGTCATTAAAAATATTCATCAAAATAATTATAAGAATATTTTTCTAACCCTACAAAATATAATATTATATGCATAGCAATATTGTATATTATATCGTTTGTAACTATGTCGTCTGTATAGGTCTGTACACAATTTTCGATTTGTAAAGAAAACCAAAAAAGTTATAAGCGTTTTACATTTTTTTTGAAGAAATGAAGGAAATTTAAATCGTTTGTTTGACGTGATGGTAACTCTTCTTGAACACTCCTGGCCTTAAAATAGCATTTTTTTTCCATCTCGTATGATATTCAGTCATTTTAATATTATTATCGACATAGCTATTCTCGTCTAGAAAATGTGTAAAGTTATGCAACACGATATGTTCGAAACGGCTTAATTCTAAAGCATTAGCTATAGTACCTAAATAGTATTGAAGTCGAACTTCTTGGCTAACTCGAACTTTGTTAGCTCGAAATCGTCGATATCTTGGCTGTTTTTCTCGGTCTCTAGAATTTCTTATTTATTTCCTACTCATTTAACTGGGATTCTCGTATACTCGAACTTTTTGGCCGGACCCTCCGACTTCGTGGCAACCGAGTCTGACTGTATTAATCGAATATTATTTACATATTTTCATAAACACTTAATATTTGGATAAACTCAAGCGCCGAAAAACAAAAAAAAAAAAATATTTGATTCGAGAAAATAACCATAATTTCTTTTCTTCAACTTAACACTTTGTCAACGTATAAAATATTCTCAAAAACTGATAATTTTGTTAGTTGATATTATATTGTATACATTATCCATTGTGCAGACTACATATTGTTTAGTGGAGGCGGCATTTATTTTATTACCTACTATTTATTTATTATGATAATAATATAATAGTAATATTTTTTTTTTTTATTAAGTAGTTTGTTTTATTTTTTTGGAACAAACAATGCTGTACGGTTGTACACAATACTCTTGCTATGCTATATTTTGACAATAATTTTTGAGCTAATTGTAAACCTAAGAAATTTTTTATATTTATATACAGGGTGTCCCAGGTCTATTTGACTAATGCAATAACTTTTTTTCTATTCAATATTTTTAAGTTTTTTTTTGTTTGTAATGATTTGTAGAGATCTGCGCTATAATTTGTATATCTTATATTTTATTTTATTTTTTTACAACAAAAATAAATAATTTAAATTTTGTATTTAATATTTTTCTTATAATCCGAGATAGCTATTTCATAAATAAGTATTTAAAACCCATTTTGGCGTTTAAAACTTTTAATTTGGTCAGGTCGTTAATTTTTAAACAATTTTCAAAGTCTGTTAAAATTCAAAATAATTTCTTGCTAATCACTGTTACTGCTGTAAAAGTTATTGCATTAGTCAAATAGACCTCTGACACCTTGTATAAAAGATACTGTCCCGAGTGACTGATTCGTAATCGACGAAGTGCTCCGAACCTATTGCTCTAATAATATGTATCGATTTGAGATGTTAATGGTAGATTAATATTATAATTTAGCAGTGCACCGAGAAAGAATTTTTCAACGTTTCTATAAATCGTGTACCTAATAATACATATAGACGAATATAAGCCGTAATATTCTATAGCTGCACATTTTACCTACATCGCATTTTATTTGCAGGTTCTAAGGCATCATCTGAGCTATAATAAATAATTGTATCGTGTGCGCCGTGTAATAAAATAATGTGCGATCGACGACTTATTATAATACGGTACGCATATTTTCTAATGCTAATGCGACACGGTTAAGGCAATACGGACGCCGTAGGTTTTTTTTAGGACACAAAACAAAACCTTTGATTTATACGAAATCCCTTAGTATTTTGTTCCTTTTTTTCACGTATATTATACAATTTACACAACATAATGTTTGTTTTTCGTTTTGAGTTTAAAAAAAAAATAAAAACAAAAGTAGATGCTGGATACGTCATAAATACGCCGCTTTTAAGTTTTTACAACGTGTAGTAAATGCTCCGAACGTTTTTAAACAATATAACTACAATAGGACATTGTAATTTTTTAAAAAAAAAAAACAGTACTCTACACAAAACACGTCCACGGTGTTTTACAGCGCAGATATTACAACTTACGATTATCGTATTATTTATTACATCTATATAAATTGTTTATAATTTGTATTATTTCTCATTTTTTTTTTTTTTTTGATCGCGGTAACGCGTAAATAACTACACAATACACATATACGTAGACAATAGTAGCTATATGAGGGAATCTTGTCCGTCAAAGAGGAAAAAGACCATGCGAGACGTCTACACCGGCGCATCTAGGGGGTCTCCGTTTTAGCACCCCCTGGCCCCGTTATAAAACACCAAAAATAATGTGAGAAAACAGCGATTTCTTTATTTTATATAGAATTTTTTTTTGTTTAAAAAAAAAACTATAAAAAAATAGGAGTTTTCTAACTTCAACAAGTCAGTTTAAACACCCTAAAATGTAGGTCTAGTTGCGCCTACGAAACGCTCTTGGAAAATCGGAATAAATGTATACTAAACCTTACCTACTCGATTGTTGTTAGTTTATTATTTTCATGCGTATAAAAAATGTGGGCTCGGGCCACCGCGGCGCGTCTCGTATAATATGTTTTTGTTGATTATTTTCTTTTAATTTTCTGTAATTATTACAATAGACAATGGAATTGGAGGTGGAAATAATACCATCGCGACTCTTGCCTCCGTTGCGATAGGTATCGGAAAGATAAAAAAAGTAAATACCTAGGACCTATAGGTATATCATGATAAAATCTGTAAGTTATTATATCGAACGTCACAAAAGCGATTAAGCAACCTTAGAGTAATATCATAGTATGGGCGAATCACGAGACCTATCAGGCAAGAAAAATACATATGTTAGTTCCTACACGGTAAAAAATTAGGTACATTTTCATAAATAAATAAATAGATGATGACGTGATATATACATTCTGAGGCTTTATTGTTTGACCGTTCTTTTGTGCAGACCACTCGCGTTATCGTGGTCACCAAGAGGAGAGGTAAACAGGTTTACCGCATGTTTCGATATTTACTTGTTTGACGGTTTGGGAATTGAAAACCGAATAAAATATCTGTTTTATATGCCAAGCCTTTGCGTACAGACAGTGATTTTTGAATTAAAACTATTACAAACACAATAATTGCACTGGGTCTATGGTGTAAATTATATTTTTGTGTTGTAGTCTGACTGTTAGTCATAATTTTACACTACATACGAACACATGTACGTCGTTTATGGGGCTATCAAACGATAAAATATAACGTTAAGCTTTTTTTTTTTTTTGTCCGGACGATTGAGAATACTTAAAATTCATAAGGGACCCTGATCGCTGACCCAAAAAACAAATGCGATCGAGAACGAATTATCCGTGCGACGTTGCCGTCCCATTGGTCGTGTTTAATCGGCTTTCGAACTTTTCGGCGCGTTGTGTAATATGAGTTTTAAACTAAACATTTAATTGTAACGAAAAAAAAAAAATATATATTTCTATTGTTTTAAACAAGTCATAATGAATGTATGTAAATAACTGCGTAATCATCAGAAATCTTGAAAGTCATAAATTATAATATTTATGATCCCCGAAAAAATACAGATACATAAATAATGATTAACAACGGGTCGATAATTAATAATAAGTTGAAATGTTAGTTATATAAATGTGCCAATTATTTCTGGATAGCGTAACCCTGTACACATAATATTCTAATCATTTCATCGGATTGACTGGATTTTAATGTACATACTAGCCATATATATTTTTTTTTAAATTTACTATTTTGTTTTTTCTGTAATTCTTTTTTTTTGCCGTAGTTCATCGACTCTGAACCGCACTTAACACTTTTTCATGACTCAAAAACTGTTAGCTAATAACGACTTGAACTATTTTCTATTTTAGAATTTAGTTCTAAAAATGGTATTTTACCGATATTCGGACGCACGCAGGAAATCCCGACTATTTTACCGTAATTTTTAAATAAACGTATTGCATCAAACGTTCTACATCGCTATAGTGTTTATCGTGGTTTCGGAACATCGACGAAAAAATATTGACTATTTGAAATTTAAATTTAGGGAAAACAAAGAAAAAATATTTATCAATATAAAACGACAAAACAAATAGTCAAATAAAATGATAAAACGATAACATTTCAAAGTTTGCGGTACAACATTTAGTTAAACTATTCTCGTGTAGCGCACTGGGTATTTATAAACGAACTGGAGCACACACATGGGTTATGCAATAAAAATAATTATATTTATGTTGGTCTATGGTCGGGTGATTTAGATACCTTTTACGGACACTAAGCATACTATACGAAAAGTATACTATTTAATTCAGGACGCACTTGGGAGTTCCCAAATAAACCAGTGATGTAGTTTTTAGTAGTTTTTTTTAGGTACCCACTTGTTTCTTGTTATAAAAAATCTAGCAGACATTAAATACAAATAATATTTTTATATTTTGAATAAGAACCGTAATAAGGCACGAAATCAATTTTTAACCCTCAACTCTATTGATATTGTAATATTACAACTAATATTGGTGTTTAAACCCTGGTATAATTATAGAATCAGTAATTTAATATTTATTATTTCTTTTGAACATTGTAAATTATATTATTCTCAAAATACATTGATCAAAAAGCTATATCGTCTATGCTTTGTTTGAAAAAATGTGTGCAACTTAATAGTTTCTCTAAAATGTTTCAATACAGGACATACATCATAATATGGGTCACATTATTATATTTTTAATAAGAAAACACATCAACTAAAAATGTAATAGAAATGAACTTGATCGATCTTTAACGATCAAGTAGACATAATAAAAAATAATAAAGAATAAATAATAAAAAAATATAATAAACAAGAGAACATAATTTGAACAACTTTTAAAATAGGTAATATTAAGTTTTATTAAAGTTCCATACGTCCAATGTTTTAAACATTTCTATTACTTCTTAATATCAATCCATATTATAGGCTTGTTTCTGTCCAATAAACATGTTTAAAAAACTATCTAATCTATCCTGACCCATAGTACTTCGTAACTTCTTTTAACCATATATTCAGTTTTGAAAACATTCTTTCACGACTACAACTTGTTACTGGTATGGCAGTAACAAATAACGTCAATGCTTTTGAGATACTATGGAAAATATTTTGTCTACCACAACTCACAAGAAGATAACAATTTAATCCATTCATCACATTCATTTTTCCATACATTTTTAGGAATGTTTTAGGGTCTCGGCGAAGCGGAAAATCTCGAAGGGGAGGCAGCTGCCTCCAGTGCCCCCCTCGTGTGCACGCTTATGGTTACGGGGAAATGTCCTAAACTCAGGACAGCCATTGGTCACGCTTAATGTATATTTGAACCTGATAACAGGTGACTGCTGATGATAATACGATAATAAGTCGTAATAATATTAGGCGGAATTCGTTCGAAATGCAGTCATTAATATTATTATTATGGTATTGCAGTTACGCAGTTTCTAGCAGTATGCACAAATCGTCGTGCAGTTACGCGTTCGATAAAATTATACTGTAATTTCATTATTTATTTATGCGTCCGAGTATTTTAAAGAAGTCGTAGTACACCCGTAGTAATGATTATATACGAGTGAGAGTGAGAGAGAGAGAGCGAGAGAGCAAGAGAGAGAGTGGATAACTGTGTAAAAACACAAACAAAACGGCGAGAATACACATTTACAGCGGCGTGATGGTGGGGGAGGGGGATGGGAGCACACTGCACGGGAATACGTTTTGTTAAGGGTATATATAGTGGCGAGGGGAGGGGGTGCATAACAACAAGCCAGGACAAAATTGCAAACGTGTTTCGATTACGTTAATACCGCCCGTGCTGTGTCCCGTGGAATCGCGAAGAAGCAAAGTCTATTTTTCGCTCCACCCCGTGCCCCGTGTCTACCCGGTGCGTCCCGTACGCGCAGCGGTAATGAACCATTAGAATTCAGAAAACACCGATGTGAAAGACATCTGCCGTTCTAATGTAATTCAGGTAACATTTTTTTTTTTTGCTCCAAAAATATGCGCCGAGAAAACAACGAAAAAATTCGGCCGGCAAAAATAATGTATTCCGCAGTTGACCCAGAAGGGAAGAAGCGAAAATCCTCCGAACGTAACCACATTTTGCAAATAAAAAAATAAAAAAAATGTAAATAATTATGATTAAAAAAGTAATTTCCTCGAATGAATTTATATTAATGTAATGAACACGTACACTTATATAATAATAAATGTTTAAGTGTAGGTACAATAAGTACATATTATTTTGTGTATGCTTTTTTTTATAAATTGAACGGTTTAGCTGTATAATATTATATAAAAAAAAAGTTACCCGGTGACTAACTTACAAAATATATGGACAATGGTTATGAATATTTTTATTTCAATCAATTGCTCTGTTCAACAATTATGCAATTGATAATGCAATTATTCATAAGGTTTCAGAAGTTTATAATACCGGCGACGACTGCACTGTTAGAGATTCAAATTTATTTGAACGTAAGACAGAAAAATTTAATGACATTTTATTGATTTTACATTTTGAGGACAACACTTTTTACTTCAATCAAATAAGTCATGGGTAATTACTGCTAATATAGATTATGTGTAGATTGGTCTATAATAACTTAAGAGTTGAGTATTAATTGTCACAAATTTTTGAATATACATGTAAATAGGGTTTTATAATTTTCAAGAAATGTATGACATGAAACATGAAAAATAAAAATATATCAACAATTATAAAAAAAAAAATATACACCCATATAATTGAGGTGAGAAAAGACGGTAAAGAACGATTGAGCATAAAACGATTGAGCATAGAATATTTTATGCGATGTTGCCAAATTTACGTTGCCAATATTTTATAATTTATTATTTCCGTATTATTACACTAATTATTATGATATCTGAGAAATAAAAAAAAATGAATTTAATATTCAAGCCTACAACCAGTATTTAAATCGTAAGAATACGGAATCTTTATTAATATATTTAAGCCAACTTGGAAACAGATACCAAGGTTATCAATTTAATTTATTATTATTATTATAATTTTTTTTATTTCGTGGTACAGTTTCTACTGCTAAGACTATTAGCTTCCAACAAATAATTAGGTAAATAACTAGGTACAGTATTAAGTGGTATTATTATTATTATTTTATTATTATCAAAAAGACTTATATTATTGACTATTATTGACTTATAAATATTTTGATTTTATTATTTTCATTATTTAAATAAATATTTTTGTATAGTAGAGTTTAAAATTGAAAATGGTAACGTTGCAGAGTTTTTTATGCTCAATCGTGTTGGTTTTCTTTTGTATTTCAATTTCCTTTGATACGCCGACAATTTATGCTCAATCGTGTCGCAAAAATGGTGTTTTATGCTCAATCGTGTCTCAGCCAGAAAAGAACATGTTTAAAATTACCTATGTCTATTGTATGAATACACAAATTGTTTATTATAGTAGTGACTAGTGCAATAATGCCCATTTCTTTCCGAGGACGGCTTAGACGGGTTAGACCTAATCAGTAATCAATAACCATAAGCTTACCAATACATTTGTGAATTATTATTTATTAATTTATTATCGTTTTATTAATTCACATTATAATAGAATTTCTCTATTATGTATTTTTCTTTTTTTTTTTCTCAAAACGTTCAAAGTAATATTAATTATCTCCAAACAAATACAGATATAAAATAATACAATAATACTTAATTTACTACCAGGTACTAACCTAACCTGGTCCTAACCTGGGAGGTGTCCGTTTTGGAACGTTTCACTGTATCCCAACTGAGTTTTGGTATAAAGTAAAAATACAATTGGGATACAAAAAAATAAGCATTCACCAAGTCCTTAATAAGAAAATTATAAAAAAGTAAAATAATATATCAATTGAGGAGCACCTATGTTTTTATTTTATTTAATTTTTTTTTTTTTTATTTAAATAAGGCTTCAACTCCTGAGGTTATTAGCCTGTAATAGTTACAAAGTAGTAGTAATGGGGTATTGGTCTTAAAGATATTGGGGTACATTATGTTTAACAATAGAGGGAGTTTGTAGAATATATGTACATTTAATTATTTTTCTAAATTAGTTTTGCTAAGCCTATGTTTTTGAAAAAATTGTATATGTTTTTGGAGTTCTCTTCGCCAAGTGCTTGTTGCATTGTTAATGGGTTTCCAAGAATTTGTCTGGAGCTGGTTAACTTGGGGCATTCTAGTGTGATGTGTTTGATTGTCAGCGCTTTGTCACAGAGTTCGCAAGTCGGGCTGTCTTCTTTTGTAATGAGGTGCAGGTGTGTTAGACGGGAGTGTCCAATCCGAGTTCTTGTGGTAACTACTTATTCGTGCCTGGATGAGGGTGGGGGAAATTCCATGGGTCGATTGATGTTTTAATTTCTTTAAGTTTATTTGTGTTTGAAGTCTTCTCCCACGAGTCTTGCCAGTGACTTTTAGTTAAATTATTTATTTTTATGAGTGCGTCTTGAAATGTTTTTTGTTTATTAATACCGAGTTGGGTGATGTTATTGCTTCGTTGGCTGCCTTATCAGCTAGTTCGTTGCCACTTATGCCAGTGTGAGAGGGGACCCATAGAAATTCGATATTTTTCCTTGAGTTTGATAACTTTTCTTGGATGGATTGAATTATTTCATTTTTGGGGTAAGGATTTTCAAGGGCTAGGAGTGCACTAAGAGAGTCACTAATTATAAGAATTTCTTAGGACACTAAGGTTGTCGCGTGTGCATTTTGGATGGCTTGACTTTCAGCGGAAAAGATGCTGGTTTCATGAGGAGGTTTGAACATTGAAGTTTTATTATTTTCTATGAATGCGAATCCGGTTCCATTGGGGGATTTTGAGGCGTCCGTAAAGATTTTTATGTGGTGAGGGTATTTTTCTTCAATTGTTTCTAAAAAGTTATTTCTTATAGTTGAGGTGAGGAGATTTTTTTATTGAATTCGAGTAGTTCAGTATTGAGCTTAATATCCCACATCCACGGAGGGGAAGACGGGAAGATAATTTTGTTAAACGTAATTGGTTTGAACTTCATTATATCTGCTATGATTTTATACGTGTCATCGATAGTGCGAGGCGTATTTGGACTGTTACGTATATTCAGAGGTCTTCTGATTGGGACTTGAGTTTTGTTATTTGAGAATTTAGTTACAAATTTTAGTGTTTCTTTAATCCTTCTAAATTCAAGTGGGAGTTCTCCAGCGTTGCACATAATACTTGCTGTTGGGCTTGTACGGAAGGCACCTGTGGCTAGTCTAATGTCTTGATTGTGTATAAGATTTAGTATGTTAAGAATTTTGTTTTTAGCTGTATTATAAATGACTGCACCGTATTCAATTTTTGCTAGTATAATTGCTTTATATATAGTAATGAGGCTATTTTTTTCAGAGCCCCATGAGTGGTGAGATAAGGTTTTCATAATTTTCATGTTGTTGTTTGCATTTATTTTGAGGTTTTTTAGGTGTATGTTCCAATTTAATTTGTGGTCGAAAGTCATACCCAGTATTTTTATTTTATCTGTATATGATATAATGGTGTTATTTAGATTGATGTGGGATAAGTTTTCATTACGCTTTTTATGGAAGATGATACTTTGGGTTTTGGATGGTGAGAAATTAAAACCTGTAGTGGTTGACCACTTGAGGAGTTCATCCAGAGCTTGCTGGATGAGTTCGACTGTTGTTTTTATGTTCACGCCACTACAAAAAATGTTACAATCATCCGCAGAGATGGTATACTTTATAGGGGGGAAGAGATTATCAAATATATTATTTATTGCGATTAAGAACAGGGTGACGCTGATGACTGAGCCCTGGGTGACTCCATTTTCTGTAGTATGGGTGGTTGATAGTGTTTCACCAATTTTCGTTTGGAATGATCTGTCTTGTAAAAAATTGGTGATGAATGTAATCATGTTTCCTGAGATGTTCCATTCACGTAGGATAAGGATTACTCTTTGTCTCCAAACCATATCATATGCCTTTGTTAAGTCAAGCGCTACTAGGATTGTATGTTGGTTTACTTTGGCTGCGTTACATATATGGGAGTGAATTTTGGATAAAGTATAGAGTGTGGAGTGATTTTTCCGGAATCCACATTGCTCTTTATTAAATTTTTTCGAGACTTCTAAGTGCCATATGAGTCTTGAATTAATTATTTTTTCGAGTACATTACATAGTGTGCTCTTTATTTATCAATAGTGTGTCAAGTGTTCTATCCAATAGTCGTATTTTGTGTTTTGCAGATGATATTAAACTCTACTCTTGTGTATCCACCTTAGATGACTGTATGCTGTTACAGATTGATTTTGATCGGTTCGCTGAATGGTTCAATACTCTAGGCTTATCCCTTAATGTTTCTAAGTGTAAGACCATGACTTATACTAGAATTCAGTCCCCTGTCAAATATGCATATAACCTTGGGCCAACTGCTATCGCATGCTCTAATGGCAGTGTTACTGATCTTGGGTTTATTCTTACTAGTAATCTCGATCCGAGTCCCCACATTGAACATATCTGTTGCAAGGCTTTTAAAACTTTGGGATTCGTATTGAGACTATGTAGAGACTTTCGGTTAGGCATATCCTTTAAGGTACTTTATTGTACTCTCGTACGCCCTATTTTAGAATATGGTGCGGTTATTTGGAATCCTCACGACAACAATGACTCTGTCAGGCTAGAAAGGGTTCAACGTAAATTCATGAAGTATGCTGGATTTCGTTTGAATATCCCCTGTGAACCTCATAACTACGAACCAGTCGCTAATCAGCTAGGACTGGTTTCCTTGGCTGAGCGTAGGCGGTTGGCGGACATCAAATTTTTAAAAATTTTATTAGATGGTATTATCGACTCTCCTGAATTGCTTTCCTTAATCTGTTTTCGTGTTCCTCAACGTCCTTCCCGATCTGTTGCTCCTTTTTATGTCCCTTTCGCCTCCACAAATTATCTAAAAAATGAACTGATTTCGCGTATTATGAGTAATGCTAATGTTGACCCTTCGTGACTACTTACTTTATAGCTATTTTGCTTAACTATATATTTCTTCTTAAGTTATATAATTGTATTAATGTATATATATGTAATGTTTAATTGTGTTTAAGGGTTATATCCCGTATATTTAATAATAAAATAAAATAAAATAAAATAAAATAAAATAGTGTGCTTATTAGAGAGATTGGACGGTAGTTTTCTGCGTGAAATTTGTTTTTATCTGGTTTGGGTATTGGAATAATAATTGCTTTGCGCCATTGGTTGGAGAAAAAACCGTATTCCCATATTATGTTGTAGACTAGAAGAAGTTGTTGTTGAGCGTAGGAGGACAGATTATGTAGAAATATGTAAGGGATGTCGTCAGGGCCTGGGCTTTTGCTTTTACATTTCAGGAGTGCCTGGTTAAGTTCATCCATACGGATGGTGGAGTTGTATGACTCTTTACTGTGCTGTGGTAGGCTGTCTGTGACAGATGAGTTTTCAACTTCATTTTTGTGTCTTAGGAAGGATTCCGTATGATTTTGGTTGCTGTTGTTTGTCTGAAATAGGTCGGCGAAGGCTTGGGCGATGTCCGCGTTAGTTTTGATATATTCATAATTGTATTTCATGATATTGGGTATCGAGTTGAACTTGTTTCCTTTAAATGTTTTGATTTTGTTCCACATAGTAGTAGCTGAGGTTTGTTGGTTGATTGTGGAGACGAATGCTTTCTAGGCTACGCATTTGCTATTTTTGGTAATAAACCTTGATTCTGCCTTAGCTTTTTTAAGTGCTATGTGATCTGACAAAGATTTTGTTTTTTTAAAACGGTTTAATTTTTTTTTTTGTAGTTTTTGATAGCTTCTTTGCATTCGAGGTTCCACCACGGTGCTGTCTTGGTGGTTTTAGAATGGGAAGACTTTCCTATGGACATGTTTGCCGCGTTTACAATAATTTCGGTGAGGGAGGCCACTATGGAGTCAATTTTGTTTTGGTCAATTTCTAATTCATCAGCATTCTTTTTGGTCCAGTCTTGATTTTCTAAGTGGTGATCGACCAACTCAGTGAAGAGATTCCAGTTAGCTTTGGTAAGTTTCCATCGCTTAATTGGTTCATCTGGTGTAGATTGGTTGAAAATGTTGTGGTCGCTTCCGTTATATTCGGTTAGTACTTTCCAGTCTAATTCAGGGGCGATACTGGTGCTGGATATTGTTAGATCTATGGCTAATAAAGAACTGTTTGTGGGGTTGTGTCTTGTTGGGTCGCCGTTATTTAAAAGTATTAGTGAAGGATTTTATAATAATTTTTCTATCGTTTTCCCACGGCTGTCAGTGCGTGATGATCCCCATAGGATGTTTCTGCTGTTGAAGTCGCCCAGAATTAAGAAAGGTTTGGGGAGTTGTGTTATTATTGAGTTTAGATCAAGGAGAGAAAGAGGGGTGCTGTCGGGGATATAAATATTGCATATAGTTATTGTTGTCTTGAGAATGGCCTATTTTATTTAATATTTTGCGTATATTGTGATATTTCTATAGTTTTGGTTGAAAAACAAATACTAATACTGTTGAATTCTGAATTATAAAGTATATGTTTACAGAAACTAACCAACAAATATGATAATATCATAACTAGGGTTTTACATTTTAAATATTCCACATGAAATATTGAAAAATATTTTTTTTACATATTATTCAGTAGTAACGTAGATGGTGTATTAGTATTACTTAATTTTTATTTATTAGTTATTACTCATATTATCTTATTTTGTAAAAGAAACCTAAATACCTAAAGTACCTGGTAGTAAATTATGTATTATTTAATATCAATATTTATTTGGAGATGAATAAAATTATCTTGAACGTTTTGAAAAAAAAATTGAAAAATACATAACAGAGAAATTGTAATGTAAATTGTAATGTGAATTAATATAATGATAATAAATTAGTAAATAATAATTTACAAATGTATTGGTAAGTATAATATGAATATTGATTAGTAATTACTAATTATGTCTAGACGGTCTAGGTCGTATTCAGGAAGCCACTAGGAACACACTATTGCACTAGTCACTTTAATAAAAAATTTGTGTATTCATACAATAGACATAGGTCATTTTAAACATGGTCTTCTCTCACCCTAATTATATTGGTGTAACAACTTTTTTTTCCCATTTTTTTAAAAATAATTTTTGGTATATTTTTATTTTTCATGAAATATTTCAAGAAAATACATTTCATGACATTTTCAAACCCTAATCATAACTGGAGAAAACACGAAATCAGAGAATTCAAAATGTCTAGCTAGTTATATTATTACAAACATGACAAATACCTATACAGTAATTCCTCACTAGTCCGACAACCTCAGTAATCCGAGACACATTATAGTCCCTTCCTCTTTATCATATTATATACGAGAAGCGGCATTTGTGATTTCCTCTTTACTACTACACAGGTAAGTATATACCCACTGATATTATGGTTTGGAAACAAAAGTAAAACCGAAAAGTTACAGTGTAAAATGCATACATTATTACCATTACAGTTGTATAAATATTATATACTAAAATAATATACATACTATCATACGTACATTTTCCCATTGACAAAATCGTTTCTTTTTTCAGCTAAGCACTCTATATAATCCGACTAACTCTATCGATCCAACAACTCTTGGTCCCACACGTAAGTCGGATCAGCAAAGTTTTACCGTATCCAGATTTCAATACGAAAAAATTATCTCTTAAGTTTTTACCGATCAATGACAGAAAATGTATTTGCTTATTGTTTTAACATGTTGAACCATACGTCTTGTGTTCATTACAAACGGTTCGAGTTCGTAGAAAATGGAAACGAAAATGTTTTTTTTTCTTTCAAAGTTTGACGGGACTCAGTAAAATATGGACTCAATTAGTATTATTTACTATTTTATAACATTGTAAAATGTTTTATCGGGACTCGGTTCGTTTGTAGCACATGTCTTAAGTTCACATAACATGTAAATAATTATCGTCATCAAAGGTGACCATTAAAATACGGAATACATCACAACAATATTATGTTATTGGAGCCAGACACCGTGGTACTGACCTATACAAATACACTTTGTTTTAATGATTTCAATATTATAATAATACCATATTATTTCCTTCCAGGACGTAGGTATGATTAATAATTATTATAAATCTTCCATTTTTTTTTTAATCGTAATACGCATTAACATGGCATAGGTTTAATTTTTTATTATTTGGCCTTTTTTTTGTGACCGTTGTTTCCCTTAGTTTGTGTTTTGACTATCTTATAGATTTTAGCAATCTGCAGGTGTTTTATCGAATAACTGAAACTTAAATACATATAGCTCGCAGTAGGTATTAGGTACTATGTTTTAGTTATTATTTTAAATATATTACGTGTTGGACAAAACATTTCGGTCGATACGTGTCAGCAATGGTAGTCAATGGTTTCGAAGACGTACACGGGGAAATTAGTTTTATTACCATTTTAGGACAGCAGCAACACAGTATTATTTAACGACGTCTGAAACGCAAAGGAGGAAAATAAAATATTTTTCAAGAAGTATAAAAGGTTACGTTTTATAGTAAAATAAAGACATTAAGTCCGTGTTTAAATTCAACTAACGTTACATTTATGCTTTTGATTCATTCCGTATTCTTCTTACATTTTAAGAGAATGTCCGTAATCAAATTCAGGAAGTTGGGTTTATCGGGCAAAAACAAATGATATATATTTGTACGCGAGATCCGCGCCATCCCACCACTCGTATCGGGGTTAATTCAAACAGCCGTATAATGTAAATGCTATATAAAAGTAGTTTTGTTGCCACCGAAACGCAGCGAGATTGTTACGGCCACGTCGAAAATATACGTTTTAAACCGCGACGTTTATTACGTAAAATCGATAGACTGCTCGGGTGATATTAAACAATAATATTGTCTTAAAACGTATCTAAAATTGTGTGTGCGGGTGTGTATTGCATTATTTTTAACGATAAATTACGACAAGCAACGGTTTGAATTGTATTGATATCGCTGGTGCATAATAATATTATACGTAATAATATTTTACTGTTTGCAGACGACTACAACGACTCGTGAAATCGCAACGGACAAACGCGAAACAACAAATTTATAAATTCCGCCTTGCTGAGAGTGGTAAAGCGTGACCGCCGCCGCAAAGTGCGATGAAGCCGACCGCCAATGGCGTGGCACTTTGTGTTTTTTTTTTTTTTTTTGTTATTACTTATCGTGGAAAAAATTTACTATACGTCGAAACCGTATTAGGTACTTCCGGTTTCGCGTCTTACTTTCGAATGATTTTATGTATTTATTCGATTTCGATAGAGTAATATAACTTGTGTACCTATGCAATTATACCTATACCTTCATATCTGTACACCCATACCTTTGCAACACATTTTATTTTTCTATCTATAATAATAATATCGAGGTGGTTTGGTTAATACAATAATACCAACGAGTCTCGCATAATGACTAAAGTGACTCTTGGTTGTATCGTATTTTAAAATACATTTATTGTGATGTATTTACAGAATACGTTGTACAAATAAGACTTGAGAGTTCGATCGTTTTTTAATTTCATTATTATTATTATTTCCTCATTATTGTTGTGCTTACAATAGCCAATCATATGGCTCGAGTAAATTTAGAGTTATAAATAAGTTTTTAACGTTAATGTTGTTCAAGAAAACTTCTTTTGGACTACGTTTAAAATTATGATAATATATAAGACGTATGCGATAACCGATTTTAAATCAAAGTTAAAAACTACTTTGAAGCTGTTACGTGGTAATAATTTAATTATTGTCTATCACTGCTGGTATACGGGAAAGTAATTGTCTCTGGTCTCGACCCCTCCCCCCTAGAAAAAAGAAAAAAAAGGGTTAAAAGTCATAAATAACTATTGCTACGTAGGTACAGAGAAATAGAATATTAATTTATATTGTGTATTTTTAATATTGAACCCCCCGACCACAAAAAATTGAAAATACGCTACTGTGTATACTTAGAGTGATAGATTCAATTGTCAAACGGGGGTGTGTGAGAGGATTTGGATGTTAGACAAGGCGCTTAGTTATACCGAGTACAGTTTAACGTATATATTTTAAAAATAAAACAAATATAATATAAAATATTTTATTTTACCGATGGCCTGGCAACAACAATACACGGAGCGAGCGATGAAACGAGACTAGTTCGGCAGACGTATGTCTAGCAGGCTGAACGATTATTATAATAGATTTTGTTAAATAATCAAAATAATTATACCTATACATGGTGGGACTCCGTGATATTACAGAATGAGTGAAAGATGACTAACTATACGTAATATTATAATTTTTGTTTTGTTTTATTAAAGTAAGTCCGCGGCAGCTGAGGCCATTGGACTGACATTATTTCCATTTTAATTTATTTTCCATTCATAATATACATTATAAATCAAAAAATGTTGTGACAGAAATATTTAAATTTTTAAATCTTGTTGACTAGTTTAGACTTATAAATACATTTTAAGATTCTTTTTATGTTACGTGGGTCCGGGTTCAGTGACTCGGAGTGGTGGTCTGATACGCCAGCATTTCTCCCATCCTTATCAATATATTGTATTTATTATATATTATTATAATTTATTATAAAAATATGAAAACTGTAACGGTGTTCCAAAGCTTTGTTTTATTTTCCAACCGAGATCCAAGCAAAGTCCGCGTTATATCAAATTAGCAAAAAGAATATAATACTTTGTGCCGAGTACTATTATAATATACGGGTTCCGGTCCCGTCGTCGTCGCCGGAACTGAACATCGAGATGGTTATCGTCTGACGGCGAAACGATGATTGATGACCGCAAGCGATGTATGCACTTGTGTGCACGCACGTGCAGAAAAACACAATAGGTATATAATATCGTTATGTGCATATTTTATTATGGTCGTCGTCGTCGTAGTGTGTTTTGGAGGAATAAACGAGTTTCAACACGCCGAACGATAAAAAAAAATACTTCCCTCTAAATAAAATAATATATGGATAGAGTTTTTTTAATTTTGATTTTATTTTTCGCGGCACAGGTACGATAATATCATAACGATATTACTTTTTTATTTCCGTGCATAGACGATATATGTAATATCATATTGTAATGGACGATAGGCCACCCATATATTACACTGAACACCCGTGGACAGCGTTCCCAAAGTGTTGGCCCCATCGATACTATTGTTACCTGCAGTATCAACGAGTGACCTGCAATAGGTAACCACTCCGATTTTTGACTCGTCGCCGTGCTTGGGTATAATAATTATTTTCAAATAAATGTTTTCAATAATATAATATTACAATGTGATACTTACATTAATTGTATAAAAGTACAATAATTATTAATTTGATATTGTTTAAAAATTGTTTTAAAAGAAAAAAAATTACTTGTTCGTGAAGGAATACGAAACGTGTCACCCGCCGTAGCTTATCATCCACGAGAACGCTCGCTGGGGAGGCTGACGGCCTGCCCGTCATGTTATGTTACCTACTTCTTCATACCATATACGATTGCGGTTAAGTTATAGGTATTTTCGAAAAACATATTTTTTTATGTTTTCAATTCAGCGACCTAGTTGGTAAAAATTCGTCGCTCTGCCGATGGTTTGGCACATCTCATCCTGTCGCCATAACACACTGTACGAGGCGAGTGCAGTATATATTTATATATTATATTGGTAGCTTGGTAGGCACTATTGTTGAGCATTGTTTTGACCAATTCGGTTACGATTATATAATCCAAATTTCCGATAAAACAACCGACTGATCAGGCTGCAGTGTTTTTATAATCAGATTGTTTTTCATAATTGTCTATGTACAATATAATAGTACAAATATTATGTGATCCATCGACAATGTGATAATACTAAAATAGACCTCTGTTCAAAAAAAATCCCATCATTGTTTTCGAGTTTTCACCAATAGTTCAACTCAATAGCCCCGATAAAATTAGTAGATAGGTCATATTATTATAATGCATCAAATCATTAGGTAAGTATCACCTATAACTTTTATTATTTATAATTTTTAGGTATCTCTTATTATATTAATAAACAGCAATTTGTACGTACACGATCTACAGCCAAGTCTACCACACTCGCGGTTTTGAAATAAAATGTTGTTGAGCTTATTATTAAATTGTTTTTTTTTTTTTTTTTAAATCAATTAATGTATTTTTCTTTAAATGTTTCCACTATAATTTCACGGTTTTAAACAACAATAACCGTAATCCGGATCCGGTATCTTGATCCTGATTAAACGGATTTCGTTACTTTTGTTTTAATCCGGACCAATTCGGTTCAGCAATCCGGATTCGGCGATCAGCACTACCTAGGTACCTACACGGGAACACGCGGATTGGCACAACGTGCGTGTACGCACTGTCGGACGGACGATAATAGTTTGTTTCGCGTGCGTGTGTGCCCGACGTATAATCACAGACTTGTCGAACGACGAAGGCCGCCGCCGACGACGACGACAATATAATATTATATAATAGCGAGTGCCGGTGGATTTCAATGGTCTAATCAACGACCGCCGACCGGTGTGAGTGTGTGTGCGCGTGTGGCGTGTGTGTGCTTTCAACAACCGTTCCGGTGACTTGGCTCACGACCATCACGACCCCACGACTATGCATTATTACATTATTATTATTATATATACACGTGCATGTATTGAAAACAAAAGGTGCGTCCGCTCACCCGTCCGCCACAACTACACCCTCCCACCCCAAAAAACTAACCCTCTCTGGTATAAACTCACCCCTCCGACCTCTCGCCACCGATCGCCTCGCAGTAACCCGCGGAGTGCAACTCTTACAGATGATTCTCGCCGGCCGACAGTTGCTGATGTTGACACTGCTGACACTGCTGTTGCAGCTGCTGCAAGTTTTGCTGACTGCGACTCACTCGTCGATTAATGTTCCTACTCGTAATGTACGCGCCACCGATGTCAATTGGTTGCATCCTAAGTCCATGCCAAAAAAAAAATAAAGTTCGAATTGCATGCCACATCTTACGGGAGTCTGTCCGAATTGCATGCCGTGTACAAGTCCATTAATCATGACGTACTTACGTTCATGACATACAACTTTTTTGTTGACTTTTTAAATTTTTCAAAATACGCAAAGGTATATTATGAGAAACGCTCTATGATATTATGGTTATGACAACTGATTTGTTTTTAGACTAAAATATTTTTATACCTGAGTAAAAGTAATCAATTTGCACATATTATTATATTATGATGTAGGAGATGACAATATGACGATATTTTAAGTATTTTTTTCTAGAAGTAGCTGAAATTATGAATACGTTAAGTGGTTAAGATAAACTTTATGTATTTTTTATGAATAAATAAAAATATTGAGTGATTTATTTTTAGTTTTTTGAAAAATTAGAAAATTTGTGCAAAAAAGGCCGGCAAGTGAGTACTGCTGTGCTGTACGGTATGACTTATCGAGTGAGTCATTGTAATGAAAAATTAGAAAAGTTCAAAAAAATTAAGACATGTGCATAAGTACACATAAGACGTGGCATGCAATTCGATCGTTACAATAAATTATGTTTATTTTTTGGACATGCAATTCGGATGCACTGCGTCGATTATGTCCGGCGACGCCTAGACACATCTTTTCAAAAATATTCCGTTCGACCTCAATATCGATATAACTGCTATTATGGAGCAACATACTATCACTGCAGCAGTGGTGGATAGATATTACATCCTAGATCTGAGGGGTGAACATTTAAAATCCACAAAGCCAATGTGGTTCGACCGCTATTACTTAAAATTTTTTTTTTGAAATTTATTGCTGTAATCGGCACGAAAAATATACAAATTTTGTTGGTCCTAATTTCAAAAATGTTTCGATTATTATATTGTAAATATGCGAAAGATCACGTCGGTTTATAGGCAACACTGCATAGTGCTTGGCCGTTGGGCTTCTCTTATTTTGACTTCAAGCCTTCATTGCAATCACGGAATCAACCTGTAGGTTATACCTAAATCATTTCTTAAGTATCAAGTCATTGGTAATACTGTAATAATGTATAGTGTTGAAGAGAATGTCGAGGGTGAGGGGGGGATTATCTGCCAATTATTACCCCCCTGATATTCGTCACTGAACATCATAGCGTCTTATCGTGATGTCGTATAATAATTATAATATAGAACAATAACGTCGTATCGAAATATGGGAGTTTCCCGTTTCCGACAAAATAGCATATCTTTTCCTTTTACGTCATTTGAAAAACTCATAGGATAACGTTTGAATAAAATAATGAATGTTGTAGCTAAATTAGAGGGGTGGAAAAATCGTCGATTAGACAAATAAATAGATTAAAAAAATATAAATTTTTAAAAACACAATAAGTGTTATTTTTTTTTTATTTGAGGTTAATAACAATATTTTGTGAATAAAAAGTTCCTCATAATAATATTATAGTTGCAAAAATACGTTCTCTTAACACACTTAATAAATATTAAAAATATATAGGTAGTATATTATATAATATATGAGTTCAGACCTAATGAGATTCGTCAAAATATTAAATATTTTACGTTATCAAAATGCTAATCATGTTTTCGTGAGCCGTATACCGATAAAATACTGTGGGAAATAACAGTTTTAACACGACGTGTAATATTATAATGGTCATAAAAGATAAAACAGTGCACACCTTACACAAACTACGATCACGATTGTAAAAGTTGTATGATATCCCGGAAAAGCGAATCGTATGGTTTTGGCGGAAAACGGAATCCACCGATTTATGATTTGGTGGAAAAGCGAATCGGCGAAAAAGGGAAAGGTATATGCTTCGGGCGGAAACCGGCTATGGCCCAAAATAATATAATATAACGACTGTATCGATTACGGCAGAGCGTTTTATGAATATGTATTAAATTGATATTATGGTATCGTGTATCGTAGTAGTAGTACTGTCGACAAAATATTATATTATTTTATTATTGTTTTATTAACGCCATTTTTACATAATATTATTACAACAGACATATTATTATTATTACGAAAAAAGTTTACAAGCAATATAGATAGAAAGTTAGTGCACAATAATTATAGGCCTAATAAACATAGTATTAAGAAATTCGATGTACACAAAACTAGGTGCGTTACCCCAGCACCCGTAGTTTCAAAATCATGAATTGTAATCACGCAGTATTATGTACTTTATTTTGTACAATTTTGTACAACCGAAATTAAATTTCGTACAACACTCAAACCCCCAACAAAATCCAAATTCATCTTACGGGTGCTGCGGTAACGTATCTCCAGCACCCGGATCAGTTAATTTTCTCGAATTTCAACTTTGAACCGTACAGTATTATGTACTTAATTTTGTACAACTATCTAAGGTACCCCCCTCCCCCCACAAAAAAAAACCAAGTACTTACGCAGTGCTGGGGTAACGCACCTCACAAAACTCTGTTTTTAACTCATGTTTAACAGTGAAACGATAGTTGTTAAGTAAAAGTGGTTGTGTTGTGGTCTATGGATCCAAATAGTTTATGTCTGAGCGATGCAGAGATGGATGTGCCAACGAAAAGTCTTTTGTCTCGGTACGTCAAATTAAATTGGTATTATCATTTCTAGAAGACTATAAAGGAACTCTAAAAGCAGACACGATGGTGGCAAGGAGTTCGGGATCATCCAGTGAACAATTTAATAGAGCTACTGAGGATAAGAAATCAAAGTCTCCCTATCACTGCTAGAGCGGGAGGCAAGACTTGTAGAAGTATAATATTTTAGGGCCTGTCTTATTTAATTATTGAAACGATCGTGAGCAGGGGTGTAATTAAGGGGGGGATGAGGGGGATAAATCCCCCCCCCCCCAGAGCCTATATCATAATAAATCAATTGTACTAAATCCTGATATGATTGATGAGTTGACCACCACTGTACTTGAAAATTTAGTATTTTGTGTGTAAAAAAATGTCTATCCCTCCCTAAGACAAATTCCTAATTACGCCACTGATCGTGAGGGGTACATGACGAACGTTCATTTCGAAAGCAATAGTGTTTATGAATATTATGTTTTGGTCATATCGCGACTTATTAATTGGTCTTTGACCAAATACGTTTTCCAGACTACGGATAACTGTATTCGTGTGCAGAAGAACGAACGAGGGCGAAATAAAAGACAATAATATAATATGAGTGACGGGACAATTAATATGAAATTATGTCACCGAGGTATATAATTATATTTTAGCTCCTCCACCACTTTTTACCATAAAATCTAATCTTTGCCTCGGGCAAGCATAAACTTATGTAAGACGGGAATCGTATCGAGATAAAAGTGTAAGTGGAAATTAGCTTACAATTAGCTTGCAAGCGAAGTGATTTGTTTTTTTTTCAGTTCAGTTAGGTATACAATATGGGCTGGTAAAAACGTTTGCCCTTTAAACTATTAAAAACTGAAATGACGCCACTGCATAATATCATACTGGGCATCACCGTTTTCGGCCAAAATGTTCTCTCTCTTTTTCGGCCAGTGTCACTTTTCGGCCAAAATGTATCCTTCCCTTTGCGGCCAAAACTTACCGTTTCTTTTCGGCCATTGTCACTTTTCAGCCAGTACCTACGGTTTTCTGTAAAATGTACAATTATTATAATAACTGAACTTAACATTATTGTATCAAAAACTGTGATTTTTTAAATTATTAAATTTAAATAATTTATAAATATATTATTAGCTTAGTCGAATCAATTACCAAATTATTCGCTCTTCAAAGTAAGTTTAATTTCGTTCATAATTGGTTTCTTGGAAAAAAGATAAACCAGTATTATTCCTTGTCGTTTGTTCGATATAATATAATGTAAGGCGCGGCCCTATCAGTTATAATGATGTGCTCTATAGAGGGTATAGGCAATAGAGTATAGTATGGTAGTAATTCCAAGAGTAATGCCACAAAGAAATCCTAATTTTCGACATATTCAAGAATGCATATTTTATTATCATAATAAATTATTATTATATATATTGTATTACAATACTATATTTATTTTTATTTTTTTTACAGAGTTGTAGGTAATAATGTTTATCAAAAAAAAACTATTTGCCTAAAAGGGGACAGTGGCCGGAAAGAGAACGGTACGTTTTTCGTCTACGTCTAAATACAAGTTAAACTATCAATCAGTGATCGCATATTTTATTTTGCAAGGTTTTTTTGTGTTTCTGTTGAAACATATTATAATTACACCTCTGTAGTTGTTGATAGGGAGGGTACATACCTTATTCGCGGTTTATGGTCGATGCGCATAAACTAATTATTATTATTTACTGCGCTTCAAATATTTTACAACACATTACTTAGAAAATAGACAATAGTCGGAATAATATTACGATGTCGTTATTAATTATGAGTTTCAATAGACACAATTCGGTGGTATAGGTTTAATTTCACCGACTAATGATAGTGCCTATAATATCGCACAAGAACCGGTGGTCACTCCCAAGGTCAAAATGTGTATAATTACAAAAACTAACAACGGTTAATAAAAAATTGTCACATGGCCTTTTACGATTTCAAAACAATAGTATATCATTAAGTTTAAATCAAAATATTTTAAACATAAACAGCAATCACCTACAATATTGTCGTTGCTGTTTTTTCGTATAAATTTCAAGTGTCGAAAATGTATTTTACAAAGAATCCAAATGAAAATTAGTGAAATCACGCAGTATTTTTATAACAATATATTGAAACAATAACATTCAAATTATATTATTTTCGTTTTGCATAAGTAATAAATTATTGTCGAGATAAATAATTTATAGTCCTGATCTGATTTCTCTCTCAAAAAAAACCTCATTATTTGCCCAACTGTGATAATATTGTGTAGTGCACTACGTCATATTTGCGTACTGCGTCGTCGTCGTCGTCGCTATTATTTCGACGGTACTCGTTTAATATAATGTTTTAATGAATATTTCGAATTATGTTATAATATCACGAAGAAATTTCTTTTTTACAATCAATTCAAACTGATGACGATAATTATTATTATGCGAAATACGGTATTATATTATTATTATTTGTATACGATAAAATACCGTTGCGTTTCATTAAAATATTTCTGTAATTTTGAAGAACGACTCTCTCGTAGAAGTATTCTTAACAGCTCTAAATGTTTACGATTCGTCTTTGAAACGAGAATAATATTCACGGATGAAAGATTAGACGACAAAATAAAATATATATATATAACGACAATTAAATAATTATTACTTAAACACTATAAAATAATAACATTTTCGTGTACGGGTGTCGGGTTTATTTTGATATTACTATAATAATAGTCGTACTACGAGTGTGTACTGTGTATATTATATTATTTTGACTAGGTATAAAAGTGATGGGACCGTTTCAACTATACTTATGCGTACCTATTACTGTTGCTCGAAGGTATAATACCGCATGAAAATAATGATAATAATAATAATAATAATAATAATGTAAGTCGCAGAGAGACGAATAACGTGAAAAACGAGATCTGAATTAATTCGTTGGTTGGTATACCTATAACCGCGTATAATGTCTTTCCAGATAAAAATCGTCGAGAGTGTTCGACGCGATTGAGTACGATTTGTATCTGCAACTTTGATTTGCACTGCTGCCGCGTTTGATTTGAACTAATAGAACGCACGATTTAAAAATGATCAATCAAAATTAATAGACAAATGGATCAAAAAGTTTTCATCGAACTTATACAACGCTCGATTTCATAGCTCCCATCCTTCGTGTAGTTATTTTAATATTCTAAAATAAATGCGAGGGGTAACGTGACGTATGAAAAAATATGCAATCATAGTATTCAAAGGTCGAGTTAATAAAATGCAAAATGCTGGTTTAGTTCGTATAAAAGAACCTACGAAAGAATATAATAAGTATAAAATACTCATAGTCTCAAAAGTCAGTTATTTAAGTGGGAGCAATAGGTATAACATTTTAAATTGAATTCACTTTTTACATTATCTTAACCCTTTATTATTTTTTATTATTTTATTTTTTTATAGTAAACTAAAAAAAAATTTTACAGTAAATACCTAAATTAAATTTTTTTTTAAATATATTTATTTTAAACAAAAAACTTAAATGTGGCAACGTTGCACAGCAAACCATACGCAATCGTATTTGACTTTTTGGTAAATTTTAAAGTTAATTGTTTAATGTACAATGCGATCGTGTTCGCAAAAAGGTGCATCGTACGAAATCGTGTCGTATCCGTTCAATGTTTGAATATTTCAGTGAGATTAACGAACGACGAAGATAATAATTTCATCTGCTCTATCGTTTGAGACCGAGTTAAAAGACCAAAAAAAAAATTCCCTCAAGTAGACAAATACCGCCTTGCTATACAGCAATTGTAGTTGAGCGAACATCGTCATTGAGTAGGCCACAGTAGTAATGGATGTATTAAATTTGTGTGAATTCAACGATAATTTAGTATTCGATGAAAAACGATTTGCAGCGAATGCGGTCTATCTTTTTTGTAACCAAGGTTACTACCATTTTTTTTTAGTTACCAACTGTGGTTTTGAAAATAACTGAGAATATTACTCGACCGTACAATTTGTAGTACGATTTGAATGTTTTCTTCTAGCTATCGTACCGATGTTACAGGTTTTAGGTTCGATAGTGGTAATCGTTATATGGTTAGTAATGTTTAGGTTCAGGGGATCTGTTGATAAGCTATGGATGCACACACTTGTTCCTTAGAAAAAGGACTTTGTTTTGGTTTCCTGTCTGGTCGGTAGTCATCCGTTATCTTCAATAATAAGCTTCAATATGAAATTATATAGGTAGTTTTAATATTTAAAAAACGTAAAAAACTAATTTTAAATATTACAGTAGGTGAGTATACTCGTTTAGTTCCACCGATTTGTTTTCTTTTAACAAAGTGTATTTTTATTCAATCAGATTTAAGATCGTTAAATGTAGATTATCGACGTTGATGGTTCCTCTTTTCTTATTTTTTTGAAATAAAAACCACTGTGAAAATTGTCATCTTAAAAATATCCGAGTGGGCATAGAACTCAGGTTTGTTTTAAATGTTTCGGTCACGGTCTGTTAGCATAATAGGTTAGTAGAGTAAGAAGGACCCAAAAGTTTGAGTTAATGAATAAATCAGTGATTAATATTATGTTACTTCAATTTAACGCACTGGATTAAATCGTACCTTGTGCAGCATATTAAATGTATTCCGACAACAACTGCCGCCCCCGCGAATATCATAAATATCCTCTAACACGATTTCAACTGTACTAATCAGCTGCTCACCATTTATATTTTGTTTATGGATCGGTACTCGAAACAGAATCACATAGTATCATATAATATCTTAACTGAATCGCACAATATTGACTTATGTTTTCCTGCACGAATAAAATATTATCGGTGCTTATAATATTTTCCATCAAATTCGACGTCCAATAGTAGCCACATACTATAATCACAAAACATTAAAAAATACTGATATCCTATCAATCCTTATGCTTATGGATGTAACCATCGTTATAAGGTCAACCGATGATGTATCCGATCGCATACAATGGTTAAGACGTAGTCGTTTCAATCAAATACCTATTCGTTTTTTAACATAATTGGTTAGCGCGATGACTGCTGTACCAACGGAGTCAAATTTCAGGCTGAATTTCTGACCATTTGTAGTCTTTATAACTAGTTTTTGTCACTGATGGCTACAAGATAGACGCCCAATAACGATACTGCATACAGCTAGAAGCTTGATAAACCGTATTTAAAAACACTATTATATTAATTTTTTTATTTATTTTATAATTTGAATGCCCGACGGCAGTTTTACAAAGATAATAAATATATAAAGACATTTTAGATACAAAAACAATACTTATGTCATGTAAGATTAGTAGCACAAATAAGTAGTAAAAAGTATTAATGGTAAAAAAGAAAAAAAAACAATTTACACAAATAACTATAGAAATATTGCGTGGGGACCTATACTAAGATTCCCTCTTTACGTTAGTTACTAAGACTAAAAGTCTAGTACACCGATGTCAAGATTTATTAGACGCATAGCTCTTTGGATCGGGTCATTACATAAATAATTCGTTTTTCGAGTGCTGATTTCGAAAATTTGATGATTACGAGATTCGAGCCTTGGTACGTGAAATGAGACCCTTCTAAGTATAGGCGGGTAGCATCAATTTTTCCGTTAGCTAATTTAATTATAAATTGTATATCTGACACCCTTCTTCTAAAATCCAAGTTAGATAAGTTCAACGATTTTGAAACCGGTGTATAACCATATGGAGGGTGAGTAATATGACGTTTTGTGGCCAAACGTAACCACGAAACTTCAACAAACATACCAACCAGAGTTGCAATTTCAATAAAAAACTGGGAGTGCTGAAGCCCTTTTATTTTTTTTTCATATTATTATCTTATGGTTGTGGATTGCATAATGATTACATCAAAATGTAAATTAATATGAACGAATTAAGTGGTGCTTTTTTCAAAATTGGGGGTGCACCCCAGAGCTCCTCACAAATTGCGACCATGATACCAACGCCTCTCAATGTTATTTTCACTACTAACTTACGCTTACACTATCTCGGGTTACCGTTTAAGCTGCACACATAAAGAAAATTCAAATTTTTCAAAATAAAACCTTAAGAATAATAACGAACGCACTACGTGGTTCATACGAAACGTTAACCTGCACACAAATACCATCGAATTTTAGAAATCTAGGATCACACACAAGAGTCCTTGCTGAAAATTGCCATAACTCATTTAAAAAATCAACAGGCTCGTCCACACGACCTCATTAGCTAATCATTACATTTTGAGTAAACTGTAGGTACGCCTTATTATATTTTTACTTATTCTATATAATTCATAAATATTATATTATAATTATAATATCATATTTACACATTTTCACTTTTTATGATTTAATGTATATAATCGACCTTAAGTATCTTACTATTGTTATATTACTATTAATTAATATTATTATCGTGTTGAAATTGTCAAAAATTTCCTATTGAAGTAGTGATTACTGTAAACATCTGTAGACAGCCTACGTCATAGGCTAGGAATGTCTTATTATAGTAAAAATATTTAAAAAAATACCATTTTATGAAAAAGTCTATTCGACTTTTGTCTGGTATAGACCGTTATTGTGTCTACGAAAAACACTACTTAAAGACGGAATAGTATTCAGACCTCACTGATTACAGAACCACGTCGTCGTGCCAGTTAACCGCGAGGAAGTGTTGTGCCGGGTACGACGGTATATAAGGACTACGCGATGATACCCGACAATCACGCTCGAACAGCGTCCCGTTCGGAAGGACGTGAGGTCTGAGGAACCGCTACTCTCGCGCAGGACACGTCTGGATTTGATTTATCACTTCCTCCCGAGGGTCGGTCACGTATGATCCTAAATAAATTGCCAACAACCAGGACACTCGCCCTTACGTGACCCGACGGTCAGCGGCCAGACTGACGGTCGCGGCGTATATATTGGTTTAAGTTAATACTCGAGAACCGCGGCGTATATATTATTAATTTATTAGGTACTAATTACGAATGCGTATGCCGGATAAACTCCGTATACAATTCGGATGTAGATGTGCGACGTACGTGATACTATATTATATTGTGGCACAATATTTTTGGCACTTGACACGAACGTCTATTTAATATATTTATTCTTAAGGCAGATCTCTTTATCCGCTTCATCGCTCTGATGAATGTGCATTGGTCTTGTAATGATTGTGTTGTTTAAAAAAAAATGAATGTGTGTACATCATTTAGCGACTTTTGGAGCTTAAAATGCACCGATTGTCGACTTTGACAGTCGTGGTTACTCGTCGACAGTTTAGTTGTAAAACTATGTAAAATATTCTCAGCACTTTTAACGATAATCGGGAAGACCAAAACATAATTAAAACAATATTTTTCAAGCAACACCAGTTTTAAATTTTTTTTTTTTTTTTTCATTCAAAAATAAATAACTGTAAGCTATAGGTAATTTAACTGTTCAAAAAATGTATATATAAATAATTTCTACACTATTGATATTATAATTTTCAAAATATTTTGTATGGGATATTTATATATTTTTATAAGGTTACGGTGAGGTCGTGCAATTTTTTACGATCGATTGAAGTTTTTACGACATCGGATATTCAAATATTCTATTCGAATGTAGTAGGCAATAATAATCGGTCCCTAAGTTATACGTTTTTTTTTCGTTATTCAAAAACCATATTTTGTCGTAGACCGTAAGCTGTAGACCATTCGGAATATTATTATTATTGTTCACGGAACGACGATAATACGGTATATTACGGTATACGACACTGCACGGACCTAACATAATATTATTTTTATTATATTAATAATAACAATTATTATTTAACACGACCGCCGCGAAAAACACGGCACGATTATCATTATTATCGTCGATTTCGTTTTGTCTTAACGATTTATTTATTTATAATAATGATATCGGGTTTTCCTCCGTTTCGCGGATTTCAAATTTCGATTTTAATACCCGCGGCGCGGCGTCGGGCGCACACGCTATAACTCTGCGGCGCGTTTCAGTTAACCGATCGAATCTTGTTCCCGGAACCGTTGAAAATTGTTCTCCCATGTGCGATACACAATAATAATTCATAATGATTATTATGGTCTTATAACCGGTGTACATTTTCATCACAGTCGTTAGAGGGGAAAAAAACATTGCTGCGAGGAGTAAATACGCGGGCAGACATTATTACCGCAGCTTTAAAACGTTTGGCCGTATGAATTTACCGACTGCAGTTATACGGACGCGATTTTCGTTTAATGTTTCCGACGTTATTGCCGTCCATTATAGTCGGACGAACGGCCGTAAATTCCAATTAAACCGATACGCTGACCTTCGATACGATAAACACACATAAATAAAATTACAATAATCCGCGGACGGTTTTGCGGTAATTTTAGTCCCGAATAATGTGTGTTAAAAATACTACGACGATATTAATATTATTATCACGAGCCACGGCAATACGCCTATTATATACGAGTGACTGGGGGAGTTCGGCCCCGTGATAAGAATTCATAGATGATAAGCGTAATCCTTAGTTCGAACTCTAACCTCAAATCGTGCTGTGACGTGTCACCTAGATCCCCGTCTAACTAGACAACCATTTTTATCTTATACCAACAATCCATCGCCAAACTTGAAAATTATTTACAGTGATGCCCGGGCAGTGATGCTCACGTGGCCACTCGCTCCCTGAGCTGCGCTCGGACGAAAAAAAACGAAAATATCCCTCGACTTGCTATGCAACACCACCTCAAGTTGGTCCCAGGGTAACCACAGTATGACCACTCTTATCACTTATCATGGTGATCTACTTGTACTCATTTCGTTTTCAACCGATTTCAGCGATTATTTCATGAGATTAAATCTGGTCTGTTATCACGGGCTTGAAGTGCCCAAGGCCCCTATATACGAATGGCTCTTAGCAGGAAAAAATTTTTGTAGAATCCATGACGTCATATCTCATGAAACTGTGATAAGACGGACAATGATAACAATGATAACGAGAATATCAATGTTTTGTTTTTCAAATTTCAACTGAAAGTCTGAAACTTGAATTTGCTTTTACTTCACTTATCTACCTAACTCTATAAGTTTAAACTTTTACGAACAACATTATGTATTCCTGCGAAGTTTGCGAAGCAAAGTTTCAATCAATTTCAGGTTTTAACAAGCATATGAGGATTAAACATAAAGACTTAAAAAACACTAAAGTTATTAAACGTAACTTGTACACATGCAATGATTGTAACGAAACTTTTGACTTAAAAAAGGTTTTGATTCAGCATGTCAAAAGCCATTTGATAAAAAATGTACAGCGTCAATCATTATGTTCGTTATGTTCGAAATCCTTTTCATCAATGTCTACTATATGTACTATATAATGTCTATCTACTTTTATTTAAGTCAAATATTTACCAGGAATAATTGTATTCACTGAGCCAGACCACCTGCATACAACACCAACAATGTAGTAATAAATTAGTTTACCTATCTCCTCTTCATCGTTTAATATGTTCCGGAGTTCTCACCCTTTTTGGATTATCAGGATTATCTTTAGTTTCACTGTTCATTTTAAAAGAATTAATAATTTAATACAACACAAAATATGATCTAATAATAGGCAAACGATGTGAAGAACTGAGAACTGACTGATTAAGATCAATAAAATAGTACTGCTCTTGCTAATTATAAATAATAATTGCTATTAAAATAGTCGTTACTCCCTATTTACTTATTAGCAGAGAGGTAATAGTATAGTAAAATACTTTAATATACCATTTTATAAAATAAAAATAATATTATATAATATAATATTATAATTTACTATATTTTACTATATTAATAGGTAGTATTATTATTTGATATTCTCGTTATCATTGTTATCATAGTCCGTCTTATCACAGTTTCATGAGATATGACGTCATGGATTCTACAAAAATGTTTTCCTGCTAAGAGCCATTCGTCCCTATATACGATATAATAATAATAATAGACAGTGTTGTTGTTATCATCTGAAACGGTTTATCTTTACCGTTTGAATGTGTTGTCACACGAGGTTGTCGTCGTGTTTTCACTTACGTCATAAATCAAAGATAAATATATAATACGATAATACAATATTATATGATACTTAAGAAGATGTCAGCCCACTGTTTGTTTTCTCTCTCTGGCCCACGCTCAACATAGACTAAACGAATTTACGCAGAATCATTTTTTAAGTTTCTGAGTAATCTTAGATTAGAATTCCCCACAACAAAAATTATAGATAATAATATTTTTGACGGTATGACATATCGATTTGTCTAAATATAGTATTAAAACAATGAAGAAATCATTTAAATTCACAAAAATTTTTTTTTATTTTGAAAATCGAATATATAGATAGATATATAGATGTATAGATAGTCAGATATTAATGAAATATAAAACCAATATGTCATACCCTCAAACATATTATCCTCCATAATTTTTTTAATTAGTAGGTTTACTCTAAAATTACTCAAAAATCATAAAAAATGATTTTAGAGGAAAGCTTTTCATTTATATTACTCGTGGATCTGAGAGAGAAAACAAATATTGCGCTGACATCTTCTTAAACCTAAACGCGAGATAACAACTTGCATAAGCCTTTAAAAAATCTAGCATTCACAAATTGTAAAATAGGTTTTTGACTCCATTCACAGTCCGTATTGAAAAACTAGAAACACTCTGTATAATATAAACGATCACAATAATATGCTAATAAAATAAAACAAAATGGAAGCCCGCAATTCGATATGTCTTTGAACTTGTTTTTTTCAAAATTTTAATATAATTAAATAATGTTTTTTGTTTTTTTGATCCAATAACATTTAATTGATGGAATCTTTAAGTTAAAACTTTGATGAGATTCATTAAAATCACAAAAGTTTGCAAATTATATTGTAGTTGGGAATTTATAAAATTTTTTTTCGTATCCAAGATTTGAAAATGCTTTAAGGTTCCTCATAAGTTTTTTTTACCTATAACAAACAATTAAGCTTAGCGGTAAGTCATGTTTTATTTTTATGATTAACATTGGATATTCACCCGTAAATGAATTAAAACTCCTAAATTGAGATTAAATATAAAGTACTATACAACTAGGCATTTAAAAAAAGTAATAATAGTGTAAAATAATAAAATATGCTTTACGTATTCTATTATTCAGACTATAGTAAACAGGCGAAAACTATTTCGTACGTTGGACTTGATCATAAGATTATTATAATCTTATTTATTTTCTGTAATAAAAAATAAAAATACTCTCGATTTAAGTAATTAAATAGTTCATAATAATGTGTAAACCGATAAACTATTATACATTTTAGAAAATTACAACAGAAAATAAAATAAAATTGAACTATTTTCTACTGAACGCAGAACTATTATAATATTGCAATATTACATATACCATTGTAATTCTACTGATAAAGGTACATACACCTTACCGACTTGGACTTTGTACCAAACTCATGTTGACACAAAATTATCTATCAATGAACGAGTAAAATATGTCATTAACGATTTCACTTTACTATATTATAATTTTCATATTCACTAGGGTTTAAAACTTAAATTCAAATTTGTTTTCTGCATAAGACTTCCAAATTAATAACTATTTATCTGGAAAATAGACGACAAAAGTGAGTAAAAAAAATCTTTAACCAACTGTTAATCATTAGTAAATAATAATAATTTTGAATTATAACGTCATAAAATATGATTTAAGAGAACGCCACACCCGCATAATATGTTGTCTCCGTCTTACAAACGCATAGCATAGTAAATTGTATGTTCAGAATAATCAATTTAACTCTAGTATGTTTTAGATTAGAGTGAATTAACCTATGATCAAATTTAGAAGTAAGAATAATATCTAATCAATGACATAGATTTTTTTTTATGTTTTAATTTTAAAGCGAGTTATGATAATTTCAAAATGTTCAAACAATTTACAGTTTTTAATGACCATAACTCACTTCGAAATTAGAATATAAAAAAATACCTATGTCATTGACTAGATATTATTCTTACTTTTAAAATAGAGTTAAATGGATTATTCCGAACATACAATGTTTTTGCTATGCTATGCGTTTGTAAGGCGGAGACAACATAATATTATGGCGTCCTCTTAGGAAATTATATATAAGGTTTTACGTAATATCGTTGCCTAATCGTTATACTATTATTATTAACGGCATAATCAATATTATTTTGACCGACTAAATAACTATTTTCGAGGGAGACTTGTGCCAAAAAAAAAAAATTAAAAAATAAAATCGCGATTCGTTGATCACGTTAATCGCGTATTAATTATATACACGGTCTACATTTTAGGTACTTAAATAATTGTGGATGTGTTCGAGGTAGTGGGGTCCCGTATTGTGAACACAATATAGTATATATAACGCACGTCATAATAACGCGGTAATTGATTTCGAAATTAAGTACACACGCGGTTAGGACAACACGAGAGGATATTTAAAATTAGAGTCCATCGCGGCGTTTTCGACTGCGACATTGTTCTGCTTGAACAAAATATACACTTAACTGCCTTCAGTCGTCGCTAATATCTTTCAACCGACAGAACACCGAAGCAGCAAACCGCGAGTCGTCTCCGAGCGCAAAACGTATCAAATGGCCGCCGCCGTGTTTGCAATCGTAATGGCGTTGTTGGTGGTACAGTCGTCCGTAAGTGTGTAGTGGGTTACCGTTTAGTTTTTCCACTGTTTAACAGTAGTAGTAATAATAATAATAATAATAATAATAATAATGATATTAATATAATATAATTTACATGGTTCGAATTATTTTGTGCCAGGCGCGACCGCAACCAGATGAAACGGAGGATATGAAAATGGCACTGTACAACGCGTGTTCTGTAAAGTTTCCAATTACAGAAGGTAATGGTCGTCATGTTAAGTCGAATAACGGACGATGTAGTATATTATTATATTGTATGTTCCGAAAATTTGTTTTCAGAAATCAAGAACAATGCGAAAAAGTCGATCATTTCGGACGACCCAAATTTTAAAGTGAGTAATATTGAAATCAATGTTATAATAATATATTCATTAGGAACGACGCATTTTTTTTTTTCGACGACAAGGATAGGATTTCACGGTTACGACAAACCGATATGATAATAATATCATAGCTTTACATAATAATATTATAACACTCTGAATATTAAAATCATATTTTTTACTTTTAATAAAACAGCATAACATTAAAATATTAAAAAGTCACGAAAGAAATGCACATGGGTACTTGGTTTATAATATTTTGAAATACAAAATATAAAGTTTTGATTTCATTATTATATATTGTTATACTTATAATGCTTATTAGTTATTACAAATGATAAAATGTGTTCTCCGTGAATAACTGTTTGGTTTCACTTGGATAGTAATTGTTTGCCCTTTTCAAATGTCCCTAAAATAAGGCACGAACCAATTATCACGTTCAATTAACTCGTAAAAATAATCGATTCATCTACTATAAATATTTATGAGTTTTTATGTACACCTAATTATAACTACCCGTTTAAAATTCGATTTATGTACCAAACCCCATCAAAAACGATCAGAAAAATATTCTGTTTTAGAGAGAGAATTTAAAAATGTCGTTTTGATGAATACATCATCCGATTTAAAGTGCACCCCGTCATCGAGCAAGTCACTGTAATAGATATGATGTTGAATATTTGAATTCAACGATAGACCATCGCATGCAAAATATGATTCCGATCGAAGACGGTAGCCAGATTATATTTTTTTGCAATTTTATTATTAGCGTTTATTTCAAAGAATAATGGGTCCCACTGATCAAGCTCGTGTGGGGGCCTGTGAGGACTGTGAGGACTTACACTTTTTAATTTTTTTTTTCTCATAGTAGGATAATTAGGTCATGCTTAATGCTAAATCATTAAAGGACATTTAAAAAAAACATATTAAAACAATACAAACTAAAATACAAAAAGTAAACATCTAAGGAAATACATATATTTAATATCATTAGTATACAGAATAACATGCTGAGAGGAAGTAGTATTCCCACTTACTAAGTGCCCAGTTTGACGCATACGCCAATTTTGTAGTTTAAATTTGAAAATATTGAGAGTTTCACCGAGTAGCGATCGAGGAAGTTTGTCGTGTATAAAAGGTCCAACAAATGTGATTGGGAGATAGTTTAAATATATTTAAATTTTTATTAGAAGTTTATTTTTCTACTGGAAGTCATTTTTTCCAAAACCCAATCGTAATATTGATAAATATAATACGTAGGTATTACAATATTACTAGCCATTATTGACATAATATGAGAGTCATCAACACCGCTTCGCCGAACGGTATCAATATTGGTTTTTGGTATAGTGTCACATAGTGTTTTCAAATTGCATAAAATTTATCTTCTTGAAATATTTCATTCACGTGGAAAATAAAAATATACCAAAACTTATAAAAAAAAGTTACGCCTGTATAATTAAAGTGAGAGAAGAACATGTTTAAAATGACCTTTGTCTATTGGTTGTATGAATACACAAATCGCTTAGACTAGTGAAATAGTTCCCATGGCTTTCCGAAGATGGCCTAGACCACATAGACCTAATCAGCGGTCACTAATCAATGATCATAATATGCTTACCAATAAATTTGCGAATTATTATTTATTTATTTATTTATTATCATTATATAAATGCACATTACAATACGATTTCTCTATTAGGAATTTTCTTTTTTTTTCACAAAACGTTCAAAATATAATATTGTTCATCTCCAAACAAATACAGATAATATGAAATAATACAATAATAATACTTAATTTACTACCGGGTACTAAACAAATATTTTTAAATATTTCAAATTTAAAACCCTATAGTGTCACGTATAATTTGGTCTCGGTAAGATGAGCGCACACGTCATAAGAGCGAAGCCTTTTGGTCTAATAGCAGAACAAACAACTCGCTTTTGCCGTTTGCAATTTCGTATTTATAATTTCATATATAATTCACATTATAATGTTTTTAAATTTGACGTCATATAAAAAAAAAAATTCTATGCACCAAAAACGCAATTCAAAGTTCGGCACAACGGATTTAATTGGACGTCAAATGCAGTTCACCCGTTCATCAGTCAATAAAAATCGACGCATTCAAAAATAATACAATTTAAATCAATTCAAAGTTGCACAACGAGTAAAATTGCTGGATATTCAGCTCCTAAAAAAAGAAAATATAAAGATTCGGCTCTGCGAATTAAAAAGTCGGTACTCCGACTTCGTTAGTAAATCTATTGAAGGATATTTAGGGAGCCTTTCTGCAAATTGTCAACATCAAATGTAGGTAGTCTAATATTACCTATTGACTTTGAGTTAGTGATCAGTGATGGTCATAATAATAATATATTTATACGATTTTTTTTTATAAAAATCTAGTTAAAATTAGATTTTGCATTATATCGTATCGCCTATAATAATATATTTACATTTATTTTTTTTTTTTACTCAATAATAATATGACATTTTTATATTGACTTTGTGCTCTTATAATCTATACAATATATATAATATTATTGTATATTAAGCTAAAAGCTTGTGTGACCAAATCGATCGCGACTAAATGACCTAGCTCTCGTGACGCGGGCTCGTTTTACCACGACCAAAATACGAACCTTGTGTGGAACAAAAAGGTAGATTATAATTATATTCTTTGTAACGTATATTAACGAACTTGTTTTTTTTTTTTTAGTGCTTTTTAAAGTGCTGCTTAGAAGAGATGTCATTGGTAAGCATAACAATCGGAGTTATCAATATTATTATGTTGTCGGTATAATATTATGATAATTTATTTTTCACCAGATCGACGAAGACGGTATTATCGACGGGGAATCGACGATAGCGATGATGACGGACAAGGTCAAACCAATCGCCGAACAAGTCGTTCATAATTGTTTAAAACGTAATACTTTTTTTCGTCTGTTATCATAATATAAAAACCGTATTCTTTTTGAAAACATTAAACACGCAGTACTATAATACATGATTCGAGTGAGACTAAGTCCTTAGGAAGCGACAGATTTTCATCCGGTTCTGCCCACCCCTCGAACTAATCAGCTCTCGTCACAATTTCTTGTCGTCAGCTTTTGTTTCCTGGTCGACAATTTTTTTTTTGCTCTCTGTCGTGTTAATCTTAGCAAAATCTAACCCGGGCTGCAAAGGTTGGAATAAGTCCGAATAATACAGCGACACCGTCGAGAGTGCACACTTTTGACTAGCGCGTTAGTCACATCCCTCAGAAGCTACCGAGGTTACTCTTGTACGAGACAGGTGGTTTATGGTTTGATTAATATTTTTCAGTAGTAACTCACACGATATATTGTATAGAACATTTTTATTTTTTTTCCGTATGAAACCGGTCAAAACAATATCGTTCGATTAGAAAACTATACAAGAGTATAATATTATTGATTTATATAATAATGAGACATCACATATTGTTATAATATAGGAGATACCCATCTCTCCTGGTGAAATTCAGCACATAATTAAAAAATTACCTCCCGGCAAGGCACCTGGTAATGACCTCATTACAAACAAAATTCTGAATAATCTATCCCTCAAAACTTTAACGTTGCTCACCCACATATATAATTCTATGCTAAGATTGTCTCACTTCCCAAAAATCTGGAAATTTGCAGTCATTATACTAGTACCCAAACCAAATAAACCTAAACACTTATCTTCATCTTACCGTCCCATAAGTTTACTTCCAGTTCTTGGTAAACTTTTCGAAAAGGCCCTTCTGAAAAGATTACGTCCCATCCTTCAAAACAACCAAATCATACCAAATAATCAGTTTGGATTTCGAAACAGGCACTTAACAATTCATCAAGTTCATCGTCTTACTGACGAAATCTCAACTACTCTCGAAAACAAAGAATACTGTTCCGGACTTTTTTTAGATATTGCCCAAGCATTTGATAAAGTCTGGCACGAGGGCTTACTATACAAATTAAAACTCTTTATGCCAGCTCCCTACTATCTCATTATCAAATCCTATCTACAAAATCGTTCGTTTGTCGTACGACAGGGTACCGATATCTCATCTACTCACTCAATATATGCTGGAGTCCCCCAAGGTAGTGATTTATCCCCTGATCTATATAATGTATTCACAGCAGACATCCCTCAATCTAGTAACACCCTCCTTGCAACATACGCTGATGACACAGCTATTCTCTCCTCCAGTTCAAATCCTATCCTAGCTTCAGATGCACTTCAGGATCATGCTAATAAAATCGACGAATGGGCCAAAAAATGGAAAATTAAAATAAATACAGATAAATCTGTGCAAGTTACCTTCACGTTAAAAAAATCTCCCCGTGAGTGCCCTCAATTAATTATGAACAACGCCCCCATCCCTGTCCAAACCGAAATAAAGTACTTAGGCATAACACTTGATAAAAGACTAACCTGGGGCCCCCACTTAAAAGAAAAAAGAAAATCGGCTAACACTAGACTTCATCTCCTCCGACCTCTCCTCAACTCCAAAATACCACTACAAAACAAACTTATTATATATAAGTCAATCATAAGACCAGTCTGGTCTTATGGAATAGCAATTTGGGGTCCGGCCAAGCCCTCGAATATCAGGCCAATTCAGGCCTTTCAGTCAATTGCACTAAGGTTAGTAACCAAAGCACCCTGGTACGTTTCAAACTCTGCCTTACACAATGACCTAAAAATAACAACTACCACTGAACTTGCCAAAACGATGTACAAACGTTTCCACCAAAATTTAAGCACGCATAGCAATACTTTAATATCACAAATGTCCACCCTAACCCTCCCAAAAAACCCACCACGCAGACTTAAGCGTAAATGGTGTAGAGACTTGTTAAATTAGTAAAGGAGGTGTTACCATTGGGTTTCTTCCTCAACACGATATTCATGTTACTTAATTCTGTTTTTTATTTTTATCTTATTTGCTTATTGTAATTATTGTGTATACAGATTGTAAATTGTCTTTCTTAATAAATAAAAAAAAAAAAAAAAAAAAAAAAATATAGGAGATATGCATTTCATATATTTCAATAACTCTGATTATTTGTGCACGAGTTTAAATTTTATTTATTTTTCTCGTGTATGTTTAGCCGGCCAGCAACCAAAGCAAGACGGTTGTGAAGCTGCGTTCAACTTTTTTTACTGCGGTTTAAAACTAAGTCCATTAACTGTAAGTCACAAATAATCATATATATTTTCAAGTATAATTTATACTTTATTTTGTTACATTTCATTTAAATATATAATTTTTGATAATATCAAAATCTTATTTTATTTTACAGATTGAACTACTTCCAATGTGATACAGTTTTGACTCGATACACTCAGACGCAGATAAACATAGTAAAATCGTTACCATACAAAACACCGTTGATACGTACCCAGTACGACTTACATGTCAACAATTATACTTAAATACCACGCAATAGTGTAAATTAGATTTTATGTCATAATATATCGCACTCTTATAGAAAATAAACGGTTTTCGCATTCAATAATATTTTGTTACCTTATGTCGTAATATTAACATCTTAACTCGTCGTTGGTCTCGTCTATTTCCCGTACTTTTTTGGGCTCTTGGCGAGATATTCTTTCACAATTTTTTTAATGTCTTATTATTTATTGTTTTTAAATATTACTAAAACACACACATTGAATATGAGCACTTATAAAAACAATATTATATACTTCAATCCCACGGCGGAAGACGTTCGATACTCACGCACTTCGTCCGTTATGAAATATTATAATTATTACTGTTGTTGGGAAAAAAAAACAATAAATACAAATTTCTTATTTTTTTAGATTATATGTTATTGCTAGGGTATGCGGAACTATAAGCCCATTAGCCGATATACAAGAAAACAGTGACCAAAATAATATGGTGATGAGATAATCTCTCACCACTCGACTAACGACGGGTTAAATCATTTAAATACTTGTACATTATTATAATCGTATTGAGATTACTATGATTCATAGACCTGCGATACGAATGTAACGACTAGATTTTAAGATCTGTGTGAAACTGACCAAACTGTACGTCATGAAACAATATAGAATCACTAATGCACGTCGGAAATCTTGATGTTAATTATAATAATATATAATAACAAATTATATTATGTATCAAGTTTCATATCACTATAAAAGGTATATGGACCATATTATATTATTATCTGCGATTGGTATATGTACAATTATGGTCGTTTAAATTTAACTTAAAAAATTAACACGAATCGATTCATAAAGCCAAATTACTAAATAATCCAGGTATAGTGAAAATCCCGACTAAACGAACAATATTATGTGAAAAATCGACTGTACCTGGTCAGCTATAAGTCACACAGAGCTACTAACTCAAAATAAAACACAGAAAACAAGAAAAATCAACTACGAATCTTGTATTAAATGTTCAATTCGTTGGTGTTAAATCAAACATTTTATGCATTTTAAACGACATAATAGTTTCAAGATCTCAATGATCTTATTATTTATATTCCAAAATCTGTGCTTTAAAAGTAACTATTATTAATACTTAACTACCCTACCAGGTAGGTACTTTAGATCTTTAGCAGGTTTCTTTTACAAAATAACATATGATTAATAACTAATAAATAATAATTAATAAATACTAATATAGTAATATCATCTACGTGTCCCTACTGCATATGTAAAAAAAATAATATTTTTCAATATTTAAAATTTAAAACCCTAGTTATGAATGACACACGTCATAGTAGAAACATAACACACTAAATATCTACATAATATTACGAATGAATATTAGTAAAAACATTGGCGATTAACTGATTGAGTGAACAGAGTATCGCCGAATACAACTCATTATTTGGGGTGCATGATGTATATTTTTAGTACATTCTATTTTTTAAATAACGATCGGACCGACATCTACAATAATGTAGCATCATAGATACAAAATTTCTTAAAAAAAAACTCAACGATTCCATCAAACGGGTAGTTAATTATTCAATCGCTATTATATTATCCACACGTGCGACCAACAAATATATCAAAGGACTAATAATTATTGAGCTCTTGGGCGAGGCTAATCAATTATAACATTTCGGTGTTGGCAGATCAGAACATTGGTAATAGTATTAGTGTAACCAGAGCTATGTCAATCGTTCATCACGTGTCGTAATGACAAGTGTATAATATTCATCTTTAGGAAATCGATCAATGACACATTTCCTTTGTCTGATGCCATCGTCGTCATAAAACTGAGTAGATAAAATCATTGTGTTTGTAGCTTTAAAAATTTAAATTTATCTTTTCATATAATACAAAAAGGCAGTGTCAATTTAATCCTTAAGGGGATTTCCACACCCGGGTTCGTTGTCTCCGTCATCAATCAAACTTAAAGGTAAGGATATTAACTGTGTTTTCACGTGAGGTTTTTGCGATATTTTAATTTTTAAACGAGTCATGAGAGTTTTTAAATTTTTATATCTCACATTCTCATAACTTGCTTGAAAATATCGTAAAAAATCACAAGAGAAAACATAGATAATGTTTTATCTTCGAGTCAAAAATTTCAAATGTCCATAATGAGCACAGTAAATTATAAAAACTAAAATACTTTTAAGACTATTTAATTTCTAGAAAATTCAAAATTCTGATAGTAGTGCTTGACATATCAGTTTCCATGTTGATGCAAATTCAATGTGATAATCCCAAGTGGCAACGCGATTGAACATTAATTAATACAATTAAATAACGAAATAAATGTTCTAAAAAATTTGATTTGCGTACATTTTTTTTTTCTTAATTATATTGAAAACTATTAGGAAACTCTTCTCAAAGTGCATGTTTTGTCCAATCGTTTATCATGGACCGTACTTATAGCACCTATCGTTGACGACAGAAGTGTTTTTACTGCGTCAATAGGTGATGAGTCAACAGCAACAAACAAAAAAGCATTGTAAAACTAATTTGAGTTTCTAATTTCACACAGTATGTTATTATACTATACAAGGTGAAACGTGGTCGAGGTAGCCTGCTTGTTACGGTATTAGTTATCCAGTTAAGGTTTTCCATTGCGTGTGGTCGTGTGGACAGGTTTTCCGTAGCGGGGGGCGAGAGCACTTGTGAGGTTTTTCATCAATAAAAAGGACACGGTTTGGTTCAACCCCCCCCCCCCCAAAAAAAATGCATTAAATTTGCTTTTTTGTTTTTTCAGTTGTTTTATATTTAGAAATTGTATTCATTAATAAAATATTAAATGTATAACCTACATACAAATGACAGTTTTTTATAAGAAATAAATAATATCATAAAAAATTTATTAACGTCTTATTATACAATTATAAAAGTGTACACCCTAAACCCCCTCCCCCCAAAATATTATTTGTGTACGCGCCTGCCTTATATACGTCATGGTGAGAGTTGATGATAAGCCTTACAACGACGTGTGTGTGTGTGTGTGTGTGTTAATGTCATTGTATCGGTCCGCAGTTAATAGTAAATAATGTAGAGTTTATAATGTACGAGTATGTATGGGTGTCATGTGAAATACTTATAATTGTTGCAAATGCTCATCTACTAGTAAAAAACCCATAGACTGCGTTGTAAATTGTTCAAAAATACGAATAAGTTTAGACGTGAAGTACGCGTATCCAGTCGTGAGTATCGTCATTGGTAATCGCAGCGCATGTGAATGTTACTAAAAAAAAAACACTGTAATACAATTTTTTTTTTTTTTAAAATCAAGGTTAGGCAAATTTTATTGTGTTGATTCGAATCGTTTTAAAATATAGCAATATGCAATTCAAAAAGATTAAAATATAATTTAGTAATACGTTTTCTCGAACTAATATCTTTGCGTCGTCCGCGAACACGACCACTTGGGTAGGTAGTATAATATTGTATTTAGCAATATTCATGGTTCTAATTTTCAACTAATAAACTGATCGCGTATCGTATCCGTGTTCGGGTCGTCGACTACTACAATACGAGGTGTGGCAATTAAATAACGAGAATTTATTTCTAGCTTCTATAGTCTTAACACTGACATCTTGGAAATTCAACTGAAGCAGACTAAGACTTATCGTTTGACTTTTTTCAATTTCATACGACAAAACGTTTAGAATATTTTACACGACCCGCGCAGGTATAATGCGGACACTCTTCAAACGGCGTACAAAAAAAATATATGTAAGTTTATGGAAATAATATTCTAATAATCTTTATGTACTTTCTCAAAAATTCATTCTGGGAACGGAATTTAAACACTTGCATAATTAAAGGGTTTAATTGGGGCGATCATGTGCTCAGCGAAACACCTTGTATCCAATATACATATTATACACATATATATATATATATATATATATATATATTTTTCCCTCGTCTATTATAATACCCGTGCACCGACAATATGTATGTATATACGTCTCTATCCTGCAGCCAGTATACTTTATATACCTCACATAAGCGTTTGAATACGTAATGGCAACAAATAATTAAGCTTTTGAAATATTTACATGAATTAGCTGCCGTACAGACTGGCCACGTCAAATATTATAATAATATGATGATATAAGAATCTCGAAAACAGATAGCTGGTATCTAAGCGAAATTGTACTACGGCGAGCTTATACGAAAAACTATCGAACATAATATACGATTATAGTTTTACGAATAATATTATTAAGGAGGCGCCCTCTGACGCGATAATGACTTTCAAAAAATATATTTCAAAATGATTTAACGACGATAAAATAATATAATCGAGTTGTAAGCGGTGGCGAGCGCGGAGAGACAATCTCGAGCATTATAATTAGAGCGCGGATTTCTATGTAAAAACATCTTTTTAATGAATGTATGCATAACTACGAGAGTAAGATAATATGTCAGCGATTCATAGTACAAAGAATCTAAATACAAAACTTTATTTTGCATATAAGTGCATATTTTGATGTTAAAATAATATATTTATAAAAAATCATAAATATGCATATTTCACTAATTAAAAATATATGTATCGAAATATTTCTAAGAATAAAAAAAAAATTTACATTTCAACCACTATTTTACTATCATTACGCGTCGCTATCGTATACACCTGTGGCACGTTGGTGCACATTTTTCAATATTTATTTTTTTTTATATATCTAAGAAAAACCATAAGACTGGTCAATAAAGTAAAGTTACTATTTTTTTCTACCTACTAAAGACTAATTTATTTTAACAAAGATTGTTATTTCATTTTTTTATTTTAATTGGTGTTATTTTGTTTGTAAATTTAAAATTACGAATTAAGGTTAAAAAATATAAAAACATATAGGTAGTGTATATTAACTATTAATTATTATTTAAATAATGTTATTAATTATTAATTATTATATTAACGTTTTATTTTATTAATTTTGTTAGTTATATTATTTTTTTTTTTTTTTATTATTACTTCATATTTATCTTTATTAATTTTTATGTTAAAATAAATAAATTGATATAAAAAGCATATTTTTGCATATTTTACTAATATTTTTAAGGAATATTACAAGCATATATTCAAATTTTTAAGAGAATATAAGCATCATATTTTGGCTGTTTTAAGAGAATATAAATCCGCGCTCTAATTATAATATAGCATAATATACAGTTCCGAGCAAGTCTATCTCAAGCTTTCGTCCTCCAATAATGCGTTTATTCAAATTCTGATTTTTAGAATTTTCTCGCACTCTAAAACGTACGCACGTATACTATTTATTTATAATATTTTTGCATAGCGTGAGGTCATACAGGTTGTCGCGCAGTACCTACCTACTCGTCTTCGCACTCCGTAAACACTATTGTATAAATATTTTAAAACTAGGTTGAGATAATAATGATTTCGTGTAATACTGTGTGTTATGTAACAATAACGCATTTATATAATCAATTATTTAGTCGGCGAGTTTCCGCGGAGTACTAAAAACAATAAATTAAGCGGCGGCAACGCACAGAAAACTGGGTTAAGCTACACGAGACGCGATAGGAGTGCACCAGGAAGACGACAAAAGAGGGTCGTTCGGAAGTGATCTGAGCCCGGTGCGGTCGCCCGCGAGTGCGTTTCGCTTTTTATTAGTATATTATATGTCGAAAGTAATCAGCGAACGGCATACGTTCTATTTTGTAGGACAGTGTCCCGTGTCGAATCGAATTCCACTTTTTCGAATGACACCTGCCATTTTTACTGTAGTACACTGTCCGACAGACGAGTTTTCGTGATATTTTGACGCGTCTAAATCGAAGTCTGAATGAGTATAGATATTCTGAGTTGTAACGCTTCGCGTGTAATTATAATAATTGAGTCGCTAAAGTCGTTTTCAATTAGATAATAATAATATATATTCACGTGCTTCATTATATTAATTATTAGTTATATAACGATAAGAGCTTTGACTTTAATGACCTAAAAAATACACAAAATGCACTAAAAAAAAGAATGCAAAAATGTCCTAAAAAAAGACCAAAAAATGTACTTAAATGAGCGAAAAAAATTTATTTTCAAAATAAATATTATTATTAATTATTAATTATGAACAAAATCGTTTTGACTTGTGAATATAACCGGTTCCTAGTATAATTATTCTAAAAAAAAATCATAAAATAAAATAATTTAATGAAAAATATATGATATTTTTTTTTTACCTGTACTCACTACTCATATTATTGCATTGCACAATAATGCAGTTAAGATCGGTGTAGAACCACATAGGTACGTGTCGTATTCACTTCTAAAGCTTATATTGTATACTTAAACAGTTTTGTGGTCGTTCGATATCTAATCTTAAATCGACAATTAATTAAGTTACTTTTTCAATATCAATGGACTGAAGTAGATAATTGCCTATAGGTACTAATTGGGATTACCTATACAACACGTCATATTAAACAAGCTTGAAATAAACAAAAATTGGTTTAAATACACAAAATGAACCAAAAAATGACCTAAAAAATACAATAAAATGCATTTAACACAAAAAATGCAAAAAATGCAAAAAAAATGAAAAATAAAAATTACACATTCTAAATTGTTACATAACAAAACGAATTTAGTTTTTGGTTAGAACTGCATAGCACTTAAATAAAAAAAATGCAAATTTCATCAAAATCCTAGCTCTAATAATGACTTATCATACTCGGACAATTCTTAGCAATCATAAAATATTATGTCGATAGGACGGTTGATCGACATAAATATTTTCCGATATTATCACAGTCCCCAAATCATTATCATAATATTATAATATAGGATTTATATTTATCCTTCAAAATCTATAAAACCACTGTTGGACAACAAAGTCCAATTAATAAAGGCGCACAATTATGTAAAAAACTTATAACTGATTTAGAAAATTATTTAATTCTTTAAGTTGTTTAAAAGTTTTGTTCGTAAATTAAATCTTAATCATATATCTATTTTAATATAATTCTATTCTGTTTTCATTCCGCACTTCCGTATATGTTACTTTGTTATTAATATAAATTGTATTTAGAATATTTAAATCACACCCTCTTCGGCACAAGCTTTTGAAGGGGTATAAAAATTATTTTTTACTTACATTGCCTCATATATATCTGTAGTCATAGTACTAAATCATATTATGCTTATTGTAAACATATATACACTGCATTTTTCAAAATGAATAAATAAAATTATAAACTATTTTTTTTGGTATTCATAAAGAAAACATACATATTCGAATTTCGATCCACGCACATAAAAATGTTCATCTAGTCCCCCGTAGGTATACATTTATTCAACTTAATCGCTTTAAAAAAGAAACGTGTTCAGACACAATTTCATATACTTATACATTGTCTAAAGTTCAAAATATAATATAATAAGTCGACAATTTACAATATTATAATATCTCTGAAATTTAAAGTTTTACTAGCATAATAATTATATACGTAGGCGAAGAAAAATAATTTGTAAAATAATATGAACGATTTATAAGCCCAATAATATGGAAATAATCGGAAAACACAGAATCAAATTTATATGCGGATTTCAAGACATTACACGTTTCGTCAGAATTTTTTTTTATAATTACTTTTGTCAAAGTACCTGTTGCTAAAAGTGCGTTATAGAATATTATTTTTAACGAACGCACGCGGATGTGTCGACCGACGGTCTTAAACCTCGGTCGGCTATTGTGTGCTTTAATCATTTAGTTTTTTTTCGCACACGACTTTGGTAGATTACGTGTCAGCAAGTGGTCAGTTAGATGCAATCTAAACATATAATATGCTCGCGAAGCTTTTAACATGATGAAAACGGCGCACTGAACTTTACAATCCGATTACGGATAATCCACCGCCGTGGCAGTGTGTCTTGCTTTTTAGTTTTTTTTTTTTTATCTATCGGATCGTTTTCCATTCGTTAAGTACACGGTTTCTTTGCGTGTTATTACTAATAATCACATAAGTGTTTTTCGTTGATTATAAAATAGATTTTCCTAGATTTATTGATCGTTTTGTCCGACACGATTTATGATGTAACATAACTATAATATTGCGGTACCTATGAAATATTTATAAATTATATATTTCGCCTAAGAGTTAATAAGTTATTATGACAATAAAGGTGTATATATTTTTTATTTTTTTTTGGTGTTCGTTCACCAACAAAATCTGATACTAATCTCGAATATAATTATTTATAAGCGATTGCCAATCTTATATCATCGATTAATATCAATTTTATCCTGTTCGAGTGTAACCATGGCATAATATATGGCATTTTTCCACTAAAATAAGTCATTACAAATTTTACAGATGTTTTAGGTGAACTTAAATCACTTTATTCAGTTCATATAATAGGTATACTTGTTTTATAAATAAAATAATATTATGTTTTTGTCATAAACACACGTCCCAAACCGTTTTCTCTAAGTTTCTGAGCGAATTAGGAGATTTTTAAGTCGAATATGTGGTTGTGGATTGTATTTCAGTCGCTTTTACAAAACGAAAAAAGTACTAACGACAACGGTGGCTCTTGAATATAGTGTTATACTTTATGGGATTTTTTAATTATTATGATGATTAGAGTTAATGAATATTCGAAAGTGACAAAATATCATAATGACAGAAATGGAATTGCGAAAGGAAGTATTTTACAAATACATATATTTATAAAGATTGTTTTGAGCCAACCCACTCATTCTATTGTGTAAAGTTGAACAAACACGTGTACATGTCTCTAGCTCTTGTTTAATATACATGGAATAATAACTTCAAACAATTCAGTGTCTCTCGGGGAAACATTTACGCGTAATACTCTGGATTTTAACATAGAAACATTGTGTACACCTACCCATACAAAACATATTTTATGGTGGAATAATAAATCATAATAGTAACACTAGAATAATTTCATTTCTCTCAAAATGTTACACCAATCAGTTTAGGACCCTATAAATATACAATTTGAATGTAAATAACTTTGGAGTTGAAAAATACATTTTAAATTCGATCAGGTCGAATGACAGACAGAGACATTACATACTATTATTATAATTATTGTATAATTTATATTATGTTTACTGTTCTGTAATAATTGTAATAATATTATATTATAAGATAAACTTAATATGTTATAATAATGTCGTTAGGTATTTCTTACTGGTGCTGGTTGTGCAGTCAGTTAAAGTGATATGTATATATTGTATAATGCGTAAACAACAAAATGTATAATATGATTTTAACTTGTGTCTGTTAATTTTAGATATGAATAGATACCTGAAACCCTAATTCTTGATTTATCGTTGAGTTAAACATTATTGTTTAGGTAGGTAATTAATTTGTAATATTCATATCTGTGATGATAAGTAATTATTGGACTAGAAAATAGAAGAAAAACTAAGTTTTTTTTGTATTATAATGAATTGTCAACAGATTATGGAATATATATTTTTTTTAACCGGCATATGTCTTATGGCTGAGGTCGTTCTATAAACTTGTGCGACACCAAGAGAGTTACTATGACGTCATGAACCCTATATCTTACATCAACTTTTACATCAATATTTTTCATCAATTCCTCATCAACTTTTTCATCAATTATTGTTTTATCAATTTTTGACATTTATATGTCTTAAGGCTGGGGGCACACTATACATTTGTGCGACACCGAGAGCATTTACCACGACTTCACGAACCCAACGCGTAAAAGTTTTATGACACATGTCCGATGTATCTATGCATGCAGTGGAGATTCTCTTTTCAAAAAGTCTCGATCATACATAATAAATAAATATACACGTGGCTGATGATTTTTTTTAAACAAATTAATAATTATTAAGGGGGTTGGATACCGACTGGTCTTAAGGAGTTGAGTATAGGCAAAGGCAATTTGAATGGTACTTGCGAGCGTGGCGTGAATGTGATGTGTGAGTAGTAAAAAATCATTGTGTGGCTTTCTTGTGCCACCACATTTCCATATAATGTGGTAATCGTATCGAAATATTCAAAACCAATTTATGAACGTAAAATGGTATGATAAAAAAATTGCAGTAGTTTGATTAAAAAAACGAAGATGTTTGAATCCATAAACGAGTATACTATGTGCAATGGTCACCACATTTTTTCGATTAAAGACAATTTTTGACAATAGTAAACGTTTTGAATTTTATAAATTTGTCAATTTTTAATATTAAATATTAAAAATATCAATAATATGCCTCGACCTAAACAAAGTAAACTAGTTTACCGATTCAAAAATCTTTAAATTTTTAAATAAAACCACTATAGAAGTATCTTTTATTTGTGTCAGTCACTTAGGAGGTGTTGAGACCAGATAAGTAAAAAATTGTATAGATATAGATAAAAGATTATTGCTCTAGGATTATCTAGATTCAGATAAAATACAAACAAAATTTATCTAGATAAAAAAGATGAAAATTTAAATATTTAAAATAATTTCATTTTACCAACAATTAAATTTATATTTTACTATTGAAAATTAATATAATATCTACCAATGATTAAAATCTTAAGATTAGTAATACAGATTTTTAAGCATAACATAAATAATGACTATTTATAGAGTGGTAATTATTTTTTTCCTGATATAAGCTAGATAGTTCTACATATATTATGACGTTCGTAGATTTATTTTACATTATGACTATATGAAATTTATAAAATTAACTCTATAGAGCATAATATTAACTTGCATGCATACAGGACTCTCAAAAAATTTGTTTTGGTTTACTTATATTATCTACATAATTACTAAAAAGATAACGATTTTTTTATCTTAGATAACCCTTAGATACCTTTTCACATTTTCATCTAGATAAGGTAAAATATAAATAAATATTATCTAGATGAAATATCTAGATAAGTCTCTTAGGTCGTTTTGATAAACAATTTAGGGGGCAACGGGACAAGCAATCCCCTTCAGTTTGTAGACTATCAAACTAATATATTTTAATAATAACTATTTAATAGTCACGACATTAAAATGTATAATAATATTATCAAATGTATAAATGTAGCCGCACTCGGCTTTAATATTGAGTAGTTTTGTATATTAAGATGCCTTTACGGCAGGAAGGTAGGCCACCTAAAGTGCTGCACTACCAACCAGATAAATGATAAGGAATAGTGAAAAATAATAATATAATATAGTATAGTATGTGTAATAATAATTGAGTTTGCAAACATTAAGAGTGTATAATTAAACAAATGTAAATAATTTAGATAATAATAATATCAGACCTCACAATGGCTCAGGCAATAAAAAACAATATAATTTTTAATGAAAATAATGTGACTAAGTAAAAGCCCGTCGGCTATACAGAAAATAATTAAATATATAATATAACACGATTAATGGTCAACCAATACTCACAATGTGGCAGAACGAAAACTCCGGCAAACGACTATAATTCAAATACCAATGTTGGCGACAACAATAAATGTAGGTATACTTTTTTTGTGATTTCAATTCTGTTTTTTTTTTATTGTTTATTGTTATTAGATTATTAAATCAGTGTATCTAAAAATTGGCTAAAATTCAACCTGTTACTGAATTGTTAACAGTAAATTGGATTACTTAAATAGCCATAATAATATCATAAATGCACTTAGTATAATATAGGCTGTCAGACCACCTCCACTCGAAATCTCTTTCAAATACAATGCTGTTTTATATCATTGAATTCAAATCTAACCCGTGAGAGTGGTTATAAATGACATATTTTTGGTAAGACGATATCACAAAATTTCACGTATAACTGTAAAATAAATTAAATAATAACTCAACCATTGTTATAAGACTTTTAAGTTATAACGAATAATACAAATTGTATTTAAAAACTAAAGCACCATCATCATTATTCTTTATTAACCTTTAAATTAACTAAACCATATTTAAATGAATACAATAATATTCAGCTATCCCTGTCAGTAAAATATTTCACAATTGATGTAAGTTTAAAGAATGTTTCTAAAATAAATAATTCTAAATAATTGTGATCAATGTTCTATATGCATACCAACACTATTAACATATTTTGCTTCGATGTATTTGTATACAACACAATATTGTGTTCTAATATTTTATGTTTTAAATTAAAAAACTCAAGTGTACCCTCGCACACCCACATACCTATTTCCATTTTCTGACTAAACTACGAGCTTCGCTGTAAAAGTGTAAACCTATTTAAAAATAAAATGTATAAAAAAAATAATCGACCAGGACCCACTGTGTGTATAATATAATCTTTGTTTGTGTTTATATAAAAGGCATGGCATGTGCGTACAGAAAATAAACTTTATTATGTTTGCCATGTAGTTAAAACAAGATGGAATATCAAAAAATATTTACACCAACGACATTATTATTTAATTGATTACTATTATTTAAACTACAGTTAAACATATTTAATCGATATAAGTGTCACGTGGTAAATGAGTATTATACCTAAGTCTATCGACTGTGTTTAACATTTTTAATAATATTTAATCTCTCGGCAATTAATTATTTAAAAATCGTTAAACTTAAAATATATTGATCGTGTGCAAACTTCAGCTGCTAAGGCCATCGCCATTGCCATATTTTTATAATCAATCTAAATATTTTTTTTATTCAACATAATATGTTTACAATGTGTTTACGATAAGATGAACTACTAAATATTTCAGTTGGACGACCTCAGACCGAAAAGGTGTTTTGGGAAAATAAATAGAATAGGTACCAAAGTATATAATATTTTGAAAAAATTTAATCATTTTAAGCGCTTTGGGTTTTTTTATTAATGGAAACGTCAATTTTTTTTTTTACAGATTCCAATAGACTATTTTTATTGAATCAAGTTTTGTAATTTTTTTTTTTTTTTTTATTGATCAAATAAACCCGGCAGCTATGGCCATTAGTTACAATTTCATTTAGGTTAAAAGTATTTACAGTTTTTACAAGAAAATTTTTTTTTTTTGTAATACAAAATTAAAAGATATGTATGGTTACATTGTATATCCTAGTGATTTGGATAATATTATTAGATTAAATTGTAGAGACCTGTTGATTTCAAAAATTGTAGCAACTTGGTACATTTTGTAATTTTGTGTGTGTATAGAATATGAAGTATTTTCCTAATAATTGTACAAATGAAAAAATCAGAACGAGTCGAAATTTACTAATAACAATGCTCATGATGCTTTATTCTTAATATTTCGTTTTCGTAATTAATCCTAATTTATTACCTAGATTTATTAGAGTTCTTTAAAATATCTTAGTTAATATAATAGCTTCAAATCACTTTTTCTCAAATGTACGGTTTTTTGTTTGTGTCTGTCATCACGTTTTAGTGCAGTAAAAAAAGCTCCGATTTTCTTCATCAGCATTTGTTCTGATCGGACAGTAAATCTATTTGGTACTTACTTTGGGGGGTCAAAAGTAAAAAATTCCCAATAGTTTTCAAACGCGTCTGGAAAAACAATTAAACAATTATAGATTATCGTTATAAAATTATAATTTCCTTTACAGTGGGCCCGTGGCCGTTATATTATATTATATTATTTTATTGTCTCCAATATGAAAACGTTAAAAGAAACACGTTTCTGGCATGTAATAAAATCACCTGAGCCGTCGTCCATAGTTCCAAACACTAGATATTTGTTTAAAATCGAATACAATTTTAAATATACATCAGTTGTATTCCAATAACCGTACGAGTAACTTATACCTTGAGCATAAGTTTTTAATTTTGCTGATAAACCGTTTCTAAAAAACTACAGTATAATGTAGAATGTAAAGGTTCAGTCCGTGGCGAATGAAAAGAAGTTTCCATCGGTGGACTTAAGGGCTAAGAAAATTGTTGTGTACCTTTACTGGTACAGCATAGACGTAAGTTGTACTAGCTAACTTATTCGTGAATAGTTTATGACGTGTATGTAAGATATAATAATAATATACAATTTAAAGACTTTTAATTTCGCTATTCGAATTATTATTGCAGGACGACATGACTTCCTCTCAAATGTTGATGGAATTGTTACGATTAGTTGTGACATTTGCGGTGTTATTGGCAGTGTTACTAGTGCACTTGACCATATCTATGATTTCCATTATACAGGTATTAATCGAAGTCGTCTGGTTCGAACTGATACCAGTATACAAGAGCGACGTTACCGACGACCACAGGGAGTTTATTGCCGAAACACTAATTCGCAGAGCATTGTTACCACCTACTACCAAGTCAGATGTCGTACCCTGTGTGCCCGCCGCTACGGTGGCTTGTGTGCACGTATCGGGAGTGGCTCGAGAGGAGACTGTTCCATTGGTGGTGGAGAGCGAGTCTGTAGAGACAGCCATGTTCAAGGAACCCGTAGAGGTGGAACAGTCCGGAGAACCCTTGGCGGCAAGCAGCGAGCGTGTTCCGGTGGCGGCGGCACCACCAGAAACGGAAGGCCGTAAAATTCCGGAAAATAAATTGGCGGAACGTATAAATCCCGGAACATATTAATCCGGAACGTATATCTCCGGAATCCAAAAAAATAAAACCGTATTTGCCCGGAACGTATAGTTCTGGAACGTATTTATCCGGACCGTATATATCCGGAATCAAATCCCGAGACTGTTCCGGTGGCGGCGGAGAGCGAGTCTGTTGAGACAGCGATTTCCAAAGAACCTTTCAAGGAACAGTCCAGAGAACACGTCGCGGATGAACAATCCAGAGAATCGGTCCCGTCGACAAAGGCCAGTGAGCCCATGCGGCCAAGGAGGGCGGCCGCCAAGAACCAAGCTGCTTACAAGGCTGCAGCCTACCGATTTATGGCGGCGAACGCCACACCCAAACTCAACAACGTCAAAAGACATCCAGACGTCGTGTTGGACGGCTGTGGATAGATCTCCGCCGTCACATATTTCTACACCGGTGGAAGAACGACGGAGGTGGACGAAGCCTTTGAGTTTTTCGTGCCGGAACTCCACTGTAAATTTCTGAGAAATTTGGACGCTGACAAAATCCTTAAATTTTGCAAATGTTAATCCGTCAGCCAGGTTAGGCTGACGATTCAAATAGGTGCAAAGCTCCTTATACAAGGCCACGGAAACTTATTTAATGAAGGCAAACAACTAAATAATAGAGATTGCGTTGAAATACGCGTAGTAATAACACGATTTTCGATGCGGTCCTCTATCTGTTAATAATTTTTCTTTGTACGAGTTTATGTACAATATTTAAATTCAATGTATGTTCAATTTAAATTAGAATAAAACTAACCTATATATTATATGATTCTCGAGTGTATTTTGTACATTTTGTTTGATAGTCATCGCGTGACTTTTTAACGACTAGAACGTGTTTATTAAACGTAGGCATTTGTTTGATATCCATACGGGATTTTACATATTATTTGTTTTGAGTGTATGCAGTTTAATGGGAGTATGACATTATTATGATTCGAAAAACATAGTGTAACAATATTATAAGTACCTATGTTAGATGACACGTACCTATGTATATAACTAGCTGAATCACCCGGCTTCGCCCGTGTGTATTTTTTTTTCATATTTACAATATTATTTTAGAATATTATGGGTAATGACATTGTTGAGTGCAAAATAGTTTTTTTGGACTTTGTTGCCGTTTAAAAAAATTAATAATGCCCACTACAATATATGTATAATATGTTTTATTTTATAATATAACGGTTAAAATATTCTAACTAATATCGTTACAACAATATTCAATTTTGAATTTAGTCATACCCAGCGTCGCCTGAGCCAAATATTAAGGTAACATTAAATTGAAGTGATTTCCATGTATCTAAACCACCTATTAAAAAAAATTAATAATGATGTTACGTTGAGGGCAAAATACATACCATAACCTATTTCAACCCCTTAAAGCCTTTTTTAGTATTAAAAAGTAGCCTATATCCTTCCCAGTGTTTTAACTATCTATGTACCAAATTTCATTTAAATCGGTTCAGTAGTTTCGGAGCCTATTCAATACAAACTGTCGTATATTGTAGACAGTTCATATATATATATATATATTGTAAACAATCATATCTTTCCTCATTATAATTTTAAGTATAGTATAGTATTTTAAGTATTTTATAGCTCAAGATCCACCAAACCGATTTCGATAAAAATGTAAGGGCATATTAAGATTGATATTTAGATGGTTTATGTGAAATTTGTACGCTGTGCGATATGTGGTTCCGGAGTTATGGCCTCTTAGGTTAGTTAGTCGAAATCAATCGAAAGTATGGAAATATTTGTTTATAAATGGTTGCTATTGGTAACCATGGTTGCTATGTACTGTTTATTTATAGGGTTGTCAATGGTTACAAATAAACAGTACATAGCAACCATGGTTACCAATAGCAACCGTTTACAAACAAATCCTTCCATCCTCTCCATCGTAAAATCGCCGGAGGCCATAACTCCGGAACCACATATCGCACAGCGTACAAACTTCACAGGAACCATCTACATATCAATCTTAATATGCCCTGAAATTTTTATCGAAATCGATTTGGTGGATCTTGAGCTATACAATTTATTCAAAATGTACACTTATTTTTATATATTATAAGATATTATATTATAAACTCTAAAATTCTAAATTATGTACGATTAACTGCTAACCTAGAGTCGGTCGATGAGATTCACTGTCTGTCTGCAGACCTCGCGGTAACCCGCCGCAGGCGTTATTCCGATACCATCGTTATATACCATGGTAACCGTGATACCGAAACGCCGACGGACACTATGGAGCCTGACGAAGCGATTCGTCCGGCGCATGTTTTGCTATGGACCATGAGATTTTGTTACCTTTGTGTAATGTACGCAGTCCAATTACGACTTTAAATGTTATTAGTTTAAATAAATAAACACGTTCATTGTTATTTAATTGGTTTTTATTTGGTAGCTGGTACATATTATAATATAATCTTATTATTAAAGCGTCGATGCGATTCGTAAGGAGTAATTAATGTTATTTTATTGTCAAGACAATAATATTATTATTGATAGAGAGTTGTAATAAATTGTATATTATATTATACATATTCGATAAAAATAATTTACTCTACAGTAATAATATGAAGAACGATTATATTACGATTTTAATAGGTACTGTCCGAATAAGGGCTGTAAAGAGCAGAACATATTTTGGGTTATTGGCAGTTTATTATATAACTAATGGGCCCTTCAATCTCATTGTAGGTGAGTACCGATTTTGGAGACAATGTGTCATTATAGTTCTAAAAGACGTGCCTGTTATGTTAAGACTAGCTGGCTTATCTTAAAATAGAATATATGAACAAAAAAATAAAAATATCTTGATTTAGAATTTATTGATTATTGTTTTCTAAGTACACTTACTGCTAGCTTGGTCACTCGCTCACTACGCTCGCTCGGACATTTAAATCAAAAATATCCCTCGACTTTTTGTGTAAAACCACCTCGGGTAGGCTTCAGATTTCATCAATAGTGGCCCTTCAATCTCGCTGTAGGTATGTACCGCTTTCGGGAGACAGTGTCGTTAAAAGATGTGCCTGTTTTAGTCTCAAGTCTAAAGTCGAAGCATATTGTCTTGTGGCCTAATGTCGGTCAAAAGTTAAGAGAGTGATACGGATTTGTGATAAAGCTTAGAGTTGGAGAAGTGGTCTTGTGATAAGAATTAAAGATTAAAGTGTGATCGGGTGCAGTTGTCCGAAAAATTATGAGGAAGTTTATGCCACGAATATACCATCATTATAATATACCAATGATCTATCAGTGACGTCGAACTTGAAATTATTTACAGCGCTCGCTGTACGACAAAAAAAAAAACGAAAATATCCCTCGACTTGCTATGCAACACCACTTCGAGTTAGTCACAGGGTAACCGTTGCACGTCCGGTTCTTTTTCGTATATATATATATATATATATATATATTATATATATATGCAAAAAGTGTAGAGTCGAGGAATGTGTTGGAGTGTCTAGCAAGTCAATCACGTCAAGTGAAACTCGTCCGCTACTTAAGCAATCCGACTACGCTCATTGTGTCAACTGATACAGATTGTATATTACTTATTTGAAATAAAAAAAAAAAAAAAATCGGTACTCGACCGAAATGCTAAATCAATAATATAACGATATTCAAGTGAATGAAATATATTATAATACTCGTATTATAAACACATTTAATCGCAAACAATAATAATACCGATAGTTTTAAAAAAATAGTGTTATTGATACTGCAGGCGTTGTTTATCTATAAGTGACAACTAGGGTTTTAAATTTGAAATATTTGAAAATCGAAAATTTCACTTCCCGTGAAATATTGAAAAATATTTTTTTAGTATCTGGTACAGTTATAATGCAGTTCTTCGTTAACACGAACACGACAGGACCACAAAATTACCTGTTCGTGTTAAAAAAAAATCGTGCAAACCGATATTTTTAACACAAATTTGTTTTTTTGCACCGAAAAGCCGGTTCGAGTTATACAATATTATATTGTGTTGACCGAGTTCGTGTTAATGAGGGAGTACTGTAGTAAATTAAGTATTATTGTATTGTTTCATATCTGTATTAATCGTTTGGAGATGAATAATATTATTTTGAACGTTTTGAGAGAAAAAAGAAAAATACATAATAGAGAAATACCTATTGTATTGTAATGTGAATTAATATAATGATAATAAATAGGGAACATGTAAATACATATTTTTATTAGAATGAGATATTTTAAATCTGATTAAAGATGTATACGATTTAGATCATTCTAATTAAAATAAACCCAAATTTATTTTACATATTTTGGTATAAATACATATTTTTACATATTTGGTAAATAAGTACATATTTTAGTACTTATTTTAGTGACTTTTAATTTTCGACGACTTTAAACTCAAGGGCACATGGGGAAAATAATCAAAAACAAATTTGCCGATATCATTGGAAAAAATTCCGGATTTCAAACTATTAAAATTATCAGAGATATTTTAATTGGTAAAAATCAACAAGGCTCTCTGGACATTGAATTCACTCCATCTGATATAGTGAACATGAATTACGCCCCGATCACATCTGTTGACGTAGGACGGTCGTTTAGTCAATATAAGAGTATTCTCCGACCAAACCGTCGCAATTTTTAATTTGCAAACCTTCAACAATATGTTGTTTCGCATTGTTATGTTCCAGAATAATACTAGTTTTATATACCTACATCGTATGTATTACTTTTATTTATAAAAAACATTTTTTTGTAATTTTCAATATCTACTAATACATTTTTTCGATATACATATTTTTAATTTTTTTTTTTACATATTTTGATAAAAATAATTACATATTTATGTACATATTTTGATTTTTTTATTACAAATGTATTATTAAGCATAATATGATTATCTTCAGAAAGCCACGGACACTATTGCACTGCTATAGTCACTATAATAAACAATTTGTGTATTCATACAATAGACGTACCTAGGTAATTTTAAACATGTTCTTCTCTCCGTCCCCGAATATTAATACGGGTGTAACTTGGAAAAAACTTTTTTTCTATTTTTTTTTTTTTTACAGATTTAGGTATTTTTTTATTTTCCACGTGAATAAGAAAATAAATTCCATGCAATTTTAAACCCTGGGGACAATACTCACAATGGCCGCGGTAAATAATAGAAAATCTATCGGACACAATATTATATACGTAATAATATATTTATAATTATTTTTCGTTCAACAGCAGTATATTATTATTGTTTGCCAATTTAGCACTCGAACCCCTATTGGCTTTTGAAGATTATAATGATTATCAAGAAAACGACAACGATCTATACGACTAACGACTACTGCATACCAGGCCGGTGATTCGCGTCCCACCCGGACATTATGCATATTGTCATTATAAACGGCGCCGCCGTTTGTCAATGTTCTTAAACCAAATAATGAAAATATTATCAACCACTTTTCCGACCCAGTTTTCATAAATCTTTTACAATCTACAAGGCTGCACCGGAAACGTTCCGTTTTCCATTGAGCGGCTTTTGCGCGTTTATCGCAATGCGTCCGACGGAGTAGCCAAGTTTTTAACCCCATTTATACCGTTTTTTTTCTTCTTCCCTCTCCTTAAACCGCCGAACAAAGGTTACGGTTTTCGCTTGTAGTTTGACGTTCGGCGGCGGTGAAATAATAATAATATTCCGAAAGTATAACGACCGACCGGTATAGTCGGCCGACCCGATGGTTTTTACGCCGCCGCCACCGCCGCCGCCGTTTTGATATTATTTTACAATGGCGCAGGTACACGGTGTGTGCCTATACGTAATATTATTTATTTAAAAACGTTACGATCCGAAATCGTCCGAGTCCAGTGGCGGTAATAATAATTATTATAAAATGTATAGCATATTTTACTAAATTTTGTTCGGCGAATATTATAATATTCATCGGCGAGCACCTACGGCGGCGGCTGCAGTCCCGCTCTGCTGGCCGACACGAATATCAAATATTACAAAAGCATATTATTATAATATTATAATCGCCATTATTATTATGAACGTAATAATAATCGAATAACCGTAGTTGTGGGGGTGCGAATCGAATGTTATCGTAAACGATATTCTATATCATTGCGGAAAAAATACGGTTTTTTTTTCATGCTTTGCTATAAATTAGGCCGCTCGCCGACGGCGTTGGGTTATGAATTAGCGAGCCACACGCGTACGCGACGAGTAACAATAATAATATGCTCAAATAAATATATTAAGCTCCTCGTTATTACTTAATAATAATAATAACAATATACCGATCGAGCTGCAGGTAGTGCGTTTGTACAAGTGTTTTTTTTGTAGGTAATTATAATGGTTAAATTCAAATCGAAAAAAACGTTTCAATGTCATCGTAATATTATATTTAACACTATTAAAATACAACTATACATTTATCGTACCTGAAAACAATTGAACACGATTTTCGTTTCTACCTGTCTATTTTTTTTCAGTTCTGTGTTCCTTTTTTTTCTGTCTTTCGATTTTCCACATAGATTATAATATAATATGGCGATGTATAAAAGTATGCTACTTTTATAGTTAATTTAATTTTAGTATTTTTTTACTAAATGAACCTCTTTTGATAATAATAATATATTGTCTTTGTTTATGCTAAAAAAACATAATTTTCATGACTATGAAAATATCTTCCTTTTTTTAATAATTGATATTGAAACGTGTCTGTCCGTTTGTACAAAAATGTAATTTTGTTATTTTTAAAAATAGGTATTATTACGATATCCAATAATCATATCATTATTATGTTAAAATATACGCGTATAACGCATAAGTAATAAATGCATTTTTTTTTTCAAAACGTGACCACTCGTCATTATTACGAGTTGTATATATATATATATATATATACTCGCGAGTACGTAATGCGATCGATTAAATTTTTATTCCTATAACTTAATATCATTTTATAGTCATTAAAATAACAATTTTTAAATTGTATTTGAACATTATCGACGTTTGATTGCACAAAGTAAAGTCAATTCGTATATTATACGCGTACGCCGACTGAGGATTGATAATTTCGGTTGAAAAAATATTGCCGAACGTTTCGTTCTGACCTTCGACATATTATTACGCCGCTGAACGTGTTGATAATAAAATAATAATACGTATGATATAAAATATTATATATGTCCGCGTCTTTCTGTCGATATATTATTATTATTATTTCTATACTATTGAACCGTCCGCGATAAAATGACGACGTATATAATGCAATTATGAATCGGACCTTTTTTCCCGACGGCTCGGTGGCGAATGGCAATTGACTGACGGAGGAGTAAGACTTTACGGGGGTGGGGGGAGGTGGAGGCGCACTAGGAAGATGTTTAATATCTAATACCCTATAAATAAAACGGCATAGAGTCGTTAAACCGGGCACGGCTCGATGTGCGATCGGGGTCTTGAAATATTACGAAATCGTGCGATATCCGGCGAGTTAGACTTTCAAATATTTATTACCGGCCGCATGCAAAGCACACACACACACACGCGCGCGATGCATAATATATAAATAACTGAAAATATCGTGTGCGAAGAATCGTATTTTAAGTGCTCTGCAGCTGTTTATACGTCCGACGGTTTATCGCCGCCGCCGTCGAACGACGCTGCCCTGCGAAGGGCCGACCGGGCCGTAATAATATTGTAAATATTATTGCGTTATGCCGAATAATGCGCGTCAAACGTTTCGAAAAACGATATCATACTATTATGTTGGGCCAGAAGGATTTGATATCGAAAACAGCGACATCACACGACGTTTGCGCCGAATCCGTGCCCGTCGAATTTATTATAAAAAATATCGATATATTCGATTTATAATATTATATAGGAATAGTTATGTCTCTGAAAATGAATAATCGACGGATCGATTTATTGGAACGAGCCAAACGAGACAATCCTATAATATTATTATTGATGAGTGACATCGAGTCGAGCAAATTAGTCGTCCTCCACGAGCGCGTGTGTTGTACCTACTATACTCAGGTACTACAGATGTGAATTATTTGAAAAGTAATATTATTGTACAGTGGTATACAATACTGTATTATACGAGGTATTGTTAGGGTTTTAAATTTCACATGATATATTTCAAAATTGAAAATTTCATTACTCGTGAAATATTTCAATAAAATATTGAAAAATATTGTTTGTACATATGCAGTAGATTTTACTATATTAGTATTTATTAATTATTATTTATTAGTGATTAGTCATATCTTATTTTGTAAAAGATACCTAAAAACCTAAAGTACCTGGCAGTAAATTAATTATTGTTGTATTATTTCATAATATTATCTGTATTTGTTTGATGTATAATATTATTTTGAACGTTTTGGAAAAAAAGAAAAATACATAATAGAGAAATTGTATTGTAATGTGAATTAGTATAATAATAATAAATTAATAAATAATAATTCACAAATGCATTGGTTAGCATTTGGTTATTGATTAGTGATAACTGATTAGGTCTAGCCGGTCATACCCATCTTCAGAAAGCCATGGACACTACAGCACTAGTCACTATAATAAACAATTTGTGTATCCAAACAATAGACATATGTTAGCTAATTTCAAACATGTTCTTCTCTCGTCCTAATTATACGGATGATACTTAAAAAAACCTTTCTTTTTTTTAATTTTTGATATATTTTAATTTTTTATGTGAATGAAATATATCGAGAAAATGAATTGCACGGTATACAATTATTTCATACAGCCGGTTTATACGAAAAAGAAATATTAGTTATTATTGTTAATTATAAATATAAAATGAAATTCAAATAAAAATATAATTTACAACCTACGAAAAAATGTATCTGTATAATATTTTAAATTAATAGGTATTATTTAATCATGACTTTAAATATTGATTTTCTTTGAAATAGTTCTTGTATTATAGTTGAGTGGTTGTTAAAACGTTTTTCGAAATATTATTAAACTATTTTCAAATTGGTCATTATTGTCTTAGAACCTGATATTGTGTTCGATTTTCGATAATTTAGGTAGGTACTGATGATACCGCATGATATCACAAAAATACGCGGTATATAAAAAAAAAATGTCTAACTATTGGTTCATAGTCACACGGGTTATAATAATACGGTGTGTCGAGAATTTCACAAACACGACGCAGACAGTTTTTAAAGCGGAAACGATAAAATCTTTCCGAGCAAGTGTGGCAAACAACATATTATAGAGTTGAGTAATTTTTACTACATCGAGCGTTGTACTAGGCACTTGTATTTTTACACTACGAGTGGTGCACACAAACGGTTCGTATTATATTATTATGGTACAGACATGTTTTTTAAGCTCGTAGAAAAAAAAATGGATTGCTCTTATAATATTATGTTAGACTACTACTCCAATTGAAACGTTTCTAAACCGAGATGCACTCCCGAGCACTGTTCTTTTCGTAGTAAACATATTATAGTACGTATCGTTTTAAGACCTACAAGAGGATATATAGTGTATGACCTGAATTGGTTATAACAAAGACCATATAATATTGTAATTCAAGACATATTACTGATCATTTTATTTCTGTCTTTAAAATATTCAAAAAGTCTTACCGACTGTATTGTCATCCGAAGTCGTCTGTAGTTCGTCGATAAGCAGTACACATATTTGGAAGATGATAATAATAGGACTTTTACACGACCTTATATTATTATATAAGTATACCTAATGATCATTTAGTTTTATTTGATAATATTATTGTTGTTCTTAAATTATTATAAATATTACTTACGTTAGCGGATCCAGTTAGCGGATCAGCTCAAACCACCTTATTGATTCAAGTTAGAAATATAATATGATTAACACTGATAGCATGACATAATATACTAAAACTAAAATACCATCCGGGGTCTTTTTTCCCAAACTCAAGAATTTTACGATTTTGTAGTTTTCATGGTAGTTGGGTCCAAAGTAATATTCACGGAAAAAGTATTTAAAAAATAAATGAATTATTATTGTAAGAACAGTACAGTTTTATTCAGAATCTGGTGTACATAAAACAAGATAATATATTATGATATGGTATATAGATCAGATTTTCAGCGTTCGCATTACTTGGCTCACATCCCGCCGTATTTAAAATAAATGGCCTAAGCGCATAAAATATTTACTTCCATAAGTAAATACATATTTCATCATTCAATTTGTCATTCGGTTTAACTACCTGAACAACGACCGTGCAAAGTCTGAGTAATGTACATTATTATTCCTTATACCTAACTATTATTATAATATAGTAAAAGAGTTACCTCACTTAACAGTCGAGGTTCATAATTCACTTAAATTATTGAAAAAATATTTTTTAGAAGATTAAAAATGAACAAATATTGTATTCCATTGCACTTTCTATGGAAAATAATTGTAGAGATAATTTTTGACAAAGTAAGTTATATTTGTTGAATTCATGAAAAACATAGTTACCAAATTTGACTTATTTAAAACGTTATACACACCTAATGTGTATGCATTGTATAAATAATTATTATATATACCTACTTAAATCATAATATTGCAATATTGTTAAAATATAATAATAATATGTAATAGAAAATGTATTCGAATAAAATATACCAATTTTTATATTAAATTGGACCTGATGATATTTTATAAATCAATACGATGGTGGGATAATAATATTATAGCGGAGAAATAAATAGAATAGTGAAACCGTTTTTAAATTAAAAAGTTTTTATTACATTTTTGGGGTGAATAAAGAAATTATTTCAGAAATATAATATTTTGTATTAATTTTATGTAGAACGGTGACCAAGAAAACTATGAATAAGTTATTTATTAACTCCTTGTGGAACTTTATTTAATTTAGTTTTTAAAAATAGTATCTAGAATATTAAACTAGAAACGGTTTAATATGGCAGACAATTAAAAAAAAGTAAACCTTAAAGTTATAAAAACACTTTTTAAACACAGTTAAAATTATTTATTTGTTTTAATACAAAAGTAAAAACAAACATTAACGAGAAATATATACACTAAAATGTTGCATTTTTTTTTCAGCGAATAAAACTATCTTCCTTATCTTACAGTGTGTCACGTGTAAGTTTCATCAAAAGCTGCTTTGAATTATGTTTTTTCGAGGTAACCTTATCGGCGCACACAAAATAGATTCAAATCGTGAACAAGTTTTGTCCTAATTATAATTTACAAAGTTTTATAATAAAACTCTTTTTGCTTTGCATTCAAAGGAACGAAATTAAAACCGAAACTGCAGCAGCAGCAGCAGTATTTGTTGTAAACGAACAGCGTATAAAGGTTGTCGTACAAGCAATTTCGTCGAATGACGACAAAAAGAAAAAAAGAAAAGAAAGAAACTATAATGATAACACTATGGTTATTATAACAGCTCGTGGTCTAGGCATTCACTGGAATTGAAAAAAATAATTAAAGAGACAAGAAAGGTCACTCCCGATGATAATAATTGTATTAAAGGTGCTGCTGCTGGAGACGACTTTCGCAATAATTATTGATGACCTACTGTGTCGACACTGTGTTATCATCACAATCAGTGGCAGATTTAGAACAGGTACCGCCCTAGGCAATTTTAAATATACCGCCCCTACCCCAAGAAAGAAAAATGCAGTATTTATTACTAATAAATTTAATATTATGTATTATAATATATTAAATACTATATAATAATATCAATTTACTCGGTTACATAAATGCATAAAATATTTATATGATTTTTTGCCTATTTCAACGTAAATCCGGACCTGATCACAATCGTTATTGTTATTTTTTAAAACAAACATGCGTTGGGGTGAGGAGAAAACTTGGCGGCGACGTACAACCACCATCATAATATCTGGTGTCTCAAGTTTTTGATTATCCGCCACCGCCGCCGAATTTCCATGAATAATAAATATCATAAAACCTTGATGGGTCGTTCTCTCGCGTGTGTGTGTGTGGGTGTGCGGGTGGCGGGCGTGTGTGTGTGTGTGTGCTCGCCAGAGTTTGTGCTACTACTATAATATAATATATATAATACGAATAATAATAATAATAATAATAATAATAATATGTATACGGTCTGAATACGCACGCCGCCGTCGCGTCCTTATCTTGTTCCCGAATATTGCACATAATATAATATATATATATATACCTGTAACTTTGATACTGGCTCAAAGTTTATAATGCGCCAGAGCTAATTTTACTCTGTAGGTATTATTATTATTATTATTATTATTATAATATAATATTGTATCGCGAGTTATTTGGAGAACAAAGGCGCTCGCGGGCCGGGGACGATGGCGGCCGAGGGGTGTACGGCGAGGTCGTGCGCGTATTATATTATTATTACTTTATGCGTTTTATTAAACGTATAGGTAGTATGGTTAGGTTAGGTTAGGTACGCTCTTTCGTGTTTTTTTTTTTAGTCCACCATAAACGGTATAAATATTAATTAATCGGGAAAATAACGAAATTATGTTTTGTGTTACCCGCGCGTGTACATCGAGCGCAGCTACTATTAATTATTGTTATATTTCCGTTGACCGCTTTTTGTAATAGGTCGAGCGAGCGTGTTAATATAATATCGAGACGAATAATAACATGGATCAGCATAGATATATGCTATGTATGGTCAGTGTTTTGCGTTGTCTAGATAAAAAAGTTTACCTTTTTATCTTATCTAGATAAATGAGTTTACCTTATTATCTTATCTAGATAAAAATGTTTATCTTTTTATATTATCTAGACAAAAATGCTTATCTTTTTATCTTATCTAGATAAAATAAATTCGAAATTATCTTTCCATCTTATCTAGATAAATAAAACAGTTATCTAATGATATAAAGATAATTAGATACAATTTGTTTTATTAATTTCTCTTGATTCTTTTATTATTATGATTTTTTTACAATGATTTGTGTCTATAATTAACTTAACAATAGTATGAAGCGTCTAGATAATTTAAAATGTTCAATATATTAAACATTCATTTTATTATTTAAATTTATTAATTTAGTCTACAATATATTTTTGTATAATACAATGAATTATCTAAAATAGAAGTGTATAAATATGTGTAAATAATAAAATTTAATTATTAAAGTTTTTAAAAAAGTGGGTGTATATAATTATCTGTTTTTTATTTAGATAATTTATTGTTATTGTATCTGTTACCTTATCTAGATAAATTGTCAACGCATTATCTGTTATTTTATCTTGAATATTTTTAAGGTGTCTGTGCACAACACTGTGTATGGGTAGCTGGACGCTGCGCTGTACAAGGCAACGAAAAAACAGATGTATAAGAGACAAATGCAGTCACCTCCAACGACACACCAATATCCTCAATATATACAAATATTATGAAGACATAAAAAACAAACCAATCCGAGTTCTAAACCACCAATGGACAAACCATAAAAAACAACTTCAGTTATTATGGAATAACCCAGTACTTAAGAGGGAGGAGGAAACTATATACACAAAATAGCCTACGAATAGGTCATACACAACCATCTCATGTCAAAAAAAGATCAACGAAACGTGCGGAGTGGCCTACATGGATAAACATAATATTATATAATGCCAAAAATACGACGACACCAGAAAAAAACACCATATTTCAGAACAGATCGGAGAAGCACTAGGACCAGACATGCAATCGATAACCAACATCATACGATTTATAAAATAAATACAATATTATTATGTAACTAAATTTAAGCCACACGATATCACAACGTAATCACAACTCTGTAAACTAATATTTCAAGTATTAATGTCAAACTAATGGCCCGAGCAGCCGATGTTGTATGTAAGATTGTAAGATCAATAAAAAAGAAAAAATAATTATTATACTAAGCAAAGGTCCGTCTGAAGTTCAACGATACTATAGTAACACAAGATGAATCGGGAATTATATTATTTTATCATAATCGTAAAATCGAAAATTTGTCAAATTATTTGTGGCCTGAAAAAACAATAGTCCAATCTCTCTGTAGTTATACGTATTGCACACAAAACAATATTGTATTATATCGCCAGATTAAATTAATCCCCGTATAAACAATAAATAAAATATTATTATTAATTCATATTGCCATTATTTTATTAGTGACACGTGTTGCAGGCTTTATTATTACGATAATATAAACTGTATATTTTGGTACAACGTTAAAAATAAATATTATGTGCTAAAGCCTATGAGTTTATAGTTAATTTTTTATTTATTTATCCGATAACTAAAAGGAATTTTCATTGAAATTAATATTAAATTGTTTAGACTATATTTTATCTCTACTTTTTTGTGCTTGGAATTTTAAACGTGGCAACTTATTTGAACTGTTCTGCGCTATACAAACGATCTTATTTTTATTAATTCATTATATTGTATCCACGTATATACACTGTTTTATTAAGATTCAAGAATGTCTATATTTTTCAAAATATAAAATTAATTACTCAAGAATGGCTAATGAGCAGTGCTTACAAAACAACGTTAAATAATTGTATATTTAAATTGAATTCTGTTTACTCTCCATTTTTTATTTCAAATTTGGATAAACAAATAATTGTTTACATTGACTTTAATGAAAAGAGTATGAGCGCTTACATAAATTCAAGTTTTAATCCCTAAACCGTATTCGTAAACACCAATAGAATTGAATTCAAATATTTTAAAGCACGCTAAAAAGAAAATCTAAGCGATCCAATATGGTTTTGTTCTCGTAATAAATTATGAATTATGAATTTCTGTAACAATATTTTATTCGAGTGTTACGGAAAGCCTATTTCAATGTTTCCCTCCCCCCACCAAAAAAAAAATGTTCTATCGCTTACTCACAAATCATATTCCGAATGTAACGAGAAATGTATTGATCTAAGCCACGCGCGGGGCAATGTTTTTTTTTTCCAAAACTGTTTAAGGTTTTATCTACCACAAATTGGAAATCAAGTCCAGTCGGCAGAACCAATCGTTTGATTTTCACAGCTGTACTCTCGCTGAACTCGAGGAAAATTACCAGTGAAACGTATTATTGAAAGAAATGCCGTCAAGCGCAGCGATATTAAACGCTCGAAATCGTATTTCGCGCTCCACGATTTATTATCTTTGCCGTTGAATTTATAACAACAATTAGAATTAACCGCCACCTCCACCCATCACCGTCACCGATTTCATCGCCGAAATCACTACCACCACCTCCGTCGTCCGACGTGGGCCAATGCGAGCAAATAGAATCTTGACGAGTGCAACCCAAACCGGCAGCAACCGCTATATGTAGGGTGATCGGAAAAAAAATCCCCAAAGCTATATCTACATGTTGGATATACAGATATCAAAAATAATAATAAATAATAATAAAATACAATATAAAATAATTTATAATTTAATATAATATAAAAATAAAAAATAAAATATATAAAATTCTAAGGATGATTAGAACATTTACAAGTCAATCAGTTCACTTGCGTATGTTATTGCTCACGGCAGTTAAAAAATCTCCAATGGTTAGGTTATTTTCATTTTGGCTTTTAACTAACTCTTTTAGTCAGTTGTTGACAGTTTTATTGTACTACTCTCTTCGGGTTCACCTAAAGCATCCAATGCTAACTTGGCTCGATCGGCGTTAATTTCGTTTTTAATTTTTGTGTCGGTATAACGTCGTAATCGCGTTTATTAAGAACAAGACGTTACACCGACATTTGACGCCTTTGTTTAAGATGTACAACTATATAATATAAATACACTTTGCAAACTCAACAAAGCAAATTTTGATGATTTTTTTTCGTGGACTCGTCTGTAGTACCTACTATAACATCTTGTCCGGAATTTTTTTCCGTTTTTAATCCCAAAGTTTTCGCGTGAATAAGTTTTATACCGTTTCGCCCTTGGCGATTATACGCAGCGCCCCCCCCCCCCCTCGTCACGATATTACAATAGAATAACGCGGAGCACTGCAGCAGCAGTAGCGGCGGCGGCGACGAACAACGATAGTAATAATATTACAATAAATTAAAATAATAATAGAATATTATTGTTTCGAGTCAACACGTCTCGTGCCGCCGTGCAGTGTTTGTGCGCGTGTGATATTGTTGTTTTAGATTTCGCATGCCGCACGACGACGCCACACAATATTATGATAACACGATCGTAATAATATATTATAAACGCGGCAGCCGATGCGAAACGAAATCAAAATCTGTTGTGCCCGCGTATATATGAACTATATTTTTGTCACTATAATATTATTGGAGGTTCTTTTGAATTTCCGTCACGTTTCGGCGGCGGCGGCTGAAAAATGTCGTCACCGTTGTGTTTGATATTGTATTGTATACACAGTGATCCGTCGTGCTTACCGCATTTTTTTCATCTATCACGCAGAATTATTCGAAATCTGGTTTTTTAAACATAATTGTGCATCGCCGCAAGATAACACTAATTCGTAGTGTTCAAGAATATTTGAAAACATGGACTATGAGTACGTTTAAAATTCCAAAAATCAGAAAGTGCACACTATATATAATTTGTTATTAAAAGGAAAACGAGTGTGACCGTGCTCGGTGAATCACCTCGTAGACAGTGTGATCCATCTGACGTAAGACACTGAATATTTCAAAAAGTATTTACGTTTTTGATAATATTTTTATTCCATGGTATCAAGTTGTTGCAAAACAACATTTTATCAAAAACAAATATTTTTAACCTTATAATTTTTTTACTTTTTTGAATTATAACATACAGTTTTAATTTTATAATCCAAAGCTTAATATTTTTCTGAGTATTTTGATACATACAAATCGAATTTTGGACGAGTTGTTTTTGAGTTTTAAGTACTTAGAGTTTAGATGAGCTGAGTATAGTGGACCAACATTTTGCAAACTTACACTGCTTATCTAAACTTCAAATATTTTTAATTCATAATTTACTCGTCTAAAATTCATTTTTTATGTATTAAAATACTTAGAAAAATATTCTGCTTTGGATTATAAAATTAGAAGTGTATGTTGTAATTAAAAAAAAGTAAACGCCTTAAAAAATAATAAGGTTAACAAATATTTGTTTTTGACAAAATGTTGTTTTGCAACGACTTGATACCATGTAACAAAAATATTTCCAAAAACGTAAATACTTTTTGAAATAATGAGTGTCTTACTACGTTAAACGGATCACCCTGTATATTGTCATAGGTACTTTACCGTTATTGTTATTAGTAGTAGTCGTCGTGTTACTGTTTATCGCCACTCCCCGGGTGAACCATATTGTTGTTATTATAAGCGACGCACTCGTATTATTATAATATTATAAGTACGTACGTACGTATATTATGACGATAGTAATCCGTTTTCAAAAATCTGCCCCGACAGAGCCGCGCTCACGGGAGCGTTGTCAGCGCTACAGCGCGATGATAATAATATCATATTATATAATAATAATAATAATAATAATACCTACATCGGCTATACTATATTATAATATTATTATACGCCGAACGTCAGCTGTGTACAAAGGGACCGCCTTAATGATGTTCGAGTGTGGGGTTTGATTAAACGCAGAGCCGGTGGCCACGGAGACTTAATTAATTATCCGGTCCAAATGTTAACTTGCGCCGCGATTCGGTTCGGCTACTAATTAACATAACGGATTTATGCGTTCCGGGACCGTGCACGGCGGCGATCGGCGGAGTGGATGTGACTCGACAGTAATACGGTTGTAGGTAAGTGTTCGCCCGGAGTGTAGTTGTTGTCGACTGTCGCACTATATATTGTACGGTTTATGTGCGCGGCGCGATTACGGGCGACGACACGTCGGCGGCGGTACACGGCGGCTATTACCCGGTTAATGGTAACGACAAATAATAATTTCGAAATAACGCGCGCGCCGATAACAATAACACTGTTATGATGACGGCGAACCCCCGCGGGGATCGCGCTGTCGGCCCGGTAGCGTTCGCGGTTTTTTTAGGGGTGGTTTGGAAGGGGTTTGGTCTGCGATCGTGACCGGACAATAGTCAATTATTTATTAACTATGTAATCACGCGTTGAGTGTCGATTGCAAATCGCCAACGTGTGCCATCACATCCATCTTTAGAGTATAATATACCTATACCGACTGTTAATACACGTATTGAGATAAGATAACAGATAAAATAAAAAAAAATTATCTTGATAAAAACTAAGATAATCTCGTTTTTGTCTAGATAAAAAAACAGATAATTATATACCTAGTTTTCAGAATTTCAAAAACTTTATAAATTGAATTATAATATTTACACATACTTATAAACTTATATTTTAGACTATTTATTAAAATTTACGGAAATGCAATATAGATTAAATTTGAATGAGAAAAAATAATGTTTTATACATGTTCATAAATTGAACGTTTTAAAATTATCTGGACACTTAATTTTATTTTTTAATTCATTATAGACACAATTCATTATAATAAAATCATGATGTTAATCAAAATCAAGTGAAATTAATAAAAAAGTTATTTGATTATCTATAGATTTGATCTTATCTATATAAGATAAAAATATAAACATTTTTATCTAGATAACACACAACACTGAGTGAGAGGTTAGATTAGGTTGCCACGTGCCAAAAAAAAAAAAAAAATCGTAATTTAGAGTAAGAAAAATTTACCATCCCTGCTATTATAATCACGGTGTGATTTCATCTGCATTTCTGCAGCTGTCGATCCGGAGTGCTGCACTGCTCTAGGCGATCGAGTCACGACGAACTAATATCGGCCGGCGGCCACTATATTTGTTGTGAACACGTTACTACATAATAATAATATAATATAATATTTTATGAATGTGAAATAAAATTATTTCCACGTCGTGGGAATAATAGTATTATACATCTCCCGGACGGGAACGGAAAGTTTCGTTATCGATGAGTCAATGGTATTTGATTAGCGGGGTTTATGCAATTTTAACAGAATTTTCAAGGGGAGAGGAGCTTACAATATTTATGCATTGCTACCTAATTATAAAAGGACAAACATAATGTCAAAAATTATTCGGTGCGGCCATGGAAACAGAACACCGTTCAATATTACAACTCGATTTCAAACCAACATCAGTTGCTTGAACAGCTTAGTGCCATAACGGCGATAATAATTTGTTTAGAGATGTAAATTAATATTTTTGATTGTTATTTTCGATGAGACCAAAATTATTTTAAAAACATTTGAGAGCTACAATTATTGTTTGAGTATACTATTATGGTTGTACAAATGTTTGTGTCCCTACCAAACTCGTATTATTGCTTTAGCATACATTCCATTGTGTAATTTGGATATTACTATGGACAAGGTGGCTGATGAACTACCAGAGTTTTGTATTTTATTGTTAAATAATTTTGAATCATTGTTATACTTACTTATATAACATCACCGAAACGGTGGCGCGCTGAATTTCCCGTCACCGATTCGTCATTTGGCGCCAAAACGTCCTAGATTCTTGTGGCACTCCTTTTGAAATATTATACTACGCCTACGACGACAGGTTGGGACACAAATCCGTCCTTGGGATTTGCAAGGCCCAGGGTAAAAATCATTTCGAAGACTGGTGCGAAAAGAAATGTCTAAGACTTAATATACATACGAGTATACTATATATTTTCTACTATTAAGTAAACAAATAAACCAAATCACACAAAATAAAATGTATAACTATAATCAATAAATAACTTTTATTAATGAGCTATATTCTCCCGTAAGCCTTTTTAATTTGTTTGATTTATAATTACATGCTTTGCCGTCACCTCGAGGACAGTCCTGGATTGAGAAAGTGATTACTTATTAACATTATGATTAGTAATCATTGATTACCATTGAATTGCAAGACGATACGAGTCTTGGAGATGCACATCGATGACTTATGAACAAACGTAACGAATATTACGAAAAAAAAAAAGATAAAACAAAAAAAAAAAAACCATCAGCTTCAAAAACTTTGTATACATCTCGTATTTTTATTTTATTATGACTTTGCAATCGAAGGTCGTTTGAACAGTTGACGACTAAGATTTATTATTTATTCGTCGTATGAATTTATTAGTATTTATATATTCCAAAATAATAATTTGAAAAAAAAATACGGATTTGGTACAGATACCGAGTGTTGGGTGCTTGTTTTGCTTCGTTAGCCTGCAGCCTCGGCGCAGGATAGTGATGTATTATTATTATAAACTCGAAAGAAATGATAAATCGTTTTACTCGAAAAACGATTCCGAACGGAGCTCTGTCAAAACTTAAGCTACGCTCGCCGAGATTTCTTTAACGTCTTTAAACGGTTGTCGTTAGTTTTTCTCACGTTTAAGGAAATTACCGAGAAAATCGAAGTATGACCTCCTCTGCAGTGTACCCAAATAAATGAGTACACTCCATTTCCAGACTATGAGATTAAACTTAAATATAGTGGCTAAACGTTTTTGGAAAATCACTTTTCAAAAATAATAAATTCGTCATCACGTTCAAATTGTTTATTCGTGTAAATTTACTCAGTGTAAGTGCGTATGTGTTACTTGTGTGATAAGCTTATATTATGTATTAACACTAGTATTACTATACTACCACAAATTATATAAACCAGATGGTGCACTCCCTATTCGGCAAATGTAATTCTCAAATATGTAAACATATAACAACTACCTCAAATCAGTGGCACCAAAAATAGGGAAAATGAGTCTTTATGAGAAATTATTGTTTATTAGCTAAGGCATCACTGACGTTTTTGTTTGATACGACCACAATTTTAGATAGTACTATCTTAAATCGTGATATGACGCCGTTGTACTCGAGCCAAATTTCTAATCTTTGTAAAATAATTTATTTCTCCTATGTGGCCCTACTGCGTTTACGTAGGCTCGTGTTATCAGTAAGTCCAGAAGTGCACCATCTGGTTTTATATTGTAATCTGTGAAAATACAAAATTCTGCATTTTAGGAAAATACACGTACCCCGAAGAAGAAGACGCATAGAATTTAAGTTTAGATTTCATAACAAATTTCAAAACAAATAGATCTCGTGTAAAACTCAAATGTTTGTTTCGATTTGATAAAACTGATATTTCAAACTGCATTGTGCGTCTGAAATCGAATTATCCTTCGTTTGTGTTATTGCGAATAGTTACGCCATGTGCGTATTATAACTCGCATCCCCAAAATTTGATTTAAAGTAATTTTTACTCTCCGGGGCCACGAGTATAATATTGAACGTCATTCAATAACGGTGGGGAGGGGGGAAACGTCATTGTAAAACCCACAAACTTATACTTTTCATAATATTTAACGACGGCTATGCTAATAATACTATAGGTATTTCCACGACCGCGTGTAACGGGATGTGCAATAATATTATCATGCAATATACGAGTCTGTTGTACGACTACAGAGCTAGATAACATTCGCAATAGCACGATTGCTTTTTTGCATTTTTTTTTTTTTGTTTTGTTTTTATCAACCGCCCCTTTTTTCGTTTACGTGCGGTTAAGTCTTTTTAAAATGCTCGGCGAATAAACGCGTTTTCGGTTTTTCCGGGGGCCCGAAACCGCCGCGCGGTCGGTGGCTTGTAAATATAGAATATAAACGGAGAGAGAGAGAGAGAGAGAGAGAGAGACAGAGAGAGAAAAGCCTACGCGCACGGTCTCGCCGCACACAAAAATGTATAATATTGTACTAGTAAGCTTTTCAGTTATACTAGAGAACTGAAGGATGTTATTAACATTAAGTCTCTGTACAACGGCGCATTGTTAAATTCCATATCATAATGGTACACGAGTTAAAAGCCGATTGGGGGGAGGATAACGGCGCGGGTAGTTGATACTTCACATTTTTCCGTACACACACACACTTTGTGCGTTTCGTGTTCAACGTACTATGTGACACGTATTATATACACGTCATAAACCGGATGTGCCAACGAATTATGTACGTTTTTTTATTTTTTTGTGTGTGAGATAATACGATACACTTTTACGTCTTTATCATTTGATCGTTACTACTCCCGCCGAAATTATTTAAATATTCAAGAAAAGTAGGGGAAAAACTGCACGTTTAAGGAAATTAAATAAATATAATAGAGTTTATTTCAAATCTCGTTTTGATTCATAATAATAATATATCTTGCACAGCTGCGGTGGGTTCCGCGAAGAATAATTCAGTAGCATACAAATTAGTAAGACGAAAACTACTACAACTATCGACTTGCGCGAAAAAAATGAATTTGTTTGTAAAGTAGGAACATGAAAATATTTTGTTTTTCCTACTCTCACTACGAATCTGTGGCAATTTTCAACAACTACGACTAAATCGGTTATTAAAAGGCTTAAAAAAGAAAAAGAAACAAAAAATATTGAAACAATAATATTGTAATCTTATGTTAGGTTAGTTAGCATATTATGATAAAGTTTAAAAAAAAAAAAAAGTATATGTGTAAATAAATAATTTTTTGATAAGTAGTTTACATTTTACTAAGACTTAGTATCCAGAGATAATCAATACTTTAAATTACCATACGTGTTATATCTAAACATTGTACGGATTATCGCCCATTCATTTTTTTCTGAAAAAATTATGTTATTTTAATGAATATCATCCATTCATCCAAATAATTACTTTTCATTTTTTGAGCCTGAAAAGAGAAAATTATTTTGTACTAAGACATTTTAAATGTTTACACTTAATGCTTGAGCATTTAACACAAAATTTCTCATATATTTTCCATGGCGACCTACTCAACGACAAAACCTACTTTCGGGTTTTTATTAATATATTTTTATTTTAATAAATGTTTTAAGATATTGAAGTACAAAATTCACAGATTAAAGTATTATTATAAATTGTATTGCATTATTTGTTGTCTTTTATTCGTACGAAAAAAATAAAAAAATATATTAAAAAGATTCAATGCTTGTGCAAGGCGATTTATTTAACCTATAACATTTAAAAACGATGTGTACAGTTTTCTTACACAAAACACGTACATGCTTAAACCATTTCAAATTTATAATCAGAATTATATTTTAGTATAGCCACCTTACGGGTAATTTCCTCGTATATTTAAATGTATTTATTGAGATACTTGGATTGAAACACTTTGATACCACATCAGTACCTATATATCCGAAACAAATTATGATTTCTATTTCTGATCAAACCGCGTTTTTATCTCCAAAAGGTTTATTTCGAACACGCACGTATAAAATGTATCTAAATATTGTCATTTTATTATTTTATCTAGCCAAGATACTATGTACAATATTATATTATATATACATCACCTTTTCATCGTTTGCCCGAATAATTTATTTCAGATCTGTGGCCTTATTACCTACATACAAATATAACACATAATCTTTTTCGACGTTGATCTTGCGGAATGTTACTAAAATTTAAACTATTTTACCTAGTCGAAAATAAAAAAAAATAGCTACTTATGAAAACATAGTAATATTTATTGGTGACAATAACGCACGGTGAATGCAGCTATATACATACACATCTATTATGATAATATGTAAAATAAAAGAGTTTGTTCGCGTTTACGTACTGAAAAATATATTATTGCATTTTTACTATATTAAACCGCGATTTTATATCGTCGGAAACTATTTTATTGTTATTGTGCATACGAATAATAATTACATTAGGTGCTGCCGTAATAATAAATAAAAGTTCGCACTGCGATAGTATAAAGTCGTCGATTTCGGTATGATTTGTCTCTCTGCGAAGACAATTATTATTGTATTATCTTAAAACATAAAATAATCGCGCGATTCGTAATACGAATTACTGTATAATTTTGTAAATGGAAAATTATTGCGATTTTATATATTATTATTATTGCAATGTACTGCAATCTCTTATATTATACTACTATAATAATTCGCGACATGCCAAATAATGTTATATTAATAGCCATAGGGTGTGTCTGTCGCATTGCGAGCGAAGGAAATCAGACCGCGCATGAGTGACTCCTGCCGACCAATTTACATTAATCTCACCCCGTCCGTAATTACTCCATGGGAAAAACGTCGAGCCGAATTAATTCGTCGCTAGATTGTTTTTTCTTCCCTTTTATTTTGTAATAATTTCAAATGATACAATTTTTTTTTTATTTTTTGTCTGAACACTCCGCCGCTTTTCTCCGCGGTGAATATTATTCGAACGCCGCACGCCGCCGAAACTGAAATTATATTGTCATTGGCAGACGCCCTCTCGAATAACCACGGTTAGGGAAACCACTCCGACGCACACACACTCACACAAATTTCGTTTATCAGAAGAGTGTGCTCGGAACTCATGAATACGTACAAACGCACAACCGTTTGCACATGTCTTGCACACATTATTATATAAATGTGAAATTATTTTTACAGGAACTCTGCGCTTGTACATCGTTGAGACGTTTAAACTGGAAAACAAAATCGAAATTAAATTAAAACTCGCGTGATTAGTTGTAGGTAGTCATCGTTTTGCTCGGCCGTTGTTTGCGACATTTTCTTTAAAACTTTCAAGTCGATATTCGGCGGCTCGTCGGTGCAGAACAACCACAACCTCGACGCTCCCCTCGGCAATAATGGACTTCGATTTTATTACATTAAGTCGTAAAGGTGAAAATATCACAGCTGAGAAATTATTACAGATAATGAAACGATTATAATATTGTGACCTGCAGTGGCAGTGGGATGTATATAGTTATAGGAGACTATTTTTGAAGCGATCGTTTCGGGTCCTGTAATATTATTTTGTATGGAATTCTGCGACTCACTTTGACGTGCATCACCCCAGCTCCACACATATATAATTTCGAAACTTTTTCTTCACCAAAATTTAGTATATGTAATTTGTATGAATTCGTATGACAATTTTCAAAATTTTTACGATCTCGGTTTTCTCGACCAAAAATAATGGGTGGGGCTGGGGTAACGACGTTTTTTAAGTACTCGCAATTTGCGCCGAAGGGTGATCGTACACATTTTAAAAACAATCGTAGAAATGCATACAAATAACATACTAAATATCGGTGACGAAAAAGTTTAAAAATTATAAATGTGTGGGGTTGGGGTGATGTAAGTCTCACTTAGGTGCGAGGAAGGGGTAAAAATATTCGAAAAACAAACGATTCTAGAGTGGAAAATGTCATACCGCCACTGGTCATGCTAATGATATAGGCGCAAATCGCTTTGGTCGTCGGTGCACTGCAGTGATAGTGTTGCGAGCATTATAATATATTTGAATATTAAATTAGTGACCGAATCGCAGCTATATGATATCCGACCCTGCACATATCGAGCTCGACGACCGAAATATTATTCACTATTACTGTCGTGCAGCTCCCCCATTTCTACCACCCACCGACCGAGCCGATTATGATATGGTTTCGGAATTAGATCTCTCACCGAGGTATCGAAAAAAAAAAAATTCAAAAACCATGACAACCGGAAAACAAATCTGTCTCAAATGATAATATTATTATCGTGACGAGTGCGCACGCTCTTCGAACATAATAATAAACAATAGCTGATACGTATGATAAAATGAAATAAAATATAAAATATCATATCGTGAGCGACTGAAAAGTCGTTGCGCATCTGTGCTCAGCCCCAATGTACGACTACGTTTTATTGTTCCCGTCGATCGCACGCCGGACCCCGAGGAGTATTGGAGTCGAGCGCAAAGCACAGTATTATTATTATTTTTATTTTTATTATTATTTTTCCGCCGAGTATACGATCTGGGTTGTCCAATAATAATTGTTGCGGGACTTGTTGTAGTTGTAGGTCCTCACGATCGATTTGCAATTATCGAGGAATCACAGATCGGCTATTATAATAAACTGTTTAGTCGAGGTGATTAATAATAATATTACGAGTTGCACCACAGAAGTGTGGAAGAATGATACGGTAAAACCTCCCAATAGCGGATACCTTTTTTTTTTCATCTACCAGTAGGGGAGAATCGTTTGCTCTCGCGACACACTACTACTTATCAATACTGATCGTAATTTATTATTAACTAAATAAAGGGGTAGGAAGTGTGGGAAACAATCCACTCTTCACCATAATTTACTAGACAACCACGAGGGCCTCTACCCCCTTAAAAATGGCTTACGCCCCTATATTTTGATCATTTCAACTAATTTAATTTGAACTCCTTAAAAACAACGTCGCTAAGTCCAAGACGTTGGTATTTGCCTCGACTGACTTTTCCGTTATGGACTTCTCATGATCCATTCGTCCCCTATAAATCGCTATCTCCGACGCCTTCCAAGGCCATGAAGTTGGTGTTGAGTGGTTCAGAGTCAAATTTCCTGTTGAAATGGTTTTCTTTCGTCTTCAGCCTCTTTTTTTTTAAAGTGTCGAGTCGTCGTCGGCCGTGCGGGTCGAGACCTTGCGTCCGACTTTTCCGTACTCGCTGTAGCAGTTCTGTCTGTCGGAAACCTATTATAGTATTTATTTAAAATATTATGACAAAACGACGACAGAAAAACGCGTTCACACTAATAAAATATACTCGATATAATATGGTCCCGTTATGACGAAAATGTCTTGACTGCCAATGTTTCATGCATTTCTTTAGTTTCGTGACGGATGAGTCAAAACATAAGCGGTTGTCAAAAAAATTTGAAATCGTCGACTTCCGTCAATGTAACAAAATCCTAGGAGTTGTTCATTTTTCAAACCATCGTTAAATACATAATATTATTATTTCTTTTTTGTTAAATATTTTTAACAATTTACATTAAAATTATTAGTAGAGACATTTATGATTTTCTAAAACGTACCCCCTCTGAATAGCGGACAACTCCGAAAAGTGGACGACATTCGGGTGACCGAGAGTGTCCGCTATTTCGGAGGTTCAACCTTGTACAATACGATTTAATACATATTTCAGTACCATATTATACAACCGCTAGCTGTTGCATGTCACTCTGCCACCATTGTACCGGCGTACAATGATATCATCGCTTAAATGATAATGATAATCATCGTAATTTATTGCGTAATTGTGATTGCGAATCATATTATGGGCAAAGCAGCTAAATATAACCAAATCAAACTTAACTCGTTTTTCGTGGCTGTCGCACTAATCAATAACAATTTAATACTATTGAATGCCAGCAGTCTCGCGCGTAGACCTCGTATACATACTATGATAATCTACGAATGGAAATCATTTCCGGTCCGGAAAACTAATAATAACCTTTGGCAATCGAATATAAATAACTCTAAGGTGCTCTGCAACTACACAATGACTCCACAAATCCATCTCAGGCCGTATTATTATGCGTTATATATATTATGATTTAACCTTTAACGTCCCCTTTAGTACAATACGACATTGATACGAAACGGCCACATAGGCTACATACTAGCTGGTGGCAATGACATAGGACGGATATGAATGATATTCAATAATATTGTAATAATATTATGTGGCACAGCACGCTATCGGAAATAATTATACTATGTGATTTCCCAGTATTATTACGATTTGATAAACAGCAGCTATTTGTCTTGTACTCTTGTGTACTAAAAATTATATATTTTTTTGGATTTTACAAACAGTTTTGAATGTCAAATGCCGAGGAATCGTCATAGGTAATAACAATGTATCGGCTTACTCGATGCTGACTATCGCGTATACACTTCGACAGGTTGCTTTTTTCCCCTGTACGAATGTCCGTTTACGGTGGCTGGCAGTTGTCCGAAAAATGATAAAAGTGTTTATACGGTGGTTACCCTGTGACCAACTCGTGGTGGTGTTGCATAGCAAGTCGAGGGATATTTTCGTTTTTTTTCGCAGCGCAGCGTGGGCATCACTGCGTAGGCATCACTGTAAATAATTCCAAGTTTGGCGTTACTGATAGATCCTTGGTATATGATGGTCTAACTCGTGGTGTAAACTTTCTTATCATTTGTCGGACAACCGCAGGCGACCCGACCCGTCCATTTCAAAAGTGTGATGGACATTTGAATACGTTCGATCTAACCTTTTGAGTAGGTAGGAATTTTAATATTATATAGACGACTATTTACAAAATACAATATTTACCCTCTTCTTAATCCACGGGGATATAAAATATGTCTAACAACTATGTCGCAATACCCTGTGTTACCTAACCTGCACGCAGTGGCGTGACTAACTAGTAATTTTTCAGATGCTGTTTTAGTATATGTCACCCACCACTCAGGCCTACCTCACCACTACCAATAAGTCAATTTGTAACTATTCTTGTCGTAATTATTACCAAAACAGGCAGGCACTACAGTATTGTAGTATACAATATCAATACTGACTAATCACCTATTGACCATAACCCGCACCCACCACCCCTTAAAACTTCACGGGTGACCGTCTCTCGATTACTCCTCTCGACACGTCACTGCCCGCGCACAGGTCCTGCAGCTGTGATCCGATGGTATTTGTATTACCGTAATAATAATATGTACCTAATCAAGCAACTATGTACTCCGTTCCAGGAGAGAATTAACTCGTTTTTTCGTCCGCGTCTGCTCATCACCCATCACTTTTACCTATTCGGTTACGATTGTCAAATGTTTCGTCTGCAAAGACTAGCTTGCTACTGGACAGTAAAAAAAATCGTGCTCAGAAACGCAAAACGAGGTCTTTCTCTCGCGGAACAGAGTATAGTATACGGTTGCGTGCAGCGATGTACCGCTATGTAGGTATAAGCACACAGTTCGACTGCCATTTGCTATGATATGTATACAGAGTCAAAGACTTGTAATAATTAATTCTGTCGTCGCTGTTGAAATGACGAACGCATTGTGTATTGTGTTATGGATTAAAAATCTCCAGAAATCGAATAATCTAAAACAAATCACGCTGGATCGCGGGGTGGTGTGTGTTAACCGCGATGACCTTCCTAGCTCCACTTAACCGCGACTGAAGTACGCCGATAGACGTATACATATATAGGATTAGCGATATAATATCGTACGCATGCACGGCGTGCTTTGTGTTGTATAGTAGTAGTAGTAGTACCCACCTACCTATACATTAATATATTGGCGAGATTCTGAATACGATCATATTATTATTATTAATTAAAACCCCGCACGATTATTATTCGCGACGAGGGTTTCAAACACGATATAGGTACCTACGCCGTATAATAATAATATAATATACAATGCGAATGTATGCGGGAGTGTGTGTGTGAGTGTGGGCGCGTGGTTATTTGATTATCATTATGATTCTTAACAATAATAATAATAATAACTGCACGTTGTTTGCCGACCGAAAACTGTGGCCTTCCGTCTCCTCCCCCGTCCCCGAAATCGGGAGATCGCGCACGGCACACGCGTATTGTTATTGCACTTACGGCGCGATTGTTATATATTATGCGTATTTAAAAAGCTCCGTGTGCTGCTGCGGCTTGTTTGCATTCTTTTTCGTCCTCGTATATCGGAACGCAGAAATGTATACAACTACTCGGAATGCGCCATCAAAAATTTAATAACAAACACACACATACACACACACACGATGGCGGACGCGCGTAAATGACGTAGTTTATTCCTTTTTAACCATCGGCACAAGAAACTAGCGGCCCCCTGTCCGGCGGGTGCTCTTAAAGGGTCGGGCGGCGGTGCGTGGGTGGGTGGTGGTGGGTATGTGTCGGCGCGGCCCTTTTTCTAGTGCTCCGCGCGTCAGCCGACGGTTGTCCTGCTTTAGAGGGGTAACAGTGAGAGAGAGAGAGGGATAGAAAGAGAGAGAGGGAAGGAGAGAGAGAGAGAGGTAAGGAGAGTATTAAAATAATAATAATATACGTGGAGCGATTGAACGGAATTACCGAGGAGATGTAAAAATTAGACGATATTATAGTTTGTTTCGCCACCCTGCGCTGCTGTACAATGATATCACGATACCGGTAACATTATGGTTACCGCACCAGTAGCGTAATTAAAATTTTGTCTTAGGGGGGGGGGGTAGACATTTTTTTTCACACAAAATACTAAATTTTCAAAATTCTACACTATTTAGTACCTATACAATATCATAATAAATTGATTTATTATATAGGCTCTTTGGAGGATCTCACCCCCCCCCCCCGTTATTACGCCCCTGTACGTGATCTTGTGTTTTTTTATTCGGACGTAGTATTAGCAATCGTGGACGGTGGAAAACAAACAATTAAAACTCATTAATTCAGATAGCAAACCCACCCCTCTATGCATCCCATCCACCGAGTCCAAGTCCACGCACTAGCTAGGTTTCTCTGGATCCTATCTCTCTCACACACACATATACTAGATTTCTTTTCATCATGTCTTGAAGCTGCGGTTTGCGTTTTTGCGTTTTAGCGATTTCATCAAAACTGTAAAAAATATATGAGAATGGCCCCGTGTTGCCTTTCGGGTGGCACGCGCGGGAAACGCTGCAATATCGCATCGAAACGGTTTGATATTCTGTGATCAATCGCGATCAAAATGACATCTCAGTGACGGTTCCAGCAGAACGAATCGCATCTGCTGCAGTGTTTCTCCAGGAACCTATCAGCTGGAAAACGAGACACACGCAGAGGCCGCAAACGACAGGACTTGTATGCGATCCAAACACGTCGGTCGAATATTTCAAAAATTTAAAATGCCGAAGTATTAAAATATAGGACCTACACTCGTCTACCAATTACTTTAAAAATCCAATAAAATATTTGAATTAAAATAAATATTATCTAGGGCAGGGGTGTCCAACCTGTTGGGAATACCGGGCCACATGAAGTAAGTAGAAGTCGTCGTGGGCCACATACATTTTTTATAATAATACGAGTACATTTTATTTTTTCACCGTTGTAATTATGATAACACATTTGAATACTATTTGATCGACGTATAATAGGTACCTATATGGGCACCTTACTCGTATATTATATTAATAGGTCTTAATTTTTCTTATTTTATACACGAGTCGATGGTTTCGAGAAATGTACGGCAGGGCCACATCAAAACCTACCATAGGCCCCGGGCTGGACACCCCTAGGGTTACACGCGTAGTCCTGCAGGATACACCGCTCAGTCGAATGATATTAATAAATACGATTTGATCGGCGGTCCGTAAACGCGCGTTAAAAAATCGCCTAAAGTCTTCTCGACGGGTGGGTGCTGAAAGGAGGGGGGGAAGGGGGCACTTGTTTCCGTGAGAAGACCGCCGATTTCCTCGAGCTCCGTCTCGGGCAGAGGTGGCAGGGGGGGGGGGGGGGTGCTCGAGGATAGAGAGAAAAAAAGGTGGAATAAATAACAGCCGAAATTGACGTGCGCTGTACGGTGGCGCTGTCTGGATGGGCCGCGACGGGCGCACGACCGCGGCGGCCGACGCTGTGCCGTTTACCGGCGCAATACCGTGTTTTCCGTGCGTCGGTCAGGTCGGGCATTACGCGTGTTTTCGGCGGCCAGTGCACACACCACCGCTCTTGTCGTCGTCGTCGTCGTCGTCGTCCGCTCTCGTCGTATACTTTTCGATATTATAATAATATTTTCAACGAGTAATTAATAAAATAATTTATCGTCGTCATCGTCACGTCGTATCGTGGTGATCATAATACAATATTGTTATGATGCTTAACGGTTGAGATCGCACAGCCCCGCGAGCCGTAATCGAAATCCGTTTTATTTTTTTCTAGCGTGGCGTTTTTTTTTTTTTTTTTGTCTTGGCCGTGCTTGCCGCGTTTTTCGCTTTTTTCGCGCCGTTCAACGTGTTTGTGCTAGTGATCGAGTGAGTGTGCGTCTTTATAACGTCTTTATAACGTACGATCGCGAGTGATTTCCGCCGTCGCCGCATTAGAACCAAACCGAAATCCGCTGTGAGAAAAAATTAAAATAATATGCCAATTTGTTAATTGATATCACGCGGGTGCTCGTATACGGCGTGCAGGGTGTGTTTTCAACCGGCGACGGAAGTTATACGATACGCTTATAGTCGTGATACGGCAGACACCTTCACATCGCACCACCGCCGCCTCCACCACCTCCGGCTCGAGTCCGGTGGAATGACAAGTAGCAGTTTCGGCCGAGTCTAGTCCGCTGCTTCCCTCGACGCCAACACTGCAAGGTGAGACATTCGATTTGCACTTTACGGCTTAAGGCTTAACCTACTCGCGTATCCGCACACCCACACACCCCCACCCACCCACACATATACATTACGTCATAAGGCAGTAGGGTACCGCCGCACCCGCGGAGGATCGCACGGCAAAAGTAGCATATAATAATATCATGTATTATATGTTTGTCGGAAAATTGGGAAAACGGTTTGGAGACAATATTGCGTGAGAACCCTTTCTGCATTCGAATCGTACATAAGTAATTTTCCGTTTGTCTTTGGACCTGTCAACATGTGACATTATTCATAACGACTGTAAACCCTCTTTAAACGGGGCACGAACGTTTCGAGCGTTTAACGTTCATGTCGAAAAAAAAATATCATATTAATATTAAATTGCAAGTTATTTTTTTTTTTTCAAGTGAATATATGCGTACGGCTCATATTTTATTTTCGTGTATAGTTATTGATTCGTTTTGGTTCTCTCGTTGTTAGTATTTCGTTTAAGAACACCACCGACACCGCCAGTATTTAGTTTAACGTCAAAATAATATCGTGCTAAGATTACACGTCGAATCCGACTAATCGCTTTTTCGGAAAAATATTTTTGGTTTTATTTACGACATACCATACCGACCGGCGCTTACTAATTCAAGTGCATAATATGTGCAAATCGTAAATATATTTTGAGAACCCCGAATATTTATATTGGGTCGTCAGCTCAAAATATGTGTTGTATTAAATCGAACAAAAACCAAAATCACGAAGAGCATTTTTAAATTTTAACACGAATAACACGACTAATAATTCAAATCTTCACATTACCTAAGAATCGTATAGATCAATTTAGCTGCCAAATGCACTTTAATAGATAATATTTTAATTTATAACTTTACCGTAATTGTTAATATTAATATTATTATCAAAAAAGCGACGGGATTGTGTGTTACAAATAATATGCCAAAACACGCGTATTCGATTTAAGGCCGGACTCGAAAAATTTATGATTGATTGATATACTTAATAATCAGCTAGGTACTTATTCTCTACAAAAATAACGCGTAGCACGTAAAAACGTTAATTATTGATATTGAATTATTTGCCGAAGATCCAGGAAATGTTTTATTTCATAGGTAGCTTGTAGTATTATGTAACTTTAATGAGCGAATAATAAATGCGTTTTATTAATTCATAATACCTATTATATGGTTATTGTATGGGCAATGACTTATAGGTAACGAAAAAAAAAAAACGATAAATCGAATTTTCAAGCACTGAAAAGTGAGTAGTATATTCAATTTCGACGATAAGAGATACTTAAAGATTAAATGCGTGATGTCTGACGTTGCACAACAATGGACGGAAGATAAACACAGAAGAGTATATTCATAAATAAAAGCAGTTCTCGTAAAAAAAAAAAAAAAAATACAATAATATGCATTCAAAATAAATTATGGTTTAAGTACAGATAAAAAAAAAAATCCAATCTATATATACTTAATATGATATAATATCAAATAATAAAAATCAAAAACCAAATCGAAAATACATTGTTTAAGATTTAAAATTTAATTTGAGATTATTCTGAAATGAATATTAATAGTTTGACATTATTTACTATTGAGAATAAATTCTCGTAAAAACACCAGAAAGATATAATCGTTATTATATATTTTTAACGTTCGATTAAACAAAAAAAAAAGAAGTTTAATGATATTGTTTGTCGTATTTATTTAATACTGCTTTAAATGACGTCCACACACGACGTGTTCGTTTAATTAATGTTAATTGATTTTTATTAAATACGTTTTTCCGATTTGCTGATACTTTTTTTTATAGATTTTATACTTTTTTTCATATTTCACAATACTCAGTGCAGAAGTTTCACTCGTTCTACAATAATGTACATAATACAACCAACAAACACATTGACTAATCTTACATGCGATTCTGAAAATTAATTTGTCATGATGTTTTTAAAAAAATATAATTAAAATCGTCAAAAGTTTTGTCGTACACGTCATAACAGTATACTATATTATTAGGTTCGGTTAACTAACTAGTTACCGTTAAATAGGTTACATTTAGTCGGTTTGTAATTATTACGTTTACTATTTACATTGTTTTTATAATACCAACAAACCAATTTATTTGACAAATGTAAATATTGATGACTCAAACTACATCCGTAACTACTAGTATAAAATAATTGTATTTAAGTAGATTAAAATATTATTTCCTCTCCTAGTCACCTGTATGTACGTAGAAAAATATCGAGTTGATAACAGATTTTCATTGGATTACTCGAGATCAGCCAAAAGTAAGCCAGTATGTGTTTTGTAACATTTTAGATATTTATAATAATATGTGTTTTCAAGTTATCAATTAGTTCGAGTATAACTATATTAAATTTAATTATTTTGTTAAGTGACTTAAACACAACGAACTGTAATAAATTCATAGAGTATTACAACTTTTTTTTAATATTTGTATGTAGCATACCGAACGGTTTTACAAAAAAAAAAATATATACATATATATTTAAATGTCGAGTCTCAATTAATATAATACCGTTAAAATATAATAATATAATATTGCAACGATCGTGGCACAATAAAGTTAAAAGCTTTGAAAATAAATCATTTTTAAAATTAGTGTTAATTTTCAAGTACCTACCCGGATTGCTATTCATTTATTATATCCGTATAACTATTATTTTATGATTCAGAATATTTGTTTATTTTGGTCGAGTTGCGATAAAAAAATGTCCACTATTTCTTTGTAAAATCAGGGTTTTAATAAAAGCACGTTTCGCACGACGTTGTGCTATCGAGTCGAGGAGGACGGAATTTATTCTCAGTAACACGTCTTTCTGGCGAGTTTTTTATTTTTTTTTTTTATTTCAGCTTCCGAGAACCACATTCGCTAGTGAAATAACGGCCCCGTTACCTTATCTCCTCGCACTGTCCATGCCCATTAGCTCTTTTTATTTTTTCTCCTGGGCGATAAAAAAAAATAGGTACCGCTCGTATGGAAGCCAGAAGCGTCCCCGGAACGCAACTGGAATGCCCCCCGAGCACTTGTGGGCGGTATAAAAAAAAAACGAAAACGAAAACGAAAGAGGGAGGATATTAATTTTGAAAACGCACATAAGGGCGCGAAGAAACAGACGCGGCAACAAAGTTTTTAACGAGTTCTCGGTCTCGTATTTTTGATTCAAGCAAAACAGAAACCAATTAGAAATGCAAACGCTTTCCCATAACTTCATATTGGCACTACTTGGGGAGTAATTTATCTGGTAAGTCGTTTAAAAACAACAATTTCCGGTCCAACTTTCTCGTTAATGGATATAAAATAAACTTTTTATAACCGAGTTATCCGTATACACTGTGCAGTCTGCATATTATTTGGCGGCGTATTTAAATATTTATGTTTTTATGGAAAAAAATAAATTCTCACGAGGAGAGACTATTTACAAACACAAATTAAAATAATCAACATTTAAAAAAATATTTCTTTAAAATTGTTCTTAATTAACGAGTTCTCGCGTTACACTATCCACTCTTATAAATGTATTAAAATGTAATTTATGAAACCAAACATGACGTAAAAAAATATATGAAATAAAATTATTTAAATTGCGCCGCACGCTCTAGCTTTTATGTTTGGAAAATAAGATCTTACGTTCATTAAAATAAATGATCTTCAGCCGAATGAAATGAATTATAAGTATTATATAAACAAAATGTTACTCGGCGCAACGAGAATTACACGATATCATGTACAAGTGTAAGCAAAACTAATAATAATTTCAAAACTGTCTCAAAATAATACTACGTTTTAATTAATAGTGAGTATGACGTGCACAATAATTATTTTAACAAATTATAATAAACGAGACGATAATACGACTGGCTTATGATTTTATACGTCCAAAATATTAGGTCTGTTTTATTGTTAGACTTCACAATAACCCGTCATAACCTTTTTATTAACTAAGCGGTATTTAAATATTGTATTCGACGATGAAAATAGTTTTCTGAACAGAGAAATCCCGTTCTGTCGAATTAAACACTCGAACAACAAATTATGGAGGTAAGGAAAAAAAAATAATCGTAAAATAACAAAAAAAAAACAAACAATTAATATCGCGCAAATAACGATACGGTTTTAATAATTAACGTATTAAACCTCATAAAAGTCAGACTTTAAGCATATTATACGTAATAACTTCATATAATATTATTGTTACACGCAGTCCGAATAATAATTATTAACGTCAATCAATGGAATTATTTAGCCTGTACTTGGCTTCAATACTGTATTATAAAATATATAGTTAGGATGTTAAAGGCTTTCGAATTTTTTTCCCTTAGATTCTATACAATGCCATCTTAGCTAAAAATTTGTTTCACGCTCCCTTGATTCAGAATATTCTAATTATTTTACTATGCATTTTTTTGGGATTTTTAGTAATTTTTAGCTATAAATGCACGATTTTTCACAAATTTTAGATTTTAAAGGAAATTTGTATAATATTCAAAAAAATAGTTAATTATTATTATTATTATTATTGTGGGGTTTTTGTTGTGATTAAATTTAAACGTATACGAAAATTGTTTATTAATATTACAATTCATATTTTAAATTACTCAGACGGCAATAACTATCACACACCCGTATCTCTGATAAAAATAATTTTTTTTAATAACATTTCTTCACTTAATTCAGTCGATTTTTGGTCAATTTTTTTAATTCATTTTTTGGAGCTTTTAGGGCGTTTCCGTGTGTTTTTTAGGTCATCGACATCCCAACTCTAATAATATTGTAAATAATTATATGACGTTTCGTTACGTTTCACGTGGACAATATAGTGTTGATTGAACAATATGACCGCCGTACGCAGAAGACGCGTCGCGGTCGTCGACGAAAGTGTGCGGACAGAGGTACAATATATTTTATTGTAATCGAGTTAACTATTTTTTTTATTATTATTATTATTATTACTATTTGTGACCCTCCCCCCACCGCGCGTCCGCGTTTATTTCGCAGTGGTCGTGCGCTGTCGTTTAAGAGGGTTCTTCTCTCGTTTGAAGTATATTCGTGTGTATATACGCTGCTGCTGTCGCCGCCGCCACCGCTGAGCTAACGTTCGTTTCCCAATCATTACAGCGCACAAAATATAATAATAATAATATAATAAAACATAAAGTGTATATACTTTTAAGAGATGTATTTTTTCACGCGGACACATTTAATGATCTTCTCTATTAAAAAGGAAAAATAAAATTGTACTTTTTTTTAAACGCACACTAAAAACGGCAAGTGGCATCGCTCGGGCTACATAGATAATAATTATTATTATTATTATTATTATGCGAATAATTCGCGTAAAATAAACCGGATGACGCCTCCTGTACGCGGTGTAGCAGACGTACACTAATATAATATAATATACTTTTGAGTTTTTTTCCATGACGATAATAATATTTTGTGAGCGCATAAAAATATAAATTTGTTAATGTAACACACACACACACACACACACACACACACACACACACGTTGTTCGTCATTCCAAGACACTATTACGGTGTGAAAAGCTTAGTATAATATTGTTATTAAAGTCCAGCAGGGGCGAACGGAGGAAATAATTTAGTGGTGGTTTTGAAAAATTATTTATTAGTAATATACATGTGTAGGTCAGTCAGGTCAGATCATTTATTTCTTGTTCCAGATATTTTGGGTGGGGTGGGGTTAAATGACCCACCCCACCCTTGCGTTTGCCCCTGACGTCCAGTGTCCGGGGCGACAGATTCGTGGGCCTTGGGCGTTGGAAATCATAACGGGACGTAATTATTATTATAATTTTATGCAAATTTATATGCATTTGCATATTTTTTTCTAAACAGTCCAAAAACAAACTAGATAAGCTACAAGTTTGAATATTATAGTCAATAGACCCGGAAAGTTTTATTTCGAATATTTTTGCATTTTTTGTTATGTTTTGATGCAGTACTGCATATTTGTGTATTTTGCTAATACCTACCCAAGTGTTTCATAACAATTTACTTTACTATTGTTCGTTGGTTTTACCCACATATTGTGTCTATGGTTAGTAAGGAATTAATTGTTTTCTCATAATATTATCTAATCCTTTCTAGATAAAGATGGTCCCTTAAATTTTATGTTAAGAATAAAAAGAATAAATAAATAAATAAAAAATAATTTTTTTTTTGCATATTTATTATTTTAAAGGGTATATTTCTACAAAATAAGAGCATAAATGTATATTTTATAGTGCATATTTCTAAGGTTTTTAGAGCATATAAATCTGGACCTTAAATTTATTATATTATATTAACATGGTATGTCATGTAAATAAATTTAATGTATATAATGTGTGCTATGTAAACGGCACGGTCGTATGAAACTTTAATCGTGACTTATAGCGAGATAATAATAATATAATACCGGGTAATAATTAACAACTTTATAGAACCATCGACAAATAATATTATGGGTCCTAGAAGCATTGACATAATGTAGCCATCACAGTATTTAAATTGTCGATTTTTAGAGTTCCGATAGAAATTTAGAAAACTGATTTGGGGTGAATTTTTTTTATTCAAATCGTATAGTCGTAGGCCGCGAGGAAAGTATATTTTTTTATGTACACTCGATTACAACCGTAATCGTAATGAATCCCAAACAAATAATAATAATTGATCAGAGAACTACGTCGGGATATTTTTCACCGAAGTTGTATTTCTTAGTATTAATTATTATTGTCGTTATACACATTTTCATTAGACCACAGTCTGGTTTTTTTTTTAATTTCAAAACTTTCAAAAAATAATTAAAAATAATAATTCATATCCGTCGGCAGCCTGTTGAAAAAAATGCTTCTCACGACTAACTATATTATTATTATTATTATTATTATTATTATTGTATTCTTGAATCGGAAATGACTTGCGTATGAAAATTGTTTTCCGTAATATTATTAACATGTTGTCGTTAAGCTATCGACTTTTACGAGTTTATAGCTAGTATGCACGATAAAATATAAAACGAGGACCCTGCGCTACGTCCATAAAAATAAATAATATTCTGTTTTCTAGAACAATGAATCATATTATTTATTGTAGGTGAACAAAGTGTCACATCACAAAAACTATAACAATATAGTAAAACGTTCTCAAAAAAAACACTGTTTTCCCGATTCCGTCGGTTCGAGGAGGTGGGTGATGGGCCCAAAGGTCGGCCCGTCACCTTCATATAGTGAAATCGTACTGAACCCAGCAGACCCAAGCCTTAAACCAAACGGCAGACTGCGAGTACAGTGCCATAAACGTGAACACAATATTATAGTGTTCCTATAAATTCCGATTTCGGATTTCGACGTGTTTGCAGGCAATGTCATCGTCCCGGTGCCGGCGACGGCGACGTGTGCACATTTCCACCACACGTCCGACCACTGTCGAGACGAACCTCCTTCGCCTTAGGTAGTCGCACCAAATTTCTAACCTCTCCGAATAACAGAGCGTCGACGGCCGCCTCCGGGGGGTGACCGGGTTTAGCGTCGATGGCCATCTCCGGGGGGGCGACGACCGGAATGAGCGCCGATCTCCCATCACGCCCGTGCAAGCGCATGGCGTCAGCGATCACGCTGGAGCTGAACGCCGCCTTCTGGTGGCCGAAAGATTGTTTGCTTCTGCAGGTCGACCCGTCGGCTGCAGCAGCATGCTTTCCAAGGCCATTTGCTATCAAAGACCTACAGTTTCTTTCGTTTTTTCTCCGGCCGACCACCGACAAGTCGTCTGCGACCAGAACCGATGGTGCTCCCACACCGATCGTCGCCGACGTAGCGACGGCGACTCCGTTGGCATCCCCCCGAACCCGAGAACTCGTGCCAGTGTTTATACCGTCGAAATCGTTGGCGATTTCCACGAAAGAGTCCAAGCCCGCTGTATAACATAATATTATTATCAATCACGGTATCGTTTCAATAATTATTTTTCTTCGTTATTTTTATTGTCGTTCCCAATATTCAATGTCCTCGCGGATTGTGCTTATTAAACATGAATTTCAACCGTGGTTAATGTGGTAAAAAACTTTATTTTTAAAACAAAACACTTCATTTGAATTCAATCGACAAGTAAAATTGAACTATAAAGTTTATTTCGAATCAGTTTCAAATTCGTTAATAATATAAATTGCTTTAATCAGTGTGTATATATTTAACAAATGTACTAATAGTATAATTCTATTGTTTTGTTTTTTCCCAACTTCATTTTCTGTCAATTTTTATATGTATCATTATACAAATACAATTAATTATTGTCAAAATCTACTATTTCCATATGAAACCATCGATATATAAATGATTTGATACATTACCACGATATTGGTTTACGAATAATGCATTCGTATATCCACAAGGCCGAGCTTGTAATTCATACACAGACGCAAAAATAATTATAATTATTGATAATATAATCATTTTATTTAGTATTTGGAGACAAAATTAATACCGTACACAAAAATATGCGAGATTATTGACAAATGATAATTAAACAATCACAGTTTCCTTAGATATCCATAAGTTGAATTATTCGCATTACAAACAGTAGTACCACTTATTTATAAACTGTATACAATAAAAAGAGGATATACATATATATTCGATTGTGTGTGTAAGTTACCAATAGCCAAGTGCATATTTTAATATATTGCTACCGTTGGTTACAGAAAATAAAATAATTATTGGTTGATAATATAATTTAACAACTTTATTTTTTACTTACTCAAAACATCCCAAATAACAGCTATGATAAAAAAATATCGATTTAACATTAAACGGAGATTAAGGAGAGGTCGATTCGAGGGAATTTAATTTGTCACGGTCAACACCGTGAAAGATCAGATAGTATATTATTATTATAATACATCGAACTAAATATCGAATATTCGATATGAAAATATCGATTGCATTACAAAAAGCTTCAGTACAAATTAATTTAATGCAAATGAGACGTAGTTAAGTCCTTCGAGTCGGATATACGGGCGTTTAGTGGTCGACCGATTGGACGAAAACCAACACTTCAATCGAAAATCGGCGTTAAAAGTTAAACCTCTCTCTTTAGTCGGCAGGGTACTGCATGTACAACACGTCTGGTGCTTTTCATGAGGTTAAAAATCTATGGAAGAATACTAATTGCGGGTATCAGGGTGTTGGCTCCCGAGGGTGTACAACGTTTGAGAAGTTTCCGCGGTCGCTGCTAAATCAACGTTTACATGTGTGTTTGTGAGTTGTACATAATATTATAATCGCGTGCCCATTGGTCAGTTTTTCGCACTGAAAACCTCCGTCGGGAAAATTGCTGGCAAGAAATCAAAATGTATTTCTTGAATTGTGAGAGTGACGTTGTTTTCCAAAATAGCGCGACCAAAAAGGTTTAAAGTTCTGACTGTCACTATAGTGGGTTATTACAAACAAGATTTTATGACAATAATATTCAGAATATTATGGTATCAAATGTACACTTATTTTACAAAAAAAAAAAAATGAAATTATTTAATTCTTAAACTCTTAAGTATGAAAAAAATATAATATACTTGCTAACAATTACGCCTTATATTTTGTAATTTTACAAAACTGAGAAGCGAAAACTATAATCATAATCTAGAAAATGCTTTCACGACAGTGGAGTACCCGAATTGCCTATACAAGACGCCGCGTGATCTTAATAATTAATATTATTAAAATTATTTATAAAATAAACAATACGACTTATCGGCAAAACAGACACAACGCAGTGTGCGATACAATAAAAAACTTGGTATAATAATAATATCATATTTAAGCTCAAGGTGTTAATGTAGTTTTGTCCTCAAAAATACACTCTATGGGAATATTTATGATAGTGTCCTGCTGTAGAATCAACCGAATTCGATAATTTCTTTATTATTTTTAATAAATAGAAGAAAATGTTTTACAGCCCACGTTGAACCCCCCGTTTTTCAATATACTAATCTCAAACTTTACAATATCTCTGTATTTATAAACAAAGACAATTTTTTATCTTTTTTTTACAAATTGTTTTATAACATTATTTGAAGTAAAATAAAGAATCGGAGTTCAACGTGGGCTGTAGAAAGTCTTCTTCTTCTAGATAAAAACAAATCCGTAATCAAAATCTGACAGTTCTACGTGGGCTAATAACTTTTTCAGTTAAGTTATTTTTGGTTATTTAATACACCGCACCAACCCTTATCCTCCCCCCGCTCCATAGATATCTGTCAGTAGATGAGTAGAAAAGTATTATAATTATGACGATAAAAAAAAAAAAATAATAATAATATTTGAAATAAATGAAATATAATTTATAGAAATGCAGAAAATTAAGAAAATCAGGCACCGGGCAATTAAAAGAAAACTACTTACCTTTTCAGTAAATTGAGCAAATCATTTTATTTCTGTTGTAGATAATTATCAATAATCGCTGTTTTATTAATTTGTACAACTATTTTAACACAATGATAAATTGATAAATATGGGCACATGGAATGAAAGAAAACAGCGCAATTTTTAATAGTATTAATTTTTCTTGGATTCGGAGATTCCACATTTTATTAATAATAATTACTATGGTCCTAAGCAATCGCCTTTCATAGGCACTCAGATCTATAAACTCTACCACTTTGTATGCCACTGCACAATAATTATGATATCAATACACGATTTAAATTTCAAGTCGTTAGTTAAAAATATTTATCGTTAAACAAATACAATTTTTTTTTTAACTAAACAAAAATCATTTATTCAATTAGACTATTGTAGTTAAAACCGTTTATTTTGGTCAGACGAACCGTTAGACTGGCTAAGGATAAATTATACAAGTGCATCACATATTATTATTATTTGATTATTTAATACATAGCTCGACTTTCTAGGTTAATCACATAGTTTATAAATTATTAAGACATTATTTTATGATATCAAAGAGACAAAAAAAAAACATAATATTTTCTTATTTCTCGCACTAAGTGTGACGTTTTTATTCGGTGTAAATACTCCACCGGTGCAGAAATGAAAACGACGCTTAAACACGTCACTTCAGTTTATTTTTTTAACGCAAAGAACTTGAAAGTAATATGAAATTAGTTTTGACGTTATTTGAACATCAACAGAAAAAAAATAAAAATAAAGTTACAACCAATGACGGAGTCGATCCCTTAAGCAAATATGGCGCTGACACTCAATAACCTTCCGTTTTATGAACAAAATATATTAATATTAGCATAGTCACGCTGTAAAACATATTTGGTAAACAATCGACCAATTTCCATGGCGCAGAATATTGCAATACGCGTATTACGCCGTTGTGTATATTATTATGTACACATATTATAATATATATATTATATTCCAACAACAATTTTCAAGCCTATAATGTCTTTGAAAGTTTAAAGGATAATGGCGTGGTCTGCTTGCAACATTTTTTTTCCAGCGATTGAATTGTGAACAACAACACTATTGTCGTCGTCGTTTATACGAAATATAGTATTATAATATTTCTTAATTATTGAGAAATTCACCTTACCTTTGTCGGTTTGTGTACTGTGTGCGCATTTTATGCGTTTAACGTCCAAAATCGAGATTCACAGTGACACACTGACATCAGCTGTGGTCGTATATAGTATAAGCATAAATAATTTATTTATTATCTATTTAACGACGACAATATTTATTATTGATTTGCGAGTGAATTCGACGTGAACGTAATACGTCACGTGCCTAAGTACTAAGCGAGTAAAAGGTCATTTTTTAATAATAAACTCTGAAAAATGTAATAACGATTGAACTGTTTCTCGTTTTCGGCTTTTGGTTGACATTTCGTCGTAGCAAAGCTAGGCGCTTTGACGTCCGACACGACGACGACAACTCCATAGTTCTGCGCGTTCAAGCTGTCGCGGTCGCCGTGGCGGCTCGTTAATAGAACGAGCGGCGATTGGCGAATCAGATATTTTAAAAATATAATATGCTCACAGTCGTATTACGCCACCATTGTCTTCGTCTGCGGTACTACGATCTCACAGTCTGTAATACGAAATCGAATAATAGTAATATGTTCGTTGTTATTTGTTTGATAAGGACTGATGTCTTTGGCTTGTGATAAAAGTATCACGGCCTACGGATAGGTAAACACTTGTACTGCGCGACGTTTTGACAACCTCCCCGCCCCAATATCAATATTAGTGGAAGTTACGTCGCTTCGATAGATGACAAACGGACGATGTGTGTGGACATTACCCCGAGGCAAGAATCGTCCAGACTCATGTCATAATGGAATTCCGACTTCCCACGCACCGCGTTTATATTTTATAATATCGTACGGCCGCCGGAGGAAAAAAATATTTACCCTCTCGGCACTCTTCGGCTTACATTTGTTTTATCGCGATGATGATATAAATAAAACAAAAAACATTTCTTTTGAATATATTATTGAATATAAGCCGACAGGATGTGACTATAAAGTACACAGTACCTCCTCTTTCTTTACAACAGTTAGGTGAGCCTCACTTGCCGCCCCCCGACGAGCCGCCACTGTGGCGGTCGTCGCGTGCACAGAAACCGCCGACGACGGCGGACGAGACTAAAGTCATTTGTCCAGTTTGAGGTATCGTCGTGTTCAACAGAAAATTATTATTATAATAACGACGAGACCGGTGGCGGCGGCGGTCGGTATTATATTTTTACTATCACAATAATATTATATTATTATATGTTCGGCGTCGTTGTGGCGCTGTGTTTCGGCGCGGGGATAACGTATTACAATAAATTCTCGAGTTTCATATTATTATCCGTTTCGCGCGCGAGTGTGTGTGGTTGTGCCGGTGCTTTCTTCGACGGCGCACCTACCTCCACACCCGCGCTCACGCGATTCCTCTCGTATATTATAATAATAATATGTAAACATAAATAAAATTGATGACGACATTTCAATTCACCCTCACGGTTTCGGCATCGCGGCCTCGGGGCTCTCCTTCATTTGTCAGCGTCACGTTTATCTGTCTCGCGCATGTGGGGCATCGTAGTCCTGTACGCCGCACACGAGTACCGCCACCGCCACCGACACCTCCACGCACCTCCTCCCGTCGTTCGGCCCGTCTCGCGCGTGCGTGCGCCCGCCGACGACGACGTTGCGCCACTCTGGCGTGCGAGTTGATTAATATTTGCGATGCGAACTCGCTCCAAGAGAGTCTAACGGGTGTGTGCGGGTATGTGAGTGTGGGTGGGTGTAATACGGGTACAATGTGTGTGTGAGAAACCATCCGTCCGCCGACGACGACTGTATAGTCGTCCGTAGTAGTTATATAATACGACAGCAGCAGCTATATTATACACCGACAAGCCGTAAAGCGATAGGTGCACGTCACCCACCGCGCCATCGTGATGGAAGTGGTGCACTTTTGCGTATTACGATTTAGAGCGATGAAAATATAATTTTTCTTGTGTACAGCCCAAAGGCTGTTTAGCAGCAATTTTCCACTCCTGACGCTTTTCCGCTTTCTTTCTTAATTCGAGACAAGATCTGCAGTCCATATTATCTCTAACTATTTGACTAATGCTGACTAATCCGGTGGCGGTCACCCTCTGATGTTATTCCCTTCGACGGCATCTTCTATTATCCTGCTAAGTAGACTGTATCCTATTTATATGGCTTTTCTTGTTTTTAACAGATTATTATAAGTAGCCTTCTGTAACACCGCATGTCTCGAACAGGAGGAATCCCTTTTCTTATGTTGTACCTATTGTCTCACTTCCGTACAGTGTGGTACTCTCCAAACATATACCTTTAGTAGATTTTTTCTCACTTTCATATCAATATTTGTAGATATAAACATATTTTTCTTGCTCTGAAATACACATTTAGCCTGATTTATTCTGCTTATGATGTAACTGGTAAATATAATATTGTCTATATTATATAATATATGCGAATGCAGTCGGTCGCGGGTCGACTCGTTGGACCCCTCTCTTTCTATCTATCTCTCTCTCTCTCTCTTTCTCTCGCCAAAGACGTTTTCCACAAGAGTTAAGCTCGAGCGGGACGGTTGGAGCTAGAATGCGTTTTCTATACATCCATCGTGTCTCGTGAACAAACTGCATGCCTTTGCCGTTAAAACACTGCACTGTATTGATGTTATTATTATTATTATTATTATTATCAGCTCTTTCATCGTCTCGACCCATGTCATTATATTTATCTTTGTCACATTGACCGTCGACTATGAAACCGTTTGAACCCGATTTTATTTATTCGGACAACTCGGACTCCGTACTTAACTACTATTTACACTCGTTTTTGTGGAGTGCAAAAAATAAGTGTTTCTCCGAGTTTAACGAATGCTTACGCGGCAGACACATATTGTAATTTACCTACTACTGTTTTTTTTATTCAAACCGAATGTAAAAAAACATATTATACACAACAGGGTTTTTCGTTTTAATGTATTCTTTTGACTTTAATTTTCAAAACTATAAAATAATACGTAATAAAGCAAAGTATACGTTTTAACGCGACACGATAATATAATAACTATTCATTTAATGTACGGCTTCGTGGAATAAAGGGCGAAAAAAATGTAATCACAGCGACCGCTTGTTTGTTGCGAATAACTGCGCCGGACACGTGTTTGTCGAGAGTTTTTTTTTCCACACTACAAAATATATACACACACAGAGTCGCAGTTTTAGACGAAACCGACAAATATTATTACGACGACGACGACGACAAAAATAGGTAACGTTTTTCACGTGTGAGGGCATAATGCCCACGGCGGTTATGCACTCGAACACCACCGAAATTCGCCTTATTTTCGATCACCTGTGCGCCACTCGGCTGCTCACCTCGAAAAATACTCAAACACCCCGAGTCGGTCACGGTCATTATTTTCCGTCCGATTCCTTCTCGTCACCGCGAACCACCGTTATACTGTCTCGAGTATTGCGAATATAATAATATGTGCGTATTGCCGTTTCTCGTCCTGTCATCGAGGTCGTGGCCATGACCGACCTTTATCTGAGATTATAATACAAGACGGGAGACGTCATCGGATTAGGAGAGAGAGCAGTCCTCGAAGACGATGGTTAGGTAAACGTAAATGGAAACTCACTCGCACGACACCGCGAACGGGGGTCGTCGGAAAGGATGAATTAATATATTCCTTTGCCAGAGCGCTGGCGGCGCGTGTGCGGTGAGATCGGGTTTTGAATCCGGGGTTCTCGTTCAGACAAGTGGCCTACGCCGAAATCGTTTTGTCGTGTCGTAGACCGTTTAAACGGCTCGTTTGTTCAACAACGCACACCGACGACGACGACGACGACGACGCACGCCAGTCGAGTATATTATAGTGAGCCGTAGAGAAACACACGCATAGAGTATCACGTCATGCACTTTGGTAGACAAATACGATACGTTTATAGAGTGTTTGCGCACACGAGTAAACGAGACAGGCATTATTATATTATTACGATATCGGCTGTGCGACTGCGTAGAAAAAAATATACGTATTTAAAATAATATGTCGTCTCGGGTTCTTAACGAACTATTATGTCATTAATCATTATAATATATATTATGATACGGTACGTGACGGTGTAATAGTGCTCTGCACGGTCCGTTATTTTAGAGATCGGACACTACTTAAAATTTTAACGAATGACCAAACTCGGAACGGACCGAAATTTACAATTTTTTTTTTTTTAGACTGGATTACACTGGTAAATTAATTTTATTGAATGAAGTAAACCAGGACCGGACTGTAGACGGTGTGATCTGAAAAAAATTTGGACCGTACTGCATGGCTCTGTTTGTAGTAGTCCGGACCAGACCATTATAATGACGTCATTTAGTATAATAAAATTATATAAATATAAATATTTAAAACACAATCGACCGTAGTTGGTGTTTTTTGTTTAATTTTACACATATTGCAAAAACAATAATTTTAATCGATCCAGACCAAACCAAATCAATAATAATATATTTAAATCGGGACTAGACCAAATTACTTCTAAATAATATCGAACTGGACTACACATACGAGCCGCGACAATTATTTTTAAATGTTCGGACCAAACCAGACTGGACTACGCAGAGCACTAAGCGTGTAACAAGTGAAATGCATACATAAATAGTTAAATATTATAATATTATGCAGGTCGAACGCTGTGACGCTGCGATACCGTTTGCTCTATTTCCGACAACAGCATATGAACAATATCTCATGAAAACTTGGATTTTTCCTATCGCGATATTATTTGAATATTCATATGTTTGTTATATGAGGGCGATTCGTGAAAAACGTTCTGTATGTATCATCGTATAATAATATATTGTATATTTTGTAAATAATAATATTATTACATCAAACGTCGCTTATTCCAGAGACTTGATACGTAAACGAGTCAAATATTCAAATCATTGACAAATTTCTAGATGATTCATTCTTTTTTTTTTTAGAAATCAAAAAACAAAACATATATTATACATCAACGATAATCTTGTTAAGATTTGATAATCTTACCTTCTGTAAGCGTATACAACTTGTGCTGGAGATAGGGAGCTATGATTACTGGTAAACATAATAAATAAGTACATAACATAAATAAATATGAATTTTAAAACTTAAAACTACAAATTGAACAAATTTAAAAATTTAAAAATTTAAATTTAACATTACAAAAAAGAAAAAAAAAGCTTTGATTTATAATGTAGAGCAATGTTATTGATAAATAAACAATTAAAATAAATTAAGCTATGTGCTATAGGTACAGGTACAACAAATAATTGAAACGAACTGGTTTATGTTCAGACAAATCATTATCTAATTCCAAGAATAAATATTTGTATATTATCAAGCCTTCAATATTTGCTATTTCACCTCCGTACGTCTTCTTTTGTATATCCGCAATGCATAGAAATGAAAAAAGTTGGATCAGTTGATAGCTCACAAAACGCTGACCAACGGTTCCATTCGACGATGCTGAATCATGATGTTTAATTTTTATTTTTTTTCAATATCTATTGTAATGTCTAGTTTATGTAGTTTGTCCTAAAAAATAACACGTATTATTATGATTAAAACGAAATAAAATGTACTAATCAAAATCAATACTATAATGCGCCAAATTAAATTGTAATATCGACTCCAGCGGCGGGCACAATCGCGACCGATATTTGAATTGATTTTTTTCCGAGCAAACCGCCCGCCTAGACTTATGGGAGTTATTCGTAGTAGTTCACAAAGTCACGTCAGCGTCGTCGCGGACTCGTTACGACAACCGCCTTAAAACGACCGACCGAGCTAAACAATACTGGATTTATTAGATAACTTTGTACGCGGTGGCTGGAAAACATGAAACGCGAAGAGGGCGCACGTCACGAACACCCGTCGCACCCCGAGCATTTGCAGACCGCGAGATAAATAAATCACCGACCGCCGGAGGACGCGGTCTGCTGTATACGTGGGCAGGCAGGTAGTGGAAACGAAACGCTCCGGATAATATTAATTCTGTCACGTATCAATCGCGAGCGAAGTCCCGTTCGTTTAAATTTAATTGACCGTATCGGTATAAAGTTTTACGGTGACAATTATTGTAATTACGTCGAGTTGTTTCCGACGTCATCAGGCTTCAAACATATTATTATTTTCCGAAAGCCCTTTGGACGCCGACGATTGTCGCGCGGAGGAGACGAATTCGTAAATATTACGGCAGTCATAATCTAAGAGTGAGAAAAAAAACCAAAATAACTGCAGAGTAAATTAATGCTCTCGTAAGCTTTCGTCTGAACGATAAAAAACGTCCAGATTTATTACATCGCCGTTGCAAATAACACACGATCGCGCGTAAATGTGTTGATTTTCCGTATCGAATAAGACAATAATACGAGCGGCGGTATCGACAAAAAAAAAAAAACAAAATAATATGTAAAGAGACAAAATACAACAGACGATTTCACACCGTTTGTATAGAAAACGAAAGGCAGGAAGAGTACGAAATCGTATTACTATATTTACTGCGCGCGTACACGGAAAATTTGATTAGATCGCTCTACAGATTGACGGAAATGTTTGCGTATAAAAGTATACAACATCGAAACATATAAAATATATAAGAACTTACTTAGAAAGCGACATCATATCGAGAAACACCTTTTGCGCGTGCACGTCTATATTATTCATCCAAATATCTATTTAAATGTCTTTATATACAGTGTGATCCGTCTAACGTGAGACACTCAATATTTCAAAAAGTTTTGACGTTTTGATAATATTTTTATTATATTATATGGTATCAAGTCGTCGTTACAAAACAACACTTTTTTAAATATTTTTTAACCTTATTATTTTTTAAGTTCTACTTTTTTGAACTACAACATACAGTTTTAATTTTATAATCCGAAGCAGAATATTTTTTTGAGTATTTTGATACATAAAAATCGAATTTTGGACGAATAGTTTATGAGTTATAAGTATTTAAATTGTACATGTTTAGTGTGGGGCGGGTTCTCCCTCAAAATGTTGGTCCACTACTCCGCTCGTCTAAATTTCAAATACTTATAACTCATGAACTACTGGTCCAAAGTTTGATTTTAAGGTATCAAAATACTCAGAAAAATATTTTTCTTTGGATTATAAAAATAAAACTGCATGTTGTAGTATTCAAAAAAGTCAAAAAAAAACTTAAAAAATAATAAGGTCAAAAAATATTTAAATAAATATTTTTTTTTTTTTTGAAAAATGTTGTTTCGTAACGTCTTTACACCGTGTAGCAAAAATATTTCTAAAAACGTAAATCCTTTTTGAAATAATGAGTGTCTTACGTTAAACGGATCGCGGACCATCTATATAATATACGTTTACGTTTTGTTTCAGGTACGGTGATCGAGTTTAAAAGTATCGTAATCATCCCGTGGCTCGGGACAGGAACGACGACGTGGGTACGTCTATTATTGCTGCGACGGCCGTGTAATCGCTACCGGCGGACCATTTTGTCGGGTTCGGAGTAGTGTAATAGCGATGTAGTGAAAACAAAAGTGATAGAAGTAGTAGCAGTCGTAGTGGTAGGTAGTAGTAGCAGCAGCAGCAGCAGCAGTAGCTAGTAGTAATGGAAGTGGGGTAGTCGCGTAGCTATGACGAAGTGAAGAAGGAGAAGAAGAAGAATAAGTGCATTCAGAAGTAAAAAAGTACTATCGGCGGGTGAGTGGGTGGTTGAGTGGGTTGGTCATATATATATATATATATATGTTAACGGTACATTACGTTAATCAGATCAATATAGTAACAAACAGCGTATAACGTGTCCCTCGGGGACTTGTGCCGAATGACGCAGAGGGAATAAAAATTATATTTATTATATTTTTTCTATACTCTTGGAATATTATTTATTTTGTATTATTATTATTATTATTATTATTAGTAGTAGTAAATATACGTATAATATATATGTGTATTTTTTTTTTTAATACGGTTTCTCCGGGCCCGTCATCGCGGAGGACTATTGAAAAGGGACCGCGCGCGGCGGCGGCGACTATGACAACGACCGAATTTAACAAGCTGTCCCCGGTTGATGGTGTATGGCCGTGGTGATGGATTGCCCGGGCAAATGTCGAGACGATAAAGGTCCTTATCTATGTAACCTTTGAACGGTCACGGCGGCGGTGGGAGGGGCGGAGGGGGGTGGAGCAGCGGGGGTGGAAAATAATAATAATATAACATAACAAACTTTAACCGATCGCCAATCGAGAATGACTGATGTGACTTGAAACAAGGGACTCGATATCAGTCAAGCTCAAACTTTACTGTTATTATTTTTTCGTCCTCCTTCTTTTATTACCTTTTTATCTCTATTTTTCTCCGCGATTGAATTGATTTCCGACGGACGTATTGTTTGCTCGCATGTGTTTGCTTTGGAATTTTCAAACGCACACTTTCCGAAGTATAATAACACACATTATGAACGTAATGTTATTTGAAAACAAGATGAACGTATACGAGATCAGAATCTTCCGTTTCTAGACTTTAAAATATATTAATATCAAGATTTTTGTGCATTTTGTTTATTCGTAATTATTATTATTATTTAACTGAAACAAGATTTAAGTACATTTTTATCGTTGTTTTCAAATCAAATCTGATTTTTTACAGTATTTTCTTGGTTATAGTTCGAGGCAAAATTATAATATTATGACGAATTGCAATAATCTGTTTTAATCATGGTTGGTTTTTTTATTACTATTCTCAGATTCGTATTTAGTTTTTTTTTATTTCACTGGACGTTTTAACAACGTTTCTGAAAACAACATAATATATTAGCTAAGTCCGGCGATTCATTCCTGCTATTATCGTTCAAGTTTGTCGGTATGGCCTTAATTGGGAAATTTTGTTTATTACATTTCGTTTTTGAAACAAAAAAGGAAAATAGAGGTTTACACTGTTCCGGAAAGCCGGCGAAGGTTGTCTGAGAAAAATCTCCAATTTAATTTTTACAAATATTGCGCCATAATATTATAGTAAACTTTCCGGCACGAGAATACATTTTCTCGTGGTGAAACGACAAGTATGACGGTTTGTCATCGACGACTAACCGTCTAAAACATTATGAATGATTGAAGAAAATTACACATTATTACAATATATGTTAGATACTGGAAAACTTATAATTGTATCATATATCAACACGGTTTTTAGAAAGACCAATCAAAATATATTCATTGGTAGTTTTATGCGATGACTAATATTATGATTTAAGCTTTCGATATAAATTAATATTATTATGTAGATATATTTTGAGTTGTATGCATTCATGACCTACAAACCTAAAAAAAAATGTAATTAAAAAAAAATAATGATTACTAATTGAAACACGGATTACATCCATTACATATTTTTTATAATATGCGTAATCAGCCAGAAGTTTTGCACTTTAACAAAAATGCTCAACTGTGCACATGCTTAATTATATCAACAGTAGTTCTGGTATATTGTGATAGTCAGGGTAGGTTTGGTCAGGTTAGGCTGTTGACTATTCTGTTAACTTATTTTTGTTTTACATAGTCATATCATGTACACTGTAGTCGATATTAAAGCAAGCAACAGACTAACAGTTTATGTTTTTGACATTTGAAACCTTGAAAATATATCGAGATTAGAAAAATCGAGAGACATAATATGGAAATTATTATAATTTAGTGCATGTACGATATACTCGATATTGAATCAAAAACATTTAACCACAATATAGCTTGTGATAAGCTTTTATCAATCAATTAAATGTAATATGTATTAATTAATAAACTAAAATATGACATTCAACACGAGATTATGATTTAAATACTCATAAATTATATGTTTGCACTACTTTAGCAAACATTGTTTACACGAATAACTTTAATACTATATAAATAAGAATTAACTAATTAAGAACATGTTTTTTTTAAAGTTCGCATTACCGCAATAATTTGATCATTCAATATACCGACCATGCAATGTTGAAAATGTTTAAACAATAAATTATTTAGAAAAAAATTCCCGAAAAATGTTACAGAATATCTGGATTTATCTACAACAATATCTACACTTGTCTCGTAAAAAGTATTTCATTTTCAGTTAATATTTAACTTTTTACATCATAGATCAAATAATGTTTCTGTAGAAATAATCCTCGAGAAAATAATTAATTTGTAAATTATAATCAAATGCGAATTCATAATTTTAATGACTTATAATAAGAAACTATATTCAGTTACATATTAATAGGTTTTCCATCTCAGAAATTGTGTTTAAATGTCGTATCGACTGTGCGAAGAGAATGTGAAAACGTGTAATAGTTATATTATGTGGCAATTAGATGAAAAATAAAGGTAACTAGAGTTTATAAAATATATTATACTTCGAGGAAATCGTACAAGCTTTTGTACTTACCAAAAATAATGAAATGAAACGTAACAATTTAAATCACTAAAAGAACGTTGTGCTGACATCTTCGAAAATCACAATACGTACATTATATTTTTATAACACGTCTTTAAATGTAAGATTTGTATTGTTAGTGTTTTCAAACAAAACAAAATGCTTAGTAGTTTACTTGTAGATATATATTTTGTTTTAATTTTGATATCACGATATACAGTATAAGTATATATTGTATAAGTAACACTCTGAAACCTTTATGATTTAACTAATCGTACACGCAATCGTTCAAGTAAAAAGTTAATTATTTAGTAAATTTTTTTCTTCCAAAAAACATTTTTTATTTTTATTCGACAGAGCTTCTGTTTTTTTTTTGTATTTTACATAAAAAATAATAATTTAATCATAAGTACCATACTTCAAAATAATAATATGTAGGTAAGAAAACATTTTCCAAATATTTGTTTTCATTTCACTATAATATTAATAACTACTTGTAATTCAATTCATAAAAACATCAAAGTCATGTTTCGGTATATTGGAATAATGTTTAAAATATTATTACGATTATAATTTCATTAAAACTAAATACTATAATAATATCCATCCATGTTGTTACCCGAAACACCGGTGCTTCAAAAGGAAACCGATTTTTATCCCGTTTTCACTTTTCTCTGTTGAAATGTGTTAAAATAATATTTTGTTTGATGTTTTTTTTTTTTTTTGCTATTATCATTATAATAATAGTAATAATAATTATTATTATTATTATTGATATCGTTATAGTCTTACGGACTGCACAATGTCTTAGTGGTTCGGTTATCCGGAAAAATGCCGAAACGTAGTTATGCGCATTGTTATTTTCGAACAATATATTATTATTATTTAGTACCTTCTCGAAAAGCGTTTATAAATGGATATAATATGCGAAACTGTCAAACTTGCAGATGCTAACTTTGTAAACACGTTTCGAAAAGCAGATGACGTGACACATCCAACAGCCATTATAACTACGACAACCGATTAAGGTTTTTTTTTTTCCATTTTCATTTTCGAAACTGCACGCCGCCGCTTTTGTGTTAATGTTGTGGTTTCGGATGTTTAGGTTTGCATAATGTTAAACCGCTTCGATTGCGACGATTTCCAGCTCGAACCAAACGAGTCTTGGAAATAATAATATTATTGCGCATTATTTTCAACGCGTCTTTAATTGGGCCACTTAGGTAATTAAAACGATATTATCGGTTTTTCATTCTCGTCGGTATTTTTAATAAAATGAACTTATAATATAATGTGTGCGCACGAATAATATATTATAGTTTATGTATAAACATTTTATTTTTAATTTATGTATATTGCATTTCAAAAAAAAAAAAATAAATAAATAATATTCTTTATTAAAATATTTAGAAACTTTGATCTTAAGTTTTTCAAATTCAAAGTTTTTTAATATTTACCGAAAACATGTTACGTGAAAATATTTCAAATACAGTTTACATTTTTTTTCGCGGTGAAATATCCTGTTCTATAATGTCCTGCGTGATAATAGTCAATAATAGTATAATTTTCAATAAAAATGTTCCACATTTTGTAATATAATAATATTTTACTTTTATTCATAACCGTTACGCGCGTTATTATAATGACTTACGAACCGATTAATTTAAAAATAAAAATAGGTTAGTCAAACCAAAAAATATCCAACAAGCTCAAGGCTTTATTAAACAAGAACATTTATCACACAATTAATACTTAAACTTCTTACGTAGAAAATATTATATAACAGCATTATATAACAAAAAACTTTATTTTTTGTAAAATGAATTATACATTTTTGTAGGAAGTTTTAAGCAGTTTGTTTCATAAAACTTAATTTTGGGTACTCGAGGGCAATTAGTCGGAACAAAAATAAAACGTTAAGAATACTCAAAAATAAACTTTTTACTACAAACGACCATAGAGTTAAAACGTTTAGGAATAGGTAAATAATTAGTTAACGTTTACCTATAATATGCATTCTTACCACAATACGAAATAATATAGTGGCTTATGAAATATATAAATGTAAAATTCTTAATTAATGAGTGACTTTTTGTAAAAACTGGTTTTAATTTAATATATTTTAAATAATTATAAAATATATTGAGTCTCGTAACAATTGGGTTGTTTTAATAAAGCACTATAATACTATCTATATTTAACTTTATGAAATTTGAATACATAATATGCAAATTATCGTAATTTATTATAAAATATATAAAATAATAATATGATTGCTTATTTTGATCATATTAATTATTATAATATTTATGTCACTGTATTCGAGAAAATTTTTTTTTTTTTTATAGAACGTATGGTTGCTCAAGTTAAAAGTTACTGGTATTAATATTATGTTTTTTTAAGAGTAATAATTTTTATTTTATAATGCTAATTTCAAGTGTTTAATTTATAATATATTTATTGAACTAGGTAATAATAAAAACAATCTCAATATGCAAAACCCAGAAAAAACTATTTCACTTAACCTTTCAGCCTACACAATTGTAGTACGTTTTCGATGTACTTATTATTTGTGTATGGGCATAAAATGTAAAATAATATCATAAACAGTTAAACATTTTTAAACACTATTATCCAATAACTCAATTTATATACATTTAATATACATTTTAAGGTATAGCAATTCAAGACTCTCTTGGCGGTGTGATAATGTGTGATATAAAATATTTTAACTATAAAAATATTATGTTTGGGTTTTGTTAATTTTTTGACGGACTTTATAATAGAGGTACGCCCGGAGGAAAACATTTAAGATTCTTCGATCGTTGACATGGTTTTTAAACAAGGACAACTGAGTACATCGAGTTAGAAATATTCAATTAAAATAATATCGTCGATGGTAATATCAATTTTATCGTGATAGTATCGATCGTTATCAATGTGCACAGTGTCGTTAATAATTTATTAATATTGCTCACTGTACAGGCAAAACGGCTATTGTTGACACGCGTGCTGTTGATTTGCCTATCCGAAGCGCCGGCGAATTCGCATCTAAATAATTCTGTTTGTTCTAACCACCGAGAGTTTTGTAACTTTGCCTTCGAGAACAATATAGCTGATAATAATATAACAACTACTGTTGGTGAAAATATTTTGAACGTAGTCGCTTAAACTGTTTTTTTAAAATCTTTTTTTTGGAATATTATTATGATTATTGACATTATGGTACGTTATCTATACCGAAACACACCGACTGTGTGGACAGTATTTCAAGCCATATATTATTCTCACAGATTGAATAAACATAGTGGATAATATTTAGTAACCTATGAGGTATATTAATGCATCGTCACGTACGGTGAAAATAACGCAATATCGTATATGAATTTATTCCAATCAAATAAAAATGGTATATCGTGTAAAGTTAACATTTACCTTTTCATAAAACGCCATTTAAACTTTTTCAGTATTTTTTTATTTTCAACCAGAACGATCGTCATACAGTAATTATTGAAAATAAAAACAAATTTAATGTATCGATATAATAATGTCCTCGAATAATACTAATTGAAAATTTAAAATAAACAAATAATATAAACGATTAGATTTATAGCAGTCAGAATTGAAAATCAGATTTGCGCTTGTACGTCCAATATTTATTAATTACATTTTTAAATATTTCCACTAATAACAATAAATAACGATGATATTGTAATAATTGCTACTATACTGATTATTCGTCGTTTAAAGATTTCCCCGAAAGTGTAATCAAAATACTATTTTCCATATAAAAATTAATTGTTTTTAGTATTTACTGTATGAAAAAGTTTAAAAAATGTAATTTCTATTTTATTTACTAAACCATGATAACTGTGTACAAAATGCACGTTAATGTTATAAAACTCAATTTTCGGTCATTTGAGAGAGAGGGAGTGAGAGGGAGAGACGGAGTGAGGGAGAGAAAGAGAGAGAGAAAGTGAGAGAGAGGGGTAATTACTAGTACATTTGCCATACGAATAAGTAAAAATAATAATAAATATAGATAATTAAAAATAAGTAAAACGAGTTAATATGGATTGTGTTCTACGAAAGTCATATCTTATTTTTACATGGAACAAATAATAGGAAGTTATATAATATTATATTTAAGTAGATATTTGAATATACGACAAGTCGTATGATATGTGAATTAAATGCACATATTATTAGTATCGTTCGTATCGTAAACGTGTTGGTTACAATCAAATAAATCATAGTTGCACCTACGTTTAGTGTTGTGAGTTATCTAGATAAAAATGTTTATATTATCTAGATATTAAAATAAAGTCACATTATCTTTCTATCTTATCTAGCTAAATAAAACGGTTTTTTATTAATTTCACTTGATTTTTTTATTTTTATGATTTTTTTACAATGCATTGTGTATATAATTGACTAAAATAATAAAATGAAGCGTCCAGATAAATAAAATGTTCAATATAATATTAAACATTCTTATTTTTTGTTTAAATTTATTAATTAAGTCTATAATATATTTTTATATAATACAATAAATTATCTAAAATATACGTTTATAAGTATGTGTAAATAATATAATTTAATTAATAACGTTTTTAAAATCCTAAAAACTAGGTATATAGGTGGTAATTATCTGATTTTTATCTAGATAAAAACGAGATTATCTCATCTTTTATCTAGATAAATTATTTTTATTTTATCTGTTATCTTATCTAGATAAATTTTAAGTTATCCGCTCACAACACTGTCTACGTTATACTTGATCGAAAACATAATGAATTAAATCGATCACTCGGCGAACGGCTAAGTCAAATCGGCTGCGGATTTGTCGCTCGCCTCACAACAGTTGTCCGTACCGGCGCGTCGTACGCCCTTTTCGGTTACTGAGGAAAAAACGACACGACCGACGATATCGCGTGTGACGGAGATCCCGTAAAAACTACTTTCCCCCTCGCCGTCCATATAATAGTAATACTCTCGTCCCCCGCAATGTCATAATAACAGCAGTATCCTCCGTTCCGCTCTATTTTTTTTTTTTTTTATCTTTTTTTGTGTTGTTTTTTATTCCATCGAAAATAGATAAAAAAAAAAAAAAAAACGTTCCCGCAGAGCCACCGCGATTCTAAAGACCGACGAAACGCGCACTATTATTATAGAGCTCACGACTAGTGTTGGAGATATACAAAAGGGAAACGTAATTCGTATTTTGTTCTTCTCGGTTTTGGAATCGTGTTCGATATCGATCCGACAACACTGCTAATACGCGTCGGGCTTGTCGATCGTGTGCGACTACAGTAGTCCAATTAAAAAATAAACGATGATATTATAATATTATATTATATTTTGCTCTTTGCGATAGTCACGATGATTTTTCATAATTATTCGTAATACCGCTCAATATGACGTGTGCAAACGTCAAGGTGCGTAATATTATGTTTTTGAAAACAAATATAATAGTAGACATTATATTATATTTTATTCCTAAATTAATTTTTTACAGTCATATTTTGACACATGCAATATTTATTATTGTCGAAACGAAATCAAATCAAATAACGTCTAAATACGATGTTTCTCGAATTAAAACATTAATTTTATTATTTTTATAATTGCCCGTTTAAAATATTATGTAAGCCCGTGTAAAAACGCAAAGTAATTTTTACTTTAAATTATATTATTATGTCCTTTGTTATACTCAATTACACTGAATATATTTGCATATAATTAAATAAGTTTTTGCTACAAGTACAATTTAAAACATTTCAAGATTTAGTTTAGTTTCTAATACCATCGAGTGGAACTCTATTTAATTACTTAGTTTTAGAATATATTATTATTATGCATTAACAAATATTTCAATTATGTGTACCTATGTACGAGGCCTATAATAAACTCGGTAAATAACCAAACCATTTATTTTGTTTATTATGTATATTGTTTTAACGCATATACTATGTTATATAGTATATAGTATATTATATATATACAAATGTTTATATTGTATTTAAAACTTTATTTCAAAAAAAAAAAAATTAAGAGACAAAAGTAAAAAACGAATTTAATGTTACCAAGTTTATGGTGTGGACTGGTGTAAATAAACATAATATAAAATATGTAATGTTCAGTATTCCAAAAGTCATATTTTTCAACGGGTCATGTGAATCGTTGTATTTATTAACACCTTTTTGTTTTTAAAACCAGGCAAATAATTATTATTCACTGATATGTTATAGACTAAAATTATTAGTTTAACACACAGTATTACAATTAGAAAAACAAATAAAAATTCAAACAACGTTATAAACACGTTTGTTTTTTATAAAAGTTCAAAAAATATATATTGTAGAAACTTGAAATATCTCACTTTGACCTAAATATTATTATCATTTTCAGTGCACAATACAATGTCAAAATATTCAGTCTAATTATGAGCTCTTGACAGGTATTTTATTTTTTTGTGAAAGAATGATATGACGTAGCAAAGCCTGCAGGTTCTAGCAAAAATCGTTGTTATGTTGTAATCCAAAAAAATGATTTATCGTCAGATCTTGAAACTCATCTCTGTATTGCGTTGCATATAATATTTTGCTCGTGCACGATTAAAATTTCAAAAATATGTCTAGACTAATTTTTAGTCTTATATCATACAGAGGAATCTATTTACGATCCGTTTTACAGTAATCGCTTACCGATATCGACTCGTATGTTCGATAACAGTTATGTATATTTTATAGCTATAGCATTGTACGATGATAATTGTTCGAAACATAATACAAAATCATGCAAAATCGTCGTCAAAAATGAGTTTGGCATACCACGTTATATAATATTAGGTTCGACATAATATCCTAGGAAAAATCATAAATCGCTCGTAATAACACAAATAAATTAAATAATAATTGTAAAACATCCTTAGAATAGAGACCGACGAACGCGTCATCGTTGAATTCATATTTCACACGTCCATTCCATTTCCTGTATGACGGAGCACACTTGAAACCGACTTAAGAGCAGAGGAGCGACTATTCCTTCGCGTTTTTTTTTCCTTTTCGACATAACCGCGGTATGACAAACAACACTATACATTATTAATACAATATACAATATTTGTTTTATCGAAAATAGTTTTAGAACATAATATTGTTAATATTGTTGTTGTGACGCATACGTGTTTTTTAATATTTATAAAAACAAAAAAATAACCGAACAAAAATACACCTCTGTTTGATATTAAAAAAAAAGAAAAGAAAAACAATATTAGTTAGTACCTACTTATCTATATTATATTACTATAGTACGGTTGTCGGACAGCAGATTACCGGAGATAATAATATTATGTTATTCGGTATTGGTTGTTCGGTTATATACCCGACTTCAGCACGAAAAAAAACGTTACGACTAAAATATCGTATTGATATTCGAAACGTTATCCACGTGATACTTCACCGTTGTGATTTTATCTAGGTAAACTACGAAACATTACGCGGACCTCGGGGGCGAAAAGAACACACGGCGATCGGAAACAAAAATATTTGCCTTGTAAAGGAAACCTCTCACGTCCTTATGGTTATAAACATGTTGTGGTTTCAGACGATAAATTATAATATATTATTATTATTATGGGTATATTAAATTATCATCATTGGTTGAGATGGTTTTCGTGATGTCTTGCAGTTTTGACCGATTCACCAGCAATAAATTGCCGAATACAGTAAAATACAATATTTTTTTTTTTTTTAATAGAAAAATAAATACACTATTTAATAAATATTATAACTGTATAATAATACTATGGTAATAAAATAATGTTTAAGACTCTTATCGTAAATAACTATTGTATCTTGTTAAAAAGGCAAAAGTCTCACTTTTGACCGAATCTGATTGTTATATTAAGACGTGTTTGATGATAAAATGTTGACTCAATATTATCTTTATTACGACACACGTCATTTTTACTAAACGACATTTTAGTTGTATTTTGGTTGTTATTCAAAAAATAAACATTTTGTTACAGCAATACGAAAAATCAAAAATAAATATACGCAATATATTTTGTATAACACTTTGAAGTTCAAACTTTTGAATTCGTTATAAAAACAAAAAAATGCTATATAACGTGTTGTACCTTTTTGTAAAATATTTGTGCTGGATAGTCGAAATCTTATAACGTATATTATTATTTCTTTAAACTGTAATAGGTACAACAATTAATATTTTCCATGCATTTTTAGTACATTGATTTTTGTCTCGTTTTCTATAAAGTCTGTGCATATTCATCAATTATTCATCACTAACGAGTGTTTAGTTTTGTTTTGGAACTTATTAAAAAAACTCCAATGTTGAAAGGATAAAATTAATAATTTCGCAACTCTGAAGTAGAAAATACTTAGTAAACTAAACATAATTCTTCTATTTAACAATGTTCAAAAACTAGGTACGGTGGTGTATAAACCGGACTTTCCGACAACTATCATAATATATATATGAATGCTTCAACATTATAAAAGTCATCAGCTGAGAAAAAAAAATATTTACATTACATTGATATAAACAAATCATAATAATCTTATTATTATATATAGAAGTGAAAGTAATAATAGCGATAATGACATAACAATATTAGTGGAATATTTAAATTCGATTGTACAAATTGTTTTTTTTTTCAAGAGAATACATTAATAATATTTAAAATATCTTCTACGTTCGTTGGGAAGATTTTTCTGGCTTCGGCTAAGCATGGACATTCCAGGAGGAGGAGGTTTATAGAAATTATTAGAGATATGTCTCAGAATTCACACGTGGGTCTTGGTTCTTGATAAAATCTTCCAAAAACGATATGTGCCGTTATTAACAGGTTGACTGCCATGTGAAGTAATTGACCCAACAAAGACTTTGACAAGATTGCCATTATCATTTTTCGAGAATTCTCGTATTTTGATTTTTGATGAACAATGTCGTTAAAATTAAAATAGATTTTATTTCACAAAGAGACATTATAATATCTAAAAATCTTTTTATAGAACTTTCAATTAGGCCACGTCAAAGTATTTTTCCATATAAAACTATGTATTGCGATGGTTTTCAGAACCCTACGCGGCCCATATCAATTTGGACTGTAGGGTCTTCAGACCCTACAAAGCCTGACAGTAAAATATACTGTAGGGTTGTTAGATCCCACTCGGCGATAATAGAAAGTCTCGTAGTTTTAGCGCGGTAGTCAACCTGTTAATATTGCAAATCGGGAAATATTTGTACAATAATTATTATGAAAACTGGGTTTTTCACACTTTTATCGGAATTCGAAATTCTAAAATACCTTCTCGTCGACCATCGCCGAGGAAAAAATAATATTACTTAATTTCTCGACATTACGCTAAAAACGCCCGTGACTGCGCACGCGTCGTCTTAAACGGCGCGAAGGGTCCCGCGTCGTCGTGCTTCACCTACGGGTTCATTAGAAATACATTAGAGTGTCAAACGAAATAAAATTACAACAATAAACAGCAGCGGCAGCAGCGGCGGCGGCGTATAGCAGGTACCCGAGTTGTGTTTGTTTCATTATGTCAATAACCGTATGCTCTTCGCGCTCTCGACTACAATATGCACAGTATATGTTAGTTCAAGTTTATTTCATCTGCGCTGTGCAAATATTGGTCCGCACGCCATTAATGCGCGTGTTGTACGCATATAAGATGTTTGTTACACACACACACACTTTGGCGACGTAAATACGAATTCATCACTACAGAGATCTAAAACAATACGCGTATTGTGTACGACGACGAATTAGTGTACGTATTATTATCGTTATTATATTATTATCATCTCGCTCGCGCGATATTATTTATCATAATATTTCGTGTCGGCGAGTCGCAGAACTCGGTCGTTAATTCCGTAAAAATCATACAGAATACCGTGCTCGACGTAGTATGTATTACTGTCGTGCAACGATATCGTATTGTACAGACTATTAATTATTATATTATCCATTTGAACGCAGTATAATGCGTCAGAGACTGTAATAATTTTTAAAATATGTTTTTAAGCGCAATGAAACCTGTGACCGACACACTGCAGTTCAAAAGAGTCGTCGGTATAGTATACATCGGCCGAGGTTTTTATTTTTGGTTCGTAGTTAGTTGTAGATCGTCTATTACAATAATTATTGTTAACGCTCGCACGATGATTCTAACCATGCCGGAGAAATTCAGACTTGTCGGAGGACCCCGTGGAGAACACGATCAGCCAATCTTGCTAGGTTATCACTGGTCGGCGATTTCACCTGATCACACTAATGTAGGTAAACGTACACGACAGCCGTTCACCGTAGGATATTTTCGAGGGGCCGATTAATTGTGTGGGTAGTATTCGATCGCGGTAGCTAAATTATTCATAGTCCATTTAGACGCTGTATAATGCAATGTGGATCACAGACTGTAATTTTTACGTTTTTTTTTAAGCGCAATGTGACCGAAAGCTCAATAGGTCGTCGGAATATACACAGGCCCAAGTTTTTGTATTCGGTGCGTTAGTTCTGAAAAGCCTATTATAGTTGCTGTGGAGCTTTATATCGTGTACGACAATAATATTATTGCTCTAACCTAAATATCTATATTGAAACTACACAAAGCCATAGAATATTGTGGGTTCAACCGTGCCAGACGAATTCGGGCTTGTCGTCACGGGAGTCTGTGGAATTACACGGAATCGGCCACTCCTCCTATACGTCCCATCACCGCCCAGCGATTTCGGCTCACCATTGTTGTGGCGGACGAGCACGACTTCCAGTCGTGGGACGTTTTATGTGAGCAGCATCGAATGCTTCGTCTTCGATTGCGTCAATTATCGATGTCAAGGCAGCACAATCGATGGCCACGACACGACCGATTACATTTATAATACTAATATAACGCAAAGTATATTGTATTAGTAGAGGCAGAACAGCGGCGCAATAATGTGGATCGAACAAAAAAAAAGAAGAAAACCACCAGGGTGAAAGAGTGGGTGGGTGAGGAGGAGGAGGAGGAGGGTAGAAAAACCGACCGGGCGCAGTGGTCGCTGCGGCCGGCACCACCGACGGCAGCGGGCTGTGTGCGCGGTGGTGGGGTGGGAGTAAAAATGAGACGACTAATCATTTTAAATTGCATTACGAGTCGTCGGTGGCAGCGGTGGCGGTTGCGGACGCGAGAAGGAAAGGGTACAACGTCGTCGGTCTGTTAAAATAATTGAATCGAGATAAAAGTTTAGCCGGGAGCGCGACCCGGGTCTATTGTCTCGGTCCAAATTGCGGTCTGCCCCCTTTTAGACCCCGAAATCGCCCACCTCCAACGACCCTCTCGCCCAGCACCGACCTCCACCGAACGCGCGTGCGCGGATTGTGACTGCGGCGGCGGTCACACGGTATACCTAGCTATTACCGTATATACGATCAGACCACGTGATTGGCGATAGGATCGGCCCCGACGGTCCAAGTCAAATTTCCACGAAATGTTTTCCCGAATACCCATTTTTCGATTAGGTTTTACACTCCGATAACGCTGCGACGACGGAAATCGGTCGACTTCCGATGCCGACTCTTATATATACAAGGATTCAGAACGTGCGGTAAACTGCCAAGTTCTGCGACACGCCTCGAATCGACTCTCCCGTTGTTCGGATGTTGTTGGCGTTGTCTCACTCTACTTCCCCGGGAAAGCTTTCCGATTCTCCATACCTACCTAGTAATAGGAGATGACAATCATTTGAATGCAGCACTCGACACAAATTCTCGCGGAAACCGACGTGGAATTTGATATCGACTATGATTGACGTGCACTTCGACTGCAGCCGACCTTATCTCCTACCCACGATCAACGTCACCGCTAAATTTGTTCGGAGACGGATGGCTGGTGGTATGCGATGACTGCAGCTGCGCTCTCTCAAACGTGAGAGATATTAAAACATGAGTCGTGTATGGATTTAGGACGGGTCAGCGTTTATTATTACGCAGTCGATTCTGATGCCACGTGATGCGCGTATACCGTGGTAATGGGGCTTGTGTAATTGACCGTAAATCGAAACAATATTATGACCGCTGCAGGTCGAAAATATTATTGTGTATCGTGTAAGGTATTATGATATGCATCACGGCATGATATTATAAAGTTAAAACGAGTTCAGGCCCGTTGTTTTTAATGGACGAATAAAATTGCAAAGCCCACGCGAATAAATCCGAAACCATGTCGTACAAAATGAATCCCTAACCCAGTGGTTAACAAACTTTTACGACCACAGCATCCTTAGGAAATAGTTTGTGTTTTGTGGAACCCCAATACCTCTAACTTCAACTCGACCCCAGTTTTCGGCAAACTTGTTTTTCCAAGTATAATTTTCTCAATATTCACATATATCTGCAAGCGGTATTCTTGAGATTGTCCCACGGAACCCTTAAGTTTCACGGAACACACTTTGGGAACCGCTGACCTGACCTACTGTCAGCGAGATGTAAGGATGAACATCGTCATTATAAGTTATAATACAATTTTATTTGGTTAACAACTATACACAAAATAAAGCGTAATGCGTTTATTGATAAGTCACAGTTTTGTGTCCCGCCAAATAAACATGCGCTCGTTATAGCGTTATCGTAACAGCCGTTCGATAGGTACCCGAAATTGTTAAAGTTATATCGTTATATTATAAAATATAAATGTATTTAATAATGGATCATATATCTTGATTCGTGTCTAATCCAAACGAAATCTTCAGACGTCTCCACGTCTTCTAGTCGTCTCCAAAACTAGGTGATAAAAAAAGAAAATTGTTTGTATTTCCAAACCGACATGAACCTCTCATCGAGGACTAAGTCTCAAGGCAAGTTCATGATGGACACAAACTGTCCACCGACGGAAAACAATAGCCTTACTCGTAAGGCACAGCCAATATTTATTAAAAATATTACTTACCTCAATGCGTCAAATAACGATTTTATCACTGTCTTGGACTATAGACGGGTTAACGTTAAAGACTTCAAAAGATTTCCTAAAAATTTAAACTATGAACTGTGCCCATCAGAAACAAATTAAGAATATCTGCAGTCTTTGCACACACGTCAATACCTAGCCACCACCCAATGCTGTGATTTATCACCTGGCCCACTTCATTCCTATTTAATGCATTGAAACGGTCATTTCGGAATCGGTTTGCTCCGTTCTAAACGTCGGAATATTCTCAAAAGGACCAATAAACTGCCTCCGTTACTATATTTTGCAGTGAAGGTTGCGGGAAAATGAGATTAAACTGAACATAACTGATTATTTGAGCCGATTGAAATTCTTATTCTCTAAGTCGTTGTCGAAAAAAACCCAGAAAAGATCTCCGACAACCTAGTCATAATAATATTACGGACACACCACTAATGGAAATTGTTGTCGCTCAACTCGATGTGTTAAATATATCCAGCTAGATCACCGATGACTGTATTTTAATTCGCGTGAGTTAACAGCCACAGCGATCCATGTTCCAGACACACACAGATACACTAAAAAGGCTACCTCTCTTATAAAAACTTTTCCACGACAAAAACATTATTTTTCTACCAACGGTTCAAACCGTCGTCTCTTAATTTCAAACCAAACCGAGATCCACATATTTGACCTCATCCCGGAACGGAAACATTCGCAGAAGCTGTAATGAACAACCAAAGTTCACCTATCGAAATCGTCTCCACCATATTGTTATTACAATATTCGTTTCGAATTTTAACTTTTAAGTCTTAACTTTGCCACTGATTTCCCTCCTTACTCTGATGTTTCGTATGGACAGAATATCATACTAAATTGATCTAAAATCTATATCAGTTCTTAATAATCCATATAATATAACAGGTTTGCTGGTTATCAGTTATTAGTTGTAATCGATGGCTATGACTACCCCATTTTAACTCGGTATTTTAATATTAAGTCGATCATATTATTTTCCTTGTTTCATTTTTATCATCATATCTTTATATTTTATATTGTATTTTTTAAAATACACCAAGCAGATACTATATTACTTTTTTCTTCCCTACTTACCTTATTTTATCATAATATATTATGTTAGGCATTCTGCAGTCGTTTTTGTGATATTCCACTAATATTATTCTATGTTATCTTTCAACCTTTGAACAACAATAAACTTCGTTTATGTACATGTAACTGTAAGGCTCTACATACTTTAATATTGAAAGCAAAACAAATATATATATATATATATAACAATACCTTTGTAATAATATTAACTCTAACAATTTTTAGGCACATGACGCAACCAAAAATAATAATTTTAATTATAATAATATTATAATATACACACATGTCATATTATTGATTATTAAATAATAATTCATTTTTAAATACTTTTAGCATTTTAACTGTTTTTAGTCGGATAAATTTTATTTTGTTGTAATATTTTACCACAATTTGTGTACGAACAACAACGTATAATACAATTTATTTTCAAACACAAAAAAAACAAAAATGTATTAGAGAGATTGTAAGGATACGTTTTTCAATGAAAATAAATAATGGCAAAAGTATTTTGATCTGCAAGTGCGAACAAGATTTTGTAAGACAATTTAGTGTTGTACCAATGCCAGAAATGCCATTTCTTTAATTTTGCCGATTCTCTATTTTGCAAATGCATGTAAGGTTTTAAATGTAGTGTACCGAATGTTTGTGCTTTGTTTATTGGGCTTGACCTTACAATATATATTATTTAACACGAATTAAAAATACTTTAGTTTTTATTTAAGATAAACAATTCGGTAAAGCCGATTAATATCATCATATAGAATATTAAGGGAGAATTAATATGAATTTAATATTATTAAAATTATTATGTTGTAAGATAACTAATTATTAGTTATTAAAAATAAAATTGCTCTCGTTCATATTAAAATTGATAAGTATAATAATATTATGTATGTCTGCGTTATAACACTGAGAATTTTAATAAGTTTTGCTGTTATTAAATTCATCTATTAAAACATTTTTGATGTAAGATACCATTATATTCAAAGGGGCTTAATGAAAAAAAATATGGAGAATTTAGCCATAATACCCAGGAAACATTTTGTTTTGTCTTTATGGATTACAAAAGACCATACAAATATTAAAAAATGTACTGTGTAACAAAAAAAAAAAAAAACATTTTTGTTCATGCTTTATTGTGTTGGTTTGTTAACGAATTCTGTGCTATCGTAAAATGATCGTGATATGTGACCGAGGAATAAAAAATAATAAGACTTTAAAAAAAAAGGCGAAGGACATAATATTATAAACTTACATTTTATTGTGAGGCAAAAAAAAAAAGAAAAGAAAATTGGATCTTAAAATAGTTTGTAAAAAAATATTGTCCGAGATCACTACTTGGGTGCAGTGAAATACAATAACATTATGATCATCAATGACTAGATTAGTTCCTCGTCGTGTTTATCGTTTGAAACCAAATTAAATACTCGCAGGATAATAATGTAGACGAATTATCACTCGTCTTATCGAGTCGTGAACGTTCCAGTTAATTAACTAAAGCATAATATCCACATAGTATTATTGTTATCGTATTATCCTGAAAATCATCATTATTTTCAAATCGAGTAAAATATTATTTGTTCTCGGTTTTATCATATTTGACACTCGCTAAACAGGCTCATCGTTCAATATTATTACCTGACATTAAACGGTTTTGGTGGTTACTCGACGCTATTAAAATCATATCAGACACAGTCTTAGGGGTGTGTGACTTTTGTTTATTTCCAATATCATTTTTTTTTTTTTTTTATAATAAATAATATTATCAAACTATTATAATATCTAAATCAAATATAAAACATTTTTTTTACTATAAAATGTCAAAAATACAATTTACAATTTCAACGGACTTACATCCGTCTGTTTTTTCTGCTGTAATACTCTGTACTTATATAACTATTAATATAAACGCATGCAAGATATTTTCGTTTTTTTTTTTTTTTAAAGACGATATAACACATCACTTGCACTAGCTCGATACTCTCCAATACTAGTCGTGCTCATTCTTTGAAGTATTATAATATTAATTTAGCAAATAGGCAAAGGGTACGTGTAAAACGAAAAGTTTGTTTAGAAAATACTTACGCTTTGATCTGTGTACGAAACGATATTATTCATAAGGTACGCTGTTTTCTCCTCATAACTGTACAATTTACTCGATTAAAACTAAATATGCGTTCATTGAATTACAGACTGCTCACATAAATAATAATTATTAGACATGTAACGGATTATAATATTACGTTATATCTGAAACCCTTGCTTACGTTATATATATAAAAAAAAAAATATTGATTTCCTTATTTAAATTAATTTAATTAAGGAAACGCACAAAATGTTAGCGTGTTAATGATTGAATCCTGATTTATGTTTAAACGTTAAATTTAAAACTATTAACCTATTATTTTATGACAAATATAAACAATAATTTTGGTCAGAGGTATTACACTGAGTGGTCAGTGGTAACACTGAAACAAAAAAATGTAATATCACACTCATATTTTTCCATTTTTTTGTAGACGAATTCTTTTACAATTTATTAATGTTTGGTATCATTATATTAATCGTCAGATCTCAAAATGATGATTATATTGAGTTTATGGAAAAATAACTTTTATTTTCTTTAAGAAAAAAGCGCTAGTCTCAACAGGCAAGTTAATTTTAAGTTTTATCCAATAATATCAAATGTGTATATTAATCTTATTAAGTATTCTGATCGTGTTTAAAATAATATGATAACAAAAAAACCACGACTAAGTATTTTTTTAATGCTTGTATTTTATTTTTAATGATTTCTTCAAACTTCTTAATAATAAAATTAAATCTAGTATGATCCAAATTCTTCGATAGGTATATTATGTAATTTTCAAAACCAATAACTTCATAAAAACTATCTTTTTTATAATAATTTACTTCAAGATTTATAATTGCAAAATTCAATATTAAGCGCCTGCACCTAGATTTTATTGATTCCAATTATGTAAGCCGACTAATTTCATAGCATTATTTTCATCTTTGGTGAAACTTTTTTTTCTTCATAATTTGTGTTAGTACAACTACTCCGAGTTTCAACGATTTATTAAACGATTTTGGATTATTTTGCTGAAATAACACATTAGTTATTTCACTCTTGGCATTTTTCATTTCGTTTTTGGCTTTTGTATATCATGTATCATGATATATCTTGTTCGGAAAGTTGTTCTTTGTTCAGAAAGTGAATATTCACTACATAATTTCACAAAGACCAAAAACTACTCTACGATTTATTGTGAGCAATAAGCATTATGCTCGAGAATAATGCAATTTGAGATTTTCAACAAACTGTTATAATAATAACACAGGGTCACGGGGATGGATGATTTTTTTTATTTTTATTGTCATTCAATCTTTTTACGTCCGTGGTGGTTTGCATGGTTCTTTATTAACATGCCGAGTAAAAATTGTATGGTAATATAATATACTTTAAATAATATTAAACTGTTATTTTTAATTTAAATATTATTTTGTTTATCATCATATCTTAGTACGATATTATATTACTGACTTCACATTATTTGATATAAATAGTTTATTGCATTAATTGAAATAACAATCGCAATCGAGCGAACGAATCCTTATAACGATCTAAAAATAATTGTTCACAATTGTAATATCACTTGTAATGAGTGTTTGATTTTTAATGTAGTGTTCTATTTTCTACACGTCGTCGCTTATTTAGGGGCCTGTTCGAATGAAATAACTGCAGTTCTCTTTCGTGGATATTTTTCTTTACGGATATATACATTGACGCAATACCACAACAATATTATTTTTCGAGTTCACGCCACCGCCGCCACCGCGTGCGACCACTGACCTTATAATAATAATATTATGCACTAATGTATAATATTTTTTTTTCATACGATTTGTGGGGTTAGCAACCGAATGCCGTCACAGCAAAATATCGTTTTCACTTGTTGTGACGCAGCCACGTATGATAAAATTGATAGTGTCACATAATTTGACGTTGACAAAATACTATATCTCCCCATAATTTCGGTCGTGGAGGATCTTCATCCCTTTCCATCTCCTCCACCTCCCTTCAACCATATGAGTTTTAGACCGGTCCGCTGTACCACCAGTCGGGCACTCACTGCTGGCGGCTATTCGGCGCGTCAGTCAGAAACTCGGGAATAAACTGATAATAATTATATAAATATTTTTTATAAAATGTTAGAAACGGTCGTAAATAGTAAATATCCATGAACAGTGTTGTGCACAGATAACTTAAAAATTATAAAGATAAGATAACAGATAAAATAAAAATAAATTATCTAGATATAAGATAAAAATATAATCTTATTATTTTATAGATAAAAAAACAAATGATTATTTACCTAGTTTTAGGTTTTTAAAAACTTTATTAATTAAATTATATTATTTACACAATATACTTATAAACATATATTTTGGATAATTTATTACATTATATAAATATAATTAATAAATTATCTAAAATATGAGTTTAGAAGTATGTGTAAATAATATAATTTAATTAATAATGTTTTTGAAAACCTAAAACTAGGTATATAATTATCTGTTTTTATATTTAATATTTGTCAATATTAAATTATCTGGACGCTTCATTTTATTGTTTAGTTAATTATGGACACAAATTTATCGTAAAAAAATCGCATGAAAATTAAAAAAAATAAAGTTAAATTCATAAAACAGCAATCTAATTATCTACAGATAATTAGATAAAAGTTTTATTTATCAGAATTTATAAGATAAGATAGAAAGATAGTGTGAATTTATTTTATCTAGATACGATGAAAAGATGAACATTTTTTATCTAGATAACGCACAACACTGTCTATGTCGGGCCAATATATGTAGGACTTATCTTGTTTCATCAGACGTTACCGTAAAAATGTTTTGAGAAATTGTATAATAGTAAGTTCCTATGACCTGAGCCCAAAGGTTAGGACCACCATCGTCGTGCAATCTCTAAACAGTTACTCATTACTATAGATACTTTGGACATGATACCTCAATTATTCCATTTTTTTTCTTAACACGGCAAAATATGTAATTGAAATGTCAACTCTAATATTATTATTGGAAACGTCGACGCCACACGATGACATTATCGGTTATGCATGATTATATAATATTATTATAATATTAGAGAAGTTTATTATAACGATATTATTATTATGCTCGCACGTAGGTACGTCTAAACCGAGTCCGTCTAGAATATTCCAATTTTCCTATCCCCTGGAGATTTTATTAATATCGCCGAGTTGCTCGGGACTTACGCCGCGTACATTAAAAATGCGAAACGAATCGAGCGAAATATTATTATGTTTTATTCGCACAGCAGATTGTGAAAGAATAGCATTCAAATCTGCAATTCACGAGAAACGGGACGTTTAATAATTTCAGTTTCTCTCGTGAGCGCCGCGTGTTCAATATGTATGGAAATAGGCTAACAACGCTGGAACTATATTTTCCAATTGTTTTTCCAATACATATATTACGCGTGCCTGCGGGGCGTGTTCCGTTCCCGGGGTTTAAAGGGTGGAAAATGTCATATTTAATTGCTCATGAATACACTTAAGTGCGAATAGACGAACTTTAACGACATAACAATATTTAGATTGGTAAATTGATCTGTACGGAGATAATACGGAGATAGTTAGTTTTGTAATAATCGTTATACGATATTATAATAATATGTAACGCTTGGTAAAATATTTTTTATCATATTAAAAGTTAGTCGTTATCAATATTCGTTGATATATCATTGTTTATCATATGAAATTATTTTGTATTTTTTTTTATATTACATGCTAATGTACATCTTCAAAAACACAATAATAATTGTTAGGTTTCTCGTCTCAACTCACATTTCGAAATAAATCATCGTTAAAATATTGAATTACTTATTGTTTTTTTTTTATACCTTAGTATTGCATTACTTTTTTTTTAAATCTTGTAATTTTATTTGACAGCGATAATCTTTTAAAATACAATAATTCTTTTGAATATTTATTTGATTAATAATTTATTCTGCATTATTTTGGTAATGATAGTTTTTATTAATTATAATAATATATTCTGCTGAGTTTTTGTTTGGATCTCTTTAAGGTTTTGGAAGATTTCTCTGTGAACCAAATTCAAAATATTTTTTTACTTCGAACCACCCACACTCGGTTGTACGTTTTCATATATTTTGGTGTATGGGAAATAAGTATAAACAAATATTTGTTACGTAAAATTATTGAATAATAATATGATAACTTGTGCAAACACATGGCACGACACCTGCAGCTGTCTCTGAGTGAAAAAACAAAATATAATTGGATTCGATCATTACATAATAGCGATATTGTCGATTGGTGCGAAGTCAAGTACCTACCACACTTTATAACATTCTATATATATAGATAATATATCGTCATAATGTTCGCTTGGCACGAGTCATGCCTGAAAAATGCGTCGACTAACATAATATTTTAATTTGGAAGAGAGCAATAATGTAGGTTATTGAATCATTAATGAACGTCATTTTTGAGCAGACTTTCGTCATTATAATATCGATTATCCGCGTATCCACGTCACGTCACAGCAACAGTTTCACAAGGTTTCCACATTATTATTTTTCAGTTCTTCAATATTAATGTTCTAAGGTCACAGAAAACTTGTAATATTTAATTATGTTTTGTACTGGCAGTGTTCGATCGACGGTAATCCGATCTCGGAATATTATCGGTTAAATCTGCACTGTTTTGATTCAATATCTGTGGCTCTCGAACGGCATTCGAGTCGGACGTAGCGATCGACAACATGCAAGATGTATGACCACAGTATCATCCGACAAGATTTTAATTAAATAACTTTTATTTAAATCAACATTTAAACATTTTCCTTATAATATTTTTGGACATTTGTGCTACATGTTAACACATTTTTTTTCGGTTTTATAATACCAAAAATAAAACATTTTTAACGTAAAAACGAATATTTTTGAAAAATTAAAAATAGCCACTTTTTCAACATTAAATATCCATATAATTTTCGTATTTTTTTTCATACGTTTGACTATTGTATCAATAATTGCTTATTGTATGCTTACTGTCTGTCAGGTCTTTATGTTACACCCCGTTGAATACATAATACCACTAAATCATTAATCGAACTGTGACAATAACTATTATAATAATATTTATACCGTCACAATAATCGTAGGTAGATAACAATGACACAAATTTGATATCTATAATAACGGCATTAGCGTCACATCTTCTTAATATATAAAACCGAATATTGAAATCTTTGATGCTAATGTTCTCGGAAACTACTCAACCGATTGTCTTAATTTTTTTTTAAATGAAAGATATTATATCACTGAGGAGGTTCCTACCGCAAAAAAGTATACTTAAAGATAATTATTTAAAGAGGTGCTCACGCAATTATTTTAAAATGCATGATGAAAATAGAAAATTTGTGTTATCATAATATTATTTCGTGTCGTAATATTCTTTCGAGTGATGCATCCGGTTAGTAACACTGTTTACATATGATTTATCGTGGGATTGTAATTGTAGATTGGTCTCGCGATAGAGCGTGTCCCTCGAGCGACGATAACTTTCTACAAAGGCTAGTAAAAAACACACCCTGCTCGTTAAAAATCGATGCCATAGATAGACGACGACGACTACGACTTTTGAGTCCATTATTGTTCTCTGGTCTGCTCACGATTAAAACGACGTTAAGGGTAAACATTCGTCCAACAGTCGTGTATTGATGTTTATCTGGCGGCGCACGTGCTGCGATACAGCGGCGAAACTCACCGATTTTTCCTTTCACGTTTTCGGGGTAAGAGCGCCTCTTTTTTCACTCTTTCTCTCTTTCTTCTCGTCGTCGCTCTGCCGGTCCTCGGCCCTCGAGACACGGGGGGGGGGAGGCAGGTAGGTAAAACAGCGGTCCCTAATTATTGAAAAACGTCAAAACGGCTTTCATACTTTATTTGGGGGGGGGGGGGGTGGAAAAAAAATCCCGTCAGATTTAATTACTCTTTCCGTCCGGTTCGATGCCTTTTGAAAAGAAGAAACCGTCGTGTTCAGAGGAAATCTCTTATGAAAACACGTCAGTCGTCGGGGGTAAAAGCATCCGACTAAACGAGCTCTAAAATACTCGTGTTTCGCGGGGCCCGCGCCGTCCGCCACCCGGTGTTCACGCATTCTTTTCCACCCCTCCCCCGTCATCCCCAACCCCTGTCCATCCCACCACTCCGGGCCGCCGTCGCCGTTCCCATCGTGTAAGCCGTCTGATTTTTCAAACTCGTTTAATTCTACACGGCGGCGATTCCCTTCGAAAAATCCCCCGCCGCCGCCGTTCGCTCGACCCTTTCTCCATATCCGAAACCACCTCCAACCGCCGTCGTATACACAACACAGTCGGTTCAAACCGCACACACACACACACACACACACACACACACACACACACATATAGTCTGCATCATGTTAAGCGACGACACGCTAACGTCATAAATCATTTTCCGAACGAACGTACAGTGTATCGCTTCAACCACACACCGAAATGCAAAGGACTTTTCCGCCGGCGGCGGCAAACGAATATACATCGCCACCCCTTTATCAACTTTGAGTGTGTGTGTGAGTGTGTGTGTGTGTGTGTGAGTGTGTGTGGAGGAATCGTCAGAACGATTTTCGTACACATACATCAAGTCTCGTGTTTTTTTTTCTGGTTTACAAACGCATTTGACTTATATCGAATATATTATTATTATAAAGTAATATCTTACGGTATATAATATACGTACACGCGTGTGACCCGAATAATAATCATACGACGATAATGATTTTGCGGTGCTCTGAAAAATACGATTCAGACGCGAATAATTAGTTTAATATCATTAATAATGTTCTATGTGTGTCTATAGTCATATTGAGAACATAAGCTTTCTAATTCGTCATCGATGTCCTAGGGGTTGTGCATCTCGGCTAATGACAAAAATAGACTTTTTAATCGATTAAAATAATATAACGGAATAATCGTAAGAAAATATATGGAAATCCGTTCGAAGAAAAAGAGATTTCGAGTAAATATGTTGCCGAATAATGAAATATATTATGAAAGTATATTATAAAAAATATATTATTACCATTGTTTCAAAATAAAATACTATGGGTACATGAATAAAATAAAAACGTATTTTAAAAATACTCTCTCTTCAGTATGAGAATCTCTTAAATAAATTGGATATTTTCATTAAACCCTCGCTGGTGAAATAACAAATTTATATTCTTAAATTTGGAACTTATTTAAATTAAATTTTTTTTGTAAATAAATCCATGCAACTAGGTCATAATATTTCCGTTCACATCTCTTCAATTTTCAATATTTCAAAAAAATATAAATAATTTACTTTTCTTCGAATAGTAATTTATTTGAAAATAAGACATGCTTTATTGAATTCTTGTATAATACAATTATGTCTTATTATTTATCTCTTCTTCTAGACAACTACTGCAGTCGTGTCTATTCTAATATATTTATTTTTTTATATCATACTATTGTAATCTGTGACATCCGAAACACTACACAAAAGCGGGACTGGAACCTAACAATGTAGATTAGCCAGTTGATAGAGTTAATTTGACTTAAACTTATTTATCAAAAAGTAACTTTGGGTTTTTGTTGTATTAAGTTAACCATAAGCTTAATAAATAAAAAGTAAATTTTGAACAAGAAAACAGTGTTTGGATAAATTTTGAACTAAAAATAATTTATCTAACATTTTTATCTTATCAAGTTTTCTCTTGAGAGAAAAAAATATTTTTATTTTTGACAATACTTTTGACTTTTACATTTATACAAAAAAAAAAAAGTCTTAGGCATATTATAAATTATACACGAACAGTAAAACTATGTATTGTTTAAATTGTATTGTACGATTTCCAATTTTCTATTATACTCTATTACTACATAGTGTTTAGTTCAATTATCGTTATAAAATATTATTTTAGTAGATGGACTTGACAACTCTATTTAGCTTTACATCAGTAAATTTAGTTTTTACAATTTCGACTTTTACAGTTTCAAAAATGTTATATTTTGTATGGGGCTTATATTATTAAAACTAAATTATTTAATTTTTTTTCATCAAAAAAAATGTTTTAACTACACATAACTCGAGAATTTATTTCAATGACTCAAAGTTCTTAACTAAACTGTATAAAGTGTACAATATCTACATGTTAGTATTCAACTTCGAGTCTAGGACAATAATTGTATATAAAAGCTAAAGATAATTTTATAAAAAAAAATTCAAAATTCAGATAGATATTTTTAAAAAAAAATTATTTTTTATTCAGATAAAAATAATTCATTCAACAATAGGTTATTATCTAGATTATGCAATAGACAAATTCTAATTTTGCCTATCGATAACAATAATTTTGAAACAAATTTAAAATCACAAAATAAGTTCTTTATCGTCTCGAGTCTGAATCGTATTTTAGACTATCGATTGTACGTATGTTCACCACATGACTAGAGTCCCTTTACTTCGTCACTATATAACCTGTCGTCGAGGTTGACCGATTGTCGAGGCCATGCTATAATTTATCGTTTTTGTCCCAAACTCATTGGTGGTCGTATCGCCTCACCTATAATAGAGGTCAAATTCATTTTAGAATCAGTTTTTTTGAAATCCCGTTGTTTCTTCCGCATCTCTTTTTGCTATGATAATTATTCATTAAACAGTCGACTCTGTGAATGAGGATCTATAATTCCCAACATGGGACTATATAAACTTCTTTGTATGTGAATAACAGTGATGTGAGTTATCTAGATAAATAAAACAGTTAATAATAGATAATTAGATAACTGTTTTATTAATTTCACTTGATTTGTTTACAATGAACAGTGTCTATAATAGTTAACTAAACAATAAAATGAAGCTTCCAGATAATTTAAAATGTTCAATATATTAAACATTCTCTTATTTTTAATTTAGTCTATAATATATTTTTATATAAGACAATAAATAATCTAAACTTTAAGTTTATAAGTATATGTAAATAATATAATTGAATTAATAAAGTTTTTAAAAACCTAAAAACTAGGTATATATTATCTGTTTTTTTATCTAGATAAAAACAAGATTATCTTATCTTTTATCTAGATACTTTATTTTTATTTTATCTGTTATCTTGTCTAGATACATTTTCAACTCATTATCTCTCATTATCATATTATATTAAGCAATAATTCGACGACTCGTGCGATATTTTTATCTAGATAGGATAAAAACAAAATATAAACATTGGATTTCTAGACAACCTTAACCAAGAAAGTATGTACTTTCTAGAAATTCAAAAGAGTCCATTGAAATCAAAATAATTTCAACTTGCGATACAGTATTATACTATTCTTACGACACCGAGCAATTATTTTAATCTATATCACTTTTTTTATGCGACTGAATATTATTACCTTGAATATTATTTGTTACGGTCGAAACAATTTTAAAAGAACACACCAAAAAACTAATGTAACCTATAATTTAATGCCCTTCGGCTGCTCATAGGCGTAAGAATATTGTAAGCACTGCGTTTATAATGTGTATAGCGCACCCCGGGAAATAAAACATTTTTGGGTGTCTCACACGGGCTTGTATGAAATCCATTTTATTTATATTATATTATAAGTGAAAAAAAAATGAAAGAATTTCTGAATTATTGTGGGTCATTGTTGCCAGTTACAAAAGCCCAAGAGATCTCTTTTCAGTCACTGAAATACCATCGTTACACGGCCTCATAACTACTACTACGATGTATATGAACATCAAATATATTTATGTACATTTTACTCGAAAGGAAATAATATAACAATAATAAAATAATATAACATGTGCGCGATGTCGGCAGATTTATGTGTGCGCGCGAGTTTGTCCGTTGTATTTTATCAAACCGTAATATAAATTATTATCAGAAATAAAATATTATACTGTTTACGATGTTATTATTCATTACCTGCCATCACTGAGTTTCGAGTCGGTTAAATAGTAATTATTATTATTATCACTGTCAAAGTGGTGTTGAGGTCGCAGCGAAATCGTTCAATAGTCACGGGAAAACTGATATCGATGTAATCATTTTGATTATATTAAAATGAAAAATACACGTTCAGGGATATTATTATTTTTCCGGGGTAATTTCGTTTTACACTCTGTGCCTATAATAATTATAATCGAAATAAACGTTAGTTTAATGATTATAATCGTAAATCAACCAACGCTCTGCACCGACTGCAAAATATGTTTGTGTGCTCACGTTTTTTGAAACTATAACGGCGAAATTTTCCGCACGGTCGAGAGTAAAACGTACCTATTAATTCAAAGATTTACCAGTGAATTAAATTTAAATAGAATACATAAATAGTTATTATAACTGTTTTAAATATGAATAACTTAATTATTCTCGAAAAATGTTACAGTTTATACCTAATTAAAAATGCTAAGCTTATTTTCAAACAAAGCGCAAAAATACAATCACTTAGTACCGCGCGTCTTTTAATATATAGTACGCTGTTGTTTTTCTCGGAATATTAATATTTAAGCAAAGTAAACTTTCTAATCCCAGAAATACCTGTATAAGCCCATCGTATAATATAAACAAAAAAAAAAAAAAAAAACGATAACAATATTTATATTTTGTCGGAGATTGGTACTGTGTGCAAATTATATTATAGTCACTATAATAGTGTTATTAAAATATGTTTGCAATATTATTTTATGTTTCCATCGTCTTAAGTACCTACCTATATAATAATATTATTGAATAAATTAAAATATTAAAAAAATATACATCCTGTAAACGAAAGTTTTCCATTAAAATGCCTTTATAATAATTTTGTTATATCTGTACCCGATTGAACTCGGGTCTCTGCAGCTTTCAAATTTGTACTTATCGTACGATTTTATAAAATACATAAAAATGATTTAAAACATATTATATTATTATGTTTTGCTTTTGAGCCAACAACGAGACTTCCCGTCAAACGGTGTGAGTATAAAATATATTATGTTATAAAATCATTAGGCAATAGCGTGAAACATTACTCTAAAAGTTTTGAAAATGTCACTCTATATGTATAATATATTATAATATAATGAAATACGTAACAGTTTAGAATATATTATATTATTATATTAATTTATATTATTTTATAATTGCAACAAAAGAATAAAAATACTTTGACGAGAAATCGTTTGCACTTGTGAATAACCAATTTCAACAACATTTTACATCCAAATGCTCGTAAAAACAATTGTGGAATCAACTTTATTTTTTATAATAATTATTGTACGAAAAACTTATATAGACCCTTGTACTACTACGCTTTCGAAGTTTAGGTATGAATATTAATGATGTTACGAATCTTATACTACAAAATAGTTAGAACGTTTTCGGTGATTTTGATGAATTACACAAAAATTTGAGCTTAAAATATTTTGTGAATGTGTATTTTTGATTTTATAATTGGCACACGATAAACTCATGGAAAAACCCAGTGTTTTTCATTAACAAATCGAAAATCCAAAATACATCTAAATACAGAGGAAAAGTCTCATTTTTGTGTATTTTCAATGCTAATGTAATAATTAATAAACAAAGACAATTTTAATACTCCATATAGTTAAATGTTGAGTGGGAATAAGAAACAAAAACCAAAAAATAGTTTTGTCCAAAAACCCCTCTTTTTCTAATTCGTTTTATTTTTTCCGGGTATTTTAAAAAGTACTGGTGCTACCGACCCGTCCAATGTAATAATTAGATCAACGTTTCCAGAAACCACCCACAACGTTTAAGACCTAAGGCTTCAAAGTCGACGATAAACAGAAACAGTTTTTTTAAACACATCATTGTAAAATCAATACTATAATTGTATACTATTATCGCTCCGTTAAGAGTCTAAAACGTTTAACCGCCGCAAAGTAAATAATAATAATATTATGTCATGAGATAAATACCTATTTAATATTATCGAAAATTACACACCTTTAAAGGCTAAATATTATGATATTTTATTTTAAGTTTAAGAAAAAAAAAACTGTTCTATAGAATATCACTTTCGGTTAACTACACGATGGTTGAAAGTTAAAATTAAAAATTGTTCACTTTTTCTAACAAAGGGATCGTTTAGAGGAATAATTATTAATGAACAAAAATCTTTAGAACTTATTTATTAAAATGTATTCGTCGTGTATATGGTAAGCATAATTAATATACATGTATTTTTTTTAAATTTTTTTTTAATGTTTGAACCGTTTATTTATTTTTACTACTTTAATTGTGGTTTTGTTTTTAGATCCCGACTTTTGTTCGAAAAAATGTTTTGACGATTCGTGGCTTAATAAAAACTTTTAATTCTTATAATTACGTTATATTATAATACAACAAAATAAATTAATACTTATAACGAGTCTTCATTATAATATAAACTGTACACTATTTTAATGACTTGCAGTAGATTTTATTATTAATTCATAATAAATTAAAACATAACGACAAATCTCATACTTGTTTATGCTAATTTCCATTAAAAAAAAAACTAACGAAAGTATACAATATTATGAATAGTTGGTATTAAACTGTTATCATTCGTAAATATTAAATAATTACAATTTTCTTATAGGTATACACAAGATATTTGTTTATACCTCTTAATGGCGTAGTATCTAAAGTTTTAAATAACTTAATTATAACTTATGGCCACAGATGTCGAGTTAAAAAACAAAAAACTGATTAATTTATAATTAAAATATTTTTCCTAGCAACGCAAAACAAGATCTTACACTTGGCTCAAATTATATAGACACATGATGAGTGTCCTGATTTGCAGTGATGAGTTGGTCTTTATTTTTTTCTTAAAAACAATCAATTGATATCAATTAAATTTCAGGAACACGTGCAAACTCGTAGCATGAGCTTATATTTTAAAATGTCCTATCGATAAGGTTATGTTATGTTATGTACCTATTTAAAAATAGGCAGTTTAATGTTAATATTGATTATGACACCTGCAATACAATGTGAATTATTTTTATATATTTTTTGAAATGTTTCATTATTATTTATATATTAATTGTTACGCTGTTTTAATTTAGTAAACTGACCTGTAACGTACGTTTCGCTGCTGTAAATCGTTTTTTTTTTAAATATGTAGTCTACTCCGTAAGAAATAAATAAATAAATAATTATATTATAATTAATTTAATTACAATGCAATTTCAATTATACGAGTAGCAGCATAGTGATTTAAAGACGATAACCAAAGCGTTCATATAAATAATATATAATATTATTATATTGTGCATTTAAAGGTTTTTGAAATAGTGTTTATTTTTGCACTGTGTTGTCGTTTTTAATTTAAAAAATAATACTATCCAACTGACTTTAAGAGATTATTTTCATACTTATATGCACTATTACAATATATCATTGCATAACATTTTATAAAGTGTAATATTACTATGGATATTTCATATAAATATAAAAAAAATGCGCGTCGAAAAATGTCTTGAATTTCGGCCGAAGATAACTTTCGCCAATCTAAAATGATAATTATCGTATTTTAATATAATGCAAACCGTTCAGTCCTCTAAGGTATAATTTTTATTAATTAAAACGTAATCAACAAAATATACTAGCACTCATATAATCGTCCAGTACGTTAAAATAAAAACATTTTCATTTTAATTTCGTTCCGTTAAATTGACCATATTGTACAATTATTGATTTACCGCGTTCGGCATTGAACAAAATATTCTCACTCGAAGAGACACTTCAAACTTTTGTAACGCTTTCGAAACGGTGACTTGTTTAAGCTTGTTTAGATGCGATGTGTATAATTGCCATGGATCGGCATGAAAGTTTAAAAAGTTCACGTCGAGTTCGTTTTGACTTAAAAAAAATCATCTCATTCGTCGTGAGATAAATTCAATAAAGACAAGCAAATTATTATTAGATTGTCCAGGCTCAATATGAAGCGTATTGCAGTACGTCAGTCATTTCTGACATTTCGGAACACTGCAATCGTGTCGAAGTAACTTCGAAATAAACGGAACAGTATTTTAGACGATTCGTCGACTACCGAGTAGATATTTTGTGTGAATCCAAATCAAAATAATATTACGGCGCGTACGACTGCACAATTTGAAAGACTTTCCATGCTTTATCCCTGGGTGTAGTTCGGCTTTAATCAGAGGTAGTAATAATAGCGACAATAGCCGTCAAAACTGCAAGAGCCGATCATGACGATCTCGCGGTGTTTCTGCCGGTGCGTGCGACCCTTGGAGTTATCGAATCTTAAAAGTGGCGTGGTCTTAAGTTTTCGATGCGAGACGATTAAAACACGGTTTGGCCGGTATCCCGTTTTCTCGAATTCCGGTGGAAATACGGTTGCGAGGTCTACTAAGCTCGAGCGTGATTATATACGAGGCGTAGGAGGAGGTCGCTTTTTCCCTCGAAAAACGGTTATTGTTCCGCGAAAATCGTACGTTTTAACGAACGAACGAACGGCGGCGCAAAGAAGTTGTAGAAGAACTACTTTACAGAGATATAAAAGAGGGTTCGGGTAGTACAATATTATTATTATTATTATTATTATCATTACCCGTTCGTACGACGGGAGGCTTCAGAGCCCCAACGTTTCCGCGTGCAGTCGATCGGCAGAGAGAGAGAGACACACACACACACTTACGACACGTCTTATACGACCATCGCGTCTTCAAACAGAATAATATCTTTATCGTGTGAAGTCCTTCCACGTGTTCGCCGAGTACACGTGCTTAGACACGCGTGTAAACCGTTACGACTTATATGATAAGTGTTTCTCGAAAATTGGTCGAGTTACCGTCTAATGCTGTAAAGCCCGCCAAACTCAAATTTGGCAACGGATTAATCACAATACGGGTTCCCTCTGCCCTCCCCCAACCGGCATTATGATGATTCGATTTCATCGGATTTTTATTTCTCTGCTGCTTCGTTGTTCGGTTAGTGACCTTTGTCCTCCGTTTAAAAACATACTGAGTAAACATGTTTTACAAAACGTCCAAAACAAATTTTTTCCGGAGCAAGCAATTTATTATATGCCCATAGATACGTCATACTATAATGGTTCACGTAGGTAGGTATTTTGTAAAATTCATTTTTGGTTTATATTATGTCTCTGAATAATAATATGGTTTTATTTATTTTATATTCGGTCACTGGTTAAATTACAGGATATAAAAGTGATTATCGTCGTTTTAAATAACATATTTCACGTTGATTCCTTTAAAATATAATAATGGTAATTTTCGTGAGTTTACCATAATCTAAATGCAATCAAATATAAATCAATTTTCAATCTGATGCACATGCTTCGCAAAAGTTTTCAGAAAACTTTTACTGCTCTAAAAATACTTTAAAAAAAAAAAGAATATATAAAACTATTATTATCGTACGGCATATGTCTGTTGAACTTCATCACTTATCTCATCATCTAAATCCATTGTTCGAATCTCTATTTAAATAAAATAATTTTCAAAGACTTCTATAATATTCGTCGTAAGTTTAATAATATTATATTCTATAATACAGAATACCTACTGTACAATATTACCAGCCGTAAAACGTTTTTTTCACAACGATTGAACAAACGTTCTGCAGTGAGGTACTATTATTTTTATAAGTCTCTCGATAAATTATACCAAATAATATGTGCTGAACTTATCTATAATTATTCTTATTAGGTATTTTATTTATAAGTGTTGCCTATAATAATTGTGATATGAGTAGGAAATTTCCACGGTAATTAAATTACGATAGTATCAAATTAAATATACATATTTCAATATTGCTGTTTGCTCTTAAAAATAAATTATAAACGTAATAAATTACCTAAATCGAATACGTTTGAATTACACAACTCGATGCCTTGGCGTGTACAACGACGAACAATTTACTGATCGGCAGTCCTGTTGGGAATTTAAATTAATTTCAGAGTGTGAAAATTGAAATTTCCCCTTCAATATAGCTGGTAACGTGTTACTATGCTGTATAAATAGTTCCGTCTCGTCCTTTTTTTCAACTCGTCAATCCGATCATTCTATTATATAATTATATTAAACGTTTCTTAATAATTATAACGAGAGATACCTAACTGGCCACCGTGTGTTATTAGAAAATTTGTCTCATTATTCTTTCTCACGGTTTTGAAAACATTCACAGTTGTAACTCCCATCCGTTTCGTATGAACAATAAATTCGTTTTGAATTTATTTTAATGCTATTTGTATAATAATATTATGTACCTATCCGTATATTATATAGGTATCGACAAACATAGAGCATAATATTATTATTATAACGATAGGACTTTATCGGTTGTAGGAATTTTCCCAAAACGACACAGCACACTGTGCGTGGTATATATTATAGGTAATAGTCGAAAGGATGATAATCACAAAGGACGGCGTGCAAGAGACAGCGTGGATAAAAAATAGAGAGCGTGAACGGGAATCGAAGTCGCGTCGTAGAAGTTTTGTGAAAATACGGTTAAAATATTATTTTAAAAATACTCCGGTAATAATAATATGTGAATAGTGATAATCAGGGCTCGTAAGTTCTTGCCCTAAAAAATGTCTAAATAAGCATGCTTTTATGCACTCAAAATTGGCAAAATATGCATTGAAATATGCCTTAAAAAGTTAAAAAATATGCATTTTATGCACTAAATATCTAAAACTATGCAATCATAAACAATTTTTGAAATAACACGAATGATCCATTCATTTTTTTATAATTATATTTTATTTTTTTATGTCACAATTAAAAAAAATATATTTTAAATAATATTTTTGTGCCTTTATAAACTGCGTATAATGTACGAATGACCGACTTCCCAAACATTTTATGTAAATATATATATAATATATTAATATTATAATGGAATCGTAATATTTTCTTAAGAAAATCCACATTGATATGATAATATCAATAGGAATATCAAAATCATGTTTAATATGCCCGATAAAATAGAAATATGCATAAATATGCCAAATAGGCAAAAAACCTCTAAATATGCAAAAACATGCAAAATTAGACTTCACATATTTAACCGCAGTACCTTGAAATGGATTTCTATGTCATTTAGCATTAAATACAACTTAGCAAGATTGATATGCAAATGCACAAACTTACGAGCCCTGGTGATAATAATATGTATTGTACAGACTTGGCCAGTAAATCCGTAAGAATCGATAGTAATTATTATTAATAACAATATGAATGTCTTAAACGAGTTAAGATGTGTGATGAGTGGTTTTTATTAAATTATATTATATAGTTTTTCATATTTTGCAAAATGTAACAGAATGAACTGACAAACGAAACAATTTTTTTTCTAATTAATATTTTACTTTTTTTAATTTAATTTCATTTATAGACGATCGCGCTTGTACAGTATACATTTTTTTTTTTTTTTTTATTTCTTAGAACTAGAAATAAAACGATTTTTTTTGAATTTTTGAACTATTGGAATAATGTTTTTCAAACTTTATTTTAAAACAAACAATCTGTAGTTCATGCATTACAACATTATTTATGACATGAGACACGTGAGGAAAGTAGCCACGCAATGACAACACTTTACTTTTGGATTTGGTTAGTTTTGATTATAAATTGTAATTATATTATACATTTTTTATTATTTTTTATTGTATAGATTTAGGTCGTGAACCCATGATATTTTTAGCCTCTGAATAGGATTTCCGGGAATAATTTAAAATAGTTTATTTGTAAATAAAATATTTGCATACGATTGCTTATGATAAAAACGTATGTTTAAGTCAAGCAGTTTATTTTTTACAACTTTTTGGAGTCAGTACGTTAGTATGTCAATATTGTTCGATGAACTAATAACATTAAATTTAAAATTATTTTTTGGGGAAATTTCATACATTAGTAAACCTTAAGTTTTATTTTATCGGGCATATTATAATGTCCATAATCCCTTTGATGCGTTTAACTAGTACCGATTTTTCATTATTCATTTGTCGGGTCTTTCCGTAACACTCCGTATACTATAGTGGTCATAATATTATTATAGTGGATAATGATATATTGTTAATGGTTTACTTTGAGATAGATTCACTTTTCGGGACTGAATATTTATTTAGAGACAAGAAAATCTTATAATTTATTTATCTTTCGGTATACGGAAAACTTTATACTCTGACGGCGGCGGTGGCGCGGCGGCGGGTGGTAAGACCTCACGCAAAGTTATTGACAACGCGAAACGGCGAAAACCATTCGTTAATATCGAAACTTGACGGCAGAAGACGTAATTATTGATAGAGTAACGAGATGGAATTAAAAAATTATGGGCTCGAGAAATATTATTATGTTGTTTGTGCGCATGCGTTGGCTGTAGTCGAACTGTTATTATGGTAATAATTACGTTCGACTCGGTCCATTATGTTAATTATATTTTTATCGGAAACTTTTTTCGGCGTAAAAAAAAATACACCGAGTTGTAATAACACGTATATATATTATTAAGAACTATACGGTTTAATAATATTGATCACATTTCAGTATATCGTACAAAACCGACGATTCCAATATTATTGTATATCATTCTATTTATTTCGGTAAAATACGATTGACAACTTACTGCACGGTTGATTGTAACGGCGTTTTTAGCAATACAATATTGAGAACGCTCGAATTTTTTTATTTATTTTTTTTTGTAACGTTGCCAAATTTATAATAATCGTTATTGAACGATAGATAATATTATAATTATTGTTAAAGAATTGTAAGATTTATCGGGCTTTCGGCGGACATTATTTGAAACTAAAGTAAAACGAACACTTTACAGGCATATTGTGCTTATATGTATTTTTATTGTATTATAATAGGTAATTACTTGTTTCTAGAATATTTTTATTTGTTTATTTTATTTATACGGATGTATTATTATAAGGATATATTTTTCAACAATATATTGTATTAAAATGTATTAATATATCTCACTGTTATTAAACTTATATATTTTCATTTTAATAAATTAAAATAAAAAGATTTTTTTAAGCTAGTAAAGATTTTATTGTAACTGTGACTAAACTAAATCGTCAATCGTTTGACTAAAAATAAAATAATGATATGGCAACGTTGCACGTAAATTCGTTCTCAACCGTATTGGTTTTTCGGGTCATCGGTATATTGTTTTTGTTAATTTTAACTGTGCTATCAATAGTTTGGCCAAAAAAGTATAACGTTCTCAATCGTTCGATAGCCATTTATTTGATACTCACAACGGTAATAAGAATTTGTATACTTGCCTACAGAACACAACGAATTTCAGTGAAAATATTATTGTGAAATGTGTTCGATGACACATATTTTACTTAATTTAAAACGAAATATTGTGGATTAAGGAGTTTTGAGAATATTTACAGTTTACTTTTATGACACGTTAAAATATCTAATCACGTTCAAAGACGTTTTTTTTTAAATATTTTAAGTCTCGAGATAAGTCGAAACACATTATATGACTACATAATAATGATAGAAATACTGTCGTACAATACTTTTTATTTATTATTGTATATTTTACTATTTTATATCCATAATGTTCATAAATACGGTCTTAAAAATGTAAAAAGAAAAATAAATACCAAATTATGTCACATTGAGATCAAACATGACGATAAAAATATTAAATACGTCGTTAGAATTCCTTTTACTCAGGGGTAAAATTATTTTCAACATTAAATTGAGAAATATTATCGTATTATCATGTACTTAAGTTATATTGTTGTTAAATGGGTCATGGATTTTATTATGACCTTAGCCCATGAAATGTATTGCAGATTGTTTGTGCTTGGATATTTCGTTAAACTTAATTTTAGGGTTGTGATTTCTTGACATTTTTTTTCAATATTTTAACTTATATTTTAACCGCGACAAAACTTTGTACATTTAGTATAATATTAAAATATATTTTTACATATTTTTTAAGAAAATTAATCAAAAATTCTATTACTCGTAAACCGCCATTTTTGGCAGGTTAAAGACAATATTATCATAAACAAACGGCCTATCATTGATATCTTCGTGGTAATTTCGTTGTTGGATTCGCACGATTCTTTCATTAATATTTTATTTGAGAACATAAGTTAGTTTTGACCTTTAAAATCGAAATCCGATCAAACAATCTATTGATTTACTGTTTAATTCATGAGGTTGTAGACAATCCTAAAACAGTTTTGAATGTTTAGACCCTTTTTGGACGGACTGTAATTTATTATCGACAACCTTGCACGTAAGAGGATCATATTATTGTTAATACAATTCGAGAAGATATTATTCAATGAATATATTAAGCAATTTAGGATTTCAACGAGTCGTGCAGGGCAGTCTAAAAAAGTAATATCGGTTTGTTGTTACGAAAAAATAAACAAACGTAATATTTCGTTTCGTCGTGAAAATGACGTGTCGTACGTAGGTACACATTTTTTGTTGGATCGTTATTACTATGAATATTATTACGATCGGACGATTATATTCCAGTAGTCGTTATTCCGTATACCGTTTATCGGCGGATAGTCCGACACCCACGACGGGTAGGTAGTCGGATATCGAAAAAACAAAAATAATATCGACTCGTAATCATAATAGTAATAATAATAACAATGTATATTATAGAGCTGCCGCCTGCTGTATAGTATTTGTTATAAATATTTATATAAATCGTTTACCGTAGTCCGGAAGGGCGTTTCGAGTGTGTTGGCGATTTCCGAGTGCGCCGAAATTCAAACATAATATTATACCGTACCTACGCGCTTTAATAGCGGGTCGGTCAGTCGACTAAAACGTATACAATAGGTAGGCAATATATTTATTATTCCATAACGACCATAGTGTCGTAACGGTTTTTTTTTTTTTTTGTAGTGAAGGAGTAATCCGGCAAGACGAAATATTATCGCACGGTCGTAATAATATATTATAATCGTGGACCGGCGATGATGAGAATACGATTTCGTCGGTCTACTCGTTATATTATATTATTATCATTTTTGAAGCGGGAAAGTTTCAAGCTTCCGTTTCGGAGGGGGTGACCGGTGGGGTCGCAGTCTCCGAAAAATCGCGCCCGTTAAGTAAAGGCCGTAGACGCGAAATCGACCGTTCGAAATGCCATTATTATTATTATTATTATTATTATTATTGTTATTGTCGTAGTCGTCATTATTGTTATTATGCGTGTTTGACCCACACACCGACTGTACTCGGGACCACTGGAGAACGATATTATTATTCACGTGTAACGGAAAAACGTCGAATTACTAAGCGTGGCTTAAGTACACAATTATAAAGTTTTGGGGGTGCGCCATCCCCTCCCGTAGCCCCTGAGCTGTTTGCCAGCTCATCCGTCACGTCAAGTCGGAGAAACCCAACGAAACTTTGAGTCTTCTCGTTCGGACGACAACGGTAAGGTTAGACAATGATAATAATATCCTAAACCATCCGTCGATTCTAATATCAATTATTATAGTATTTGAAATATAAATCTGTAGCGCGAGTAAGATTTGTATTTATGCTGGCGTTATATTATTATTACTCGTGATATTTAAGTACTAAGGACCGGCGCACTCGATCCGATGGCATCTTCAAAGTCGACAACAAAGCACGGCAGACGGACACGGCGTGTAATGGCCGTCTGCGGAGGCGACTGTACTCATCTCCCGAACCGAGTACTTTCGGTCGTAAATGCGTTTGACTCGAAGTTTATCGACCGCCATCGAAGTATTTTTTTTTTCGTAAACACTTATCTGGCTAAACTGCAGTTGACCGTCACCACATTTTAAGCGGGCCACAACGCAATGACGTAAAACGTTTCAAACACTCCTCCTTTTCATCCCACAAAAAAGTATTTATAGTAAGCTATAAGTATAATATTGTTCGTCTGTATCAATAATGTGTGTAAATTATAAAATATATACTACCCCTGGTCCGATGACACGTTTTTCGATCTTCGATTAAATCGTTTGCCCGAGATTTAATCCACGACTTACAACACGTACAGACGTACAGTTCGATTTGAGTACCTACCTACAAAATATTATCATAAAATTAATTGTGTGTCTTCTCTTGCACGTGGTTAACATACGTGGTGAGTCTTGTAATAGTCGTAATTGATCTATCGTCGGATATAAAGCCATGCACATCCATATTCCGTGGAGAATATGGGACACTGGAGGACGATAAAGTGATTTTTCCATATCGAGCAGTTATCCTACAATCACGACTCACGTTATATTTTAAATTCTTCTTCTTCATCATCTTCTTCTTCTTCATTTTGGCTTGACAATTCTGTAAAATAATTGGCCGCTACCGTCACCGTTCTCCAATAATCACGATCCTGGACTCTATCTTCCCATTCCGTCACTTTGAGTGTTTCCAAATCCTTTTTTATTGCTTCATCCATCAAAATATTTCTAGGCCTTCTTGGTGTTTTCCCCATCGGTTGCCGTTCAATTACTGCTCTCGTACTAGTGTTTTCTACTTTTCACATAGTATGACTAAGCCACTTGAGTCTTTGACACTTAATGTAGCTTGTTAACAACGAAACTTCAGAGATTTCTCTTAGTTCAATATTTTTCCTTCTACCCCATGTGTTTATCTCACTATCAAACACTAAACCACAAATATTCCTCAGTACTTTATTTTCAAAACAAATTAGTACTTAATTAATAATAATATAGACAATTCGTAATAGTGCTTCTCAAATTGAGGCCCTTGAAATGTTTACATTTATTTTGTTTTACCTATTTTCACACGTGTTTATGAAGAAAAAAAATCTCAGACATTAAGTAATAATACAATTATATCGGACGAGTTTATCTCACTTTGTAGGACTTAACAGACAGTGATGATAAAGTTAATTTTAAAAAAATGTTTATTATTAACTATGTGTATTCACTACATGTTTGATCTTTATTCTTAGTATGTGTCCAACGATTTAATTTTAGTATATTATATGTAAATATAAAAAAAAATATCCTATTATCTTAACGATTTTGATGGCGATCAAAAATTCTACACATTAAGGAGCTGATGTAGAAATGTTGAATTGCAAGCAAGTCTGAGAAGCACTCATATAATATAATAGTAAAAACCTATAATAACTACAGAGACAGTGGTGGCGTCCCGGTTAAGGTTTTTCCGAAAAATCGGAATAACGTCGTCGCATCAGCAATTCGCCCAAAACGTATACACAAACGCAGTGCTCGTTTGCAGTACTCGTGTTAATAATATTCATTTATTATAATCTAGGTTTAATGCGACACAGTGTAAACCCTAAGTGCGTTCATTATTATTATTATAATCTATGTTTTCAAATTTGCGAGAGTCAGTCGTTTTTTTTTTCCCCCGTCCTGAAAATATAATTAACAAAACAATTTTACGACTTTTCAGGGTACGTGCAAAATACGGTTATTTTTATTCTTCGCGATTACGCGGAACATACTGTTACTCTTTGATGATGATATTTTTCGTCATTATTTTATTATTATTATTATTGTTTGTTTAATAAAATTGGGTATGAATTAAAACGTGTACACTGACCATTAACTGAAAATTTAAAAAAAACTGCTCAAAACTGCAAGTGTCGATAAAACGCAATTTTGAATCAATTTTAACGCAAATAGATTTACGTTGTTTGTTCTTTTATAGACTTCTTGGATATTGCTGAATTATTATTCATATTACATGTGGAACGGTATATTATATTACAATAGCACATTAAAATACATTTTATACTTAAAAAATATTTGAGTTAATAAATCGATAATATTTTACTAAATACCTAACCTAACCTCTACATATAGTTTTCAATATAATTAAGTGAAATAAGTCTTTTTGTTTGATTTCATAACTAAATGGTTTTTAGTTTCTTTCTTTGTTATTAGAAAGGTGATCTGTTAAAATGTTTACTTTTTTGCCAATGATGTAAGGTGCATTTATTTCCAACTCTAAATTACTTTCTACTGGAACGTCTCTCATTCTCTAATATTCTCCATAGTTATCATACTTACGCTGAACTTGAGTAGTTTGATTTTAATTAATGAGACTTTAGCTATGCGATGTGCTCATTATATTGAACAAGTTAAATTGTAGAATGTATTTGTCTATATATTCATAATACTCATTAAATTATAATCTAATACATAAGCTAATTTCTACAATGTTTAACTTCACAACAAACGTATTGTTCATTATCGTCCTTTATTAGCAGTGTTGTGCAGTAAGTTATAACTTACAAATTATCTAGATAAAATGCAAAATAAATTATCTAGATAAAAGTTGAGATAATCTAGTTTTTATCTAGATAAAAAAACAGATAATTATATTTTTAGGTTTATAAAACTTTATACATTCAATTAAAATAATTATAAATTATATAATATATACACATACTTATAAATTTATATAATAGATTATTCGTTATAATATATAAAAATACAATATATAATAAATGAATAAATTAGAATAAGAAAAAAGAATGTTTTCTAATATTTTTTCATATATTAAACACTTTCAATTATCTGGACACTTCATTTTATTGTTTAATTAATAATTATAGACATAATACGCCTAGTTTTAAGGTTTTTAAAAAATTTATAAATTAAATTATATTATTATTACACATACCTATAAACTTATATTTTAGACTATTCATTATAATATTTGAAAATTTAATGTAGAATAAATTAATAAATTTGAATAAGAAAAAAGAATGTTTAATACATATTCATATATTAAACATTATAAATTATCTGGACACTTTAATGTATTGTTTAATTAATAATATTATAGACATAAAATTATATTAATCAAAGTATAGAAATATTAATGAAACAGTTATCTAATTATCTACAGATAATCATATAAAAGTTTCATTTATCTAGATAAGATAGAAAGATAACATTTTTATCTAGATAACGCTCAACACTGTTTATTATATTCACTTTTTATTTCTGCATGAAGATTATGAAGAACATGTTCGTGTAAAGACTAACATTTTATTGGCATTGTTAGTAAAAATAATATAGTTTTAAAAACTAAATCCATCTTAGCTAAATGAAAGTATTCATTTCAATAGTTTTAATTTATACTTAAAATAAAATAATGCAATTTAAACTTTAGAAAATTACAAAAAAAAAAATTTAATCTTAATAAATTATTCGGAAAAATATGGTATACAAACATTGAAAGTTCAATTATAATCTCATTATAACACAAGTTGGTATACATGAGCTATGCTAAAATATAATAAATATTAACCATATTTTTATTTTTAGACTAAATTTAATCACTATCTAAAATTATAATAATATGAATAAAATAGTTGAAGTCATTGTGAAATAATATGCGTCTTGAGTAATTTGAATATTTTAAAACGTGTTGTCAAAACGATTATGTATATTTTTTTAGACGACGGATTATGCAAAGCAGTATGACCGATGAGCTTAAAATATCGTCTCAATAAATCACACACAGCCAATAATCTTTGTAATTAAATAATAATTAGAACGAATAAATGAACCGGCATAATTGATTGGAGAAACAGCGATTACCTACCATTTAAATAATTGGTTTTCAAATAACGAACCGCTAATAAAGTACTGACCACAAATTGGTACCTTTGAAAATAAATTGAATAAAATCACAAGATCGAATTCTCGTGTGAAAAAAAAAAATTACGCTGTTAATTGAATTGTTTTCCAATTGTTAACGATAAATCAATATCGACAATAAACGACGAAATTATTGCATGAATTAAAAAAAAGGTGTTTTAAAAAGTAACTGTAAAACGTTACTGTTTTTTTTTTCTGTACCTTGTACTTTTATAGTATTATTTAAGATTAACTCTAGTTTTAACAATATTAAAACCACATTATTTTAAACATTTATGAGTGCCTCAATGGGTTGTTATTCCACCACCACCACCACCACCACAATATGCCTATGGCGATTATAATAATTGCTTTTGTCACAACAAATACGATTTCAACTCGAAAGTTTATAATTATATTATTATTACGGTGTTGAAAAATTAATTACGTTTCCGATTTATAAAATCGGGTCGAAACAAAAAAAAAAAATCTGTATTCAGTTAAGTCGCGTAGTGTTTCGATAAGTGTTATCCAAACTCGATAAATCATGTTGCTATAAAGAAAAACAAAAACCGGGTCTAAGATAATAATATTATAATGTAATTTATGTGCCGCCGAATGAGAGTTTGTTATTTATTGGCTTAGCACTCTGGCTGTTTTTTTTGATAATCCAGTAATAAAATATATAATAATATGTTATTAGAATATTATAACAATATTGATATTGCCATAATATTATCGTTTTACCGGAAGATTCTGTAAGACACTTCACAGACAATATCGGTTTTTTTCCGCCTTCACTCGGAGTAGGCAGCAGAGGTAGGTACGAAAGACAAACAAAACTTATCGACAATCCGGCGTGCCAAACGATTAAACAATAATAATTTCAATACGACGGCCTGGGCGCATATTATCGAAGCGCTCTGTATATATATATATATATATATATATATATATATAGAACTGCGAGTACCCGCGAGATATCGTTTTTATCACAAAAGTAAACAATAACAAACATGCTTTGGTTTTTTTTTTTTCTTACTTTACTTTACTTTTATCCCCCGCAGGGTTATTATTTCTCCAGTCTTCGACGCACTACGCAACAGCACATCTCCGGTACACACGCACGCATTTATATATATATATATATATGTGTGTTTATGTACGTCGACATGGCATACAAACACCCACACGAGGGGGCGTCCTCTTATATTATATACAACGAGATAAGTTATACTATGTACCTATATATTATATATATATATATAAATAGTATATACAATATAGTGTATACGATTTCTAGTGAAGCCGAGTTTTAGCGTTGTCTGCGGTTTTTTTGTCGTCTCGCCAGCAAAGTGCGGACATTTTTATATTGCTCTCACCCTCGTCACATTTTTCACACTCACACTCACCACGCGAGCTAATGCACACACACGCACAAATGAGATATACGTGGAGCGAACCCCATTAATAATTAACTTAAGACGCATTCTTTTTTTTTTCGGAGAAAATATTATCTCTATTGCAAGGTCATATTCTTAGAAGTCGTTACGATTTGGGGATTAAAAAATTCAAACAATTGATAACAATTAAAAAAATATTGAATTTATCATTGTTTTTAGAAATACTTTGTGTATTAACGACTTTCAAAATGATCCAAACTCTACCCCTCCCACTCCTCCATCACCTAACCAGTATCACAAGCAGTGTTGTGCACAGATAACTAAAAAATTATCTAGATAAGAAAACAAATAATGCGCTGAAAATGTATCTAGATAAGACAACAGATAAAATAAAAATAAATTATCTACATAGAAAATAAGATAATATTGTTTTATCTAGATAAAAAACAGATAATTATGTACTTACCTAGTTTTTAGGTTTTTAAAAACTATTAATTCAATTATATTATTCACGCATTCTTATAAACTTATATTTTAGATTTATTGTAGAATTTATCGTATCATATAAAAATATATAAATATTTTACAGACTAAATTAATAAATGTAAATAAAAAAAATAATGTTTAATATATTGAACAACATTTTGAATCATCTGCACGCTTCATTTTATTGTTTTTGTTAATTATAGACACAGTTAATTGTAAAAAAATAAAGTGAAATTAATAAAACAGTTATCTAGATAAGATAGCAATTTAAACATTTTTATCTAGATAACGCACAACACTGAATTCACTAGCGTACGGCGTGTAGGGTTTTTTCAAATATTTTTTATGAGTTGCGAAGAGAGTTAAATAATTATAAGTACCTGCTGACAACCGTCGTCGGCGAGCTAAATGACGCAGCTTCCTCTCTAAGAGGATCGCGGGGCCTCACACGACTCTGGTGCGTCGAGGGATGATCCGCGGGGGGAGAAATTTTGGGGGTAAATTTCGTGAGACACCCCCTTCCCCTTGGCGGTGGTCACGCGCGGGACGACCTGCCGACGGGTGTTTTGTGAGAGGTTGTCCGGGATTGTACGAATCGGAATCCGGGTGCGTTGTATCGTAGTTTTTCGTCCGAACTTGCTGCACCGCCTTTACACCGGCGCGGTGTTTCATAAATTATACGCGACGCCATCACACATGACGTATATATTGTGCCGATACGCTCCACCACACTGCTCTCGAGTCCCTGAGAAAATAATATGATAAACGGCGAATGGTTTTTTGTCACACGTTTTTTTATTGGATAAGTACCTCTGCGCGTCCTCCTCTGCTACGTACGAAAGGATGCGTCCGACCGATTGCTTTTGTGTGCGGTGGTGTCCACCCTCTCCCTCGTTCAGAGCTCCGAAGACCGTCTGCAGGTGGCGCGCGGGGGCGGTATCGACGACGGCCGTGACCGGCTGCTGCAGGTGTAGGTGGCAGGGGATTAGGCGGTGGAAAGGAACGTCTGAGCTCGCAAAAATCCCAAAGTCTCAGGTGTTTTGCATCCGAATGGCCGATGACCTCGAGGCGAATAAACGACGGCGTCGCCGCCGCCACCGCCACCACCGCCGCCACCACCACCACCACCACAGCCACCACCGTGTCGTTTGAAATACGGTATATACATAACTTATTCGGCACACCCTCTGCAGTTCAGTTAAACGTCTAAATAAAATATTAGGACCCCGTCGGCTCTCCGAAATCGTTTAATCGAGAGGTTTTTTTTTTTTGATAAGATCCAACGCATTTATGGCCGATATACACACTCACTTTTTTCACACTGAAAATCAATACATTTTTATTATTTCGAAATAACAATAATAGTGCTTGTAATATTAATACAACGAAGGTAACTGTTGAAACGTTGTCTATCGCTTCGGCGCATCAGTGACAGTTTAATACCAAACGGTGGGCGATATTCGAGAGGATTTTGATGTTTGACAAGACACTTATTATAGTCATACCGAGAACCTACAATATTGAACGTGTATTGAAATATAGTATTAAACAATATACATTATTAGAACTTATACCGATAACCTGATCATCAGGTGTATTGAAATAATATAGTGTTATAACAATATAAATTATTAGAATTTACCGATTACCTGGTGTAACGATACACACGGAGAGTGCGATGAAACGTGACTATAATGTATTGTAGTGCGGCTGATGGCGTAAATCCAGCAGCAGGCTCGGATTGGATGGGCGAGCTTCCGAGTAAAATATGACGATCGGTGTTTGGTAGTAATTTTATTATTATTATATATTATTATGATGATGAGAAATTAATACAGACATTAGTGGAAAATCGAATCGAATCGAATCGTTAAACCGTACGGTAGTATTACATATATAGCTGCTGCTGTAATCAAACTTTAGAAATCCGGCAGCTCTGTCTGGCAAGTCGGAGGACGATTATTAGTGTAAACTTTGTCAAGCAATCAAAAGAGTTATACCTAATATGGCTGGGACTCAGCGATAAACGGTCGGAAGAGATGACACGCGAGTCTGAGAAAAACGTATACAATATTATAATAGTACAAATATGTATATTGTACATTATAATAATATAATTTAAATACTCCGTAATGTATCTGTCTATATAAACAAGAGTGTCCCGAGTGACTGATTCATACGGAGACCGGGACCTATTAGAGCTATCGATTTTAAATTTTGACGGTAGATCAATATTATTATGATTTCACAGTGCACTATAAGATTTTACAAAATTCGAATTTTAAAGAGGTGCTCATACAAATATTTTTAGATTCACGATGGAAATCAAAAATTATTTTGTCTATTAACGGTTGCAATTGGTTACAACTTACAGATTATAATGGTAATAGTAGAAATGATAGAGATGTGCAGTGTTGTATAAAGATACATTTTTTTAAATATCTAGATAAAGATAAAAGATAATTGACAGAAACCTTATCCAGATGAAGATAAAAGATACATCACAATTTAATTATCTAGATAAAGATAAGATATTAAAAAATGATATCTAGCTAAAATAAAAGATAGTTGTAGACCTAACAATGTCATAGTAATAATAATAATAATAATTATTAACAAAACCGTCGACCCGTAACAATATCGTACACTATATTAGTTCCGTCGATATACTCGCTTTAGAAAAAATACGATTAAAGATGACGCTGTAGAAAAAATATGAAAAAAAAAAAAAAAAACGTTGGCTCACAAGATTTTTATTGTTATTTTATAATACTACCGTTGCGGGAAATAAGGTCGCGGTAGTTGTTTGGTCGATGGTTGTAAATGTAAAATATTAAAATATGCAAATCGCTACGGTAATACCGTAATGCGAACCGTAGGTACCCGCAGCATATATTATTGTTATTATTATGTTATTATGTCAAACGGTAACTATAGGTTATAATATACAGTAAATAATACGATAATAATAATATGATATAATATATATATATATATATACTTACACATCGAAATTGAACGCGAAACATTTTCTAACTGACAGCTTTTATGAAGATTATTGAAATTTATAGCGATCGTAATGCACGTTGTGTTCGCGCATTGCTGTACCCATTAATGTCTTAATCGATTTTAATTTAAATATCAATCTGATATCATTACGTACGTTGTATGGTTCGTACCAGTCAATATTAAAATATGTGGATAAAATATTATTACACGCGGAGGAGGCGCACTGCAAATTATATTTTTATTTTCATTTTTGTTCAACGGAAAAACGTCTCGATTTTTGGTAAATTAATTTGGGTATCAAAAATTGACGTTTTCTTCCGAACCGAAGCGAATATAATATAATATTATTAATTGTTTTGCACTCATTTCGAATTCGAAAATAATAGCATGGCATCTGTGTTGTGCGTCTTTAGTATCACTCAATAAGTGTTTGTATAAAATATGTTCGAGACAAATATTTTATCAGAATAATAACTGTGCAGTATTATAAAATATTAGGCTTAAAATAATTGAATTCTCTGTAGTTTATTGAAATAATTAATCTTCACAAAATATTAATATTATAAGCTGCAAAGCCTGTAATATGATACGACGTTTCTCGGCACTCGCACGATGATGAGCACCTATATGTGGTGATGATAATAATTCACTATCAATATTGATTAAAAAGTAATAATATTACACCGATATTATGCTAATAAATCCATAAATTATAATAAAAGGTCGAATGTCCGCGAGGTGTTAATATTATATTAAAATACATTAATATATTATACTTCTATCAATATGCAAATGCGGAAACTCTATAAACATAATAATAATATAGTACCTAATGTTATTATTATAATATATTTTGATTATTATTATTGCCGCCAATATTTCGAATGCGCACACAAATCAGCAATAAATATTTATAACACAGGAGGTACATACTACATACATATTATATGGATTGTTAAATTCTTACAATATAATGACTGCGATTATTGCACGAGACGACTCGTACGGGACTGACGACGATGTTCAGCGCATCTCGATCGATGGTCGCCAAACAGTTTTCGTTTCTGCAGTCTTCGTCTTGGTAATTTTTCGATTTACTCTTCCGATCGATTACATATTTTGTTTTTGTTTCAAATAGAATATTATTTCATTTAATGTTGTGAGGCTTGACGGAAAACGTAGGACGTATTGCTCTATAACGTGTCCGATATGCCTATTATGTCTTATATCGAAAACACGGGAAGGATTACAAATTAAAATTGCATTTCGCCGGGACGCACCTTACTAATTGGTATTAAAACTGTCGGCGACTCCTGTACTCCCATCGCCCGATTCGCCTGCTACGAAATACGTCAACCACCGGCGGATCCAACCGTCTAGAAGATTCGGACGAAACGACGTTTTTAATGAATTTTCACACCGAATTTTAAACGCTGTATCAGTTGTAGCACAACCACTCAAGACTCGGCCCACACAGACACGCTGAACCGTTTTTGGAAGTCTTTGATTGTCGAACGCCGTCGGTGGGCCGATGGTATTCGGCGGACCGATCAACTCGACGGGACGTCGAAAACAATATTATTATTTCAACGACACTACCGTGCGAACGCGACTTACTAAACCAACTTTATTTCCCCAAAAAAATTAGATAACTTATCGCTACCATCACGATATTATTCGGTGGGCCGGGATTGACGAGAGTATTTTAATTAATTAAAGTCCACCACGGTGGTTGTTATCAATTTATTTCGCCCCATAAAATTGCCGTGTAATATGCGTAGGACGCGAGTTATGTCACGCCCACTAGCTAATATTACAAAAGAAAAGAAAAGAAACGAAACATAATATCACGTTTTCAATACAACGACATCGTGTGCTAGTCAAAATCAGGCCCGGATTACTTTTTAGGGGGGAGGGGGGAGGGTGTTTTAATTTGAAAATTTAAATATCATAATAATATGGAGGGAGGGCTTTGTAAACTCTCTCCTTTGTACTGATCACAATATTCATGTTAATAATATAATAATATAAAATATGAAATAGAACCGTAAAATGGTAACATGTTGTGTAGAAATCTGAATAATTTAGTGCAATAAATTATTTGAATGAATACGATCGGCGGGGTGGGAGGTGGGGGGTGTTTAAACTCCTAAAACAATATCCTTTTGGTTATGCCGTTGGTCACAATGATATTGCCATACTGTTGTGGTCGCTACCTGCATATTTATAATGATTTAAAACAAAGGTTTTTAATATCGATCAAAAACATAAGTACAAAAAACCGGAAGTCCGTATAATATGTAATCAAAAGAAAGGAACCACTAAAAGAAATTCCAAAGATAAACTTACACTATTGACAAAAACAAACCGGAAAGTCGGAGTGACTCTGTTGTTTATTCGGTTCCGAGTGTACCTCGTCGTTAATCGTAGGTCTCTATAAATATGGGCAAGTTGGATTTATAGAAGAGATAGATAAATCACTGCAAACTAAAACCGATTCTAAGCGAAAACCGTGCGCATCCAAATGGCACTTTATATATATTTTAATTTATTTTTCCACAAACTATTTTTATCAAAAACATATTATTGTCGCATTATCTAATCAACGATTTGGGTTCATGTTTTCGAAAATCAAGTTTTAGAATGACAACATTTAGAAAATCTATATTTTACAATATGAAATTTTTAGAAAATCTGTGTCTTAGAAAATTAATGTTAAATGGTGTTTTAGAATATAAAATATTCTTGATCGGAAGGAGAAATATAAAAATAGAGAGTTTTTAAATAAAACGCTGTCTTATTTTGTAATAGTATTTACGGTACAGAATGTAGAAATTATGAAATTGATGATAAAAAAAAGTACAATGAAACACGAGTTAATAACTTATTGCAAATATTATGTAAACGAATAGTTGATGATTTTAATTCTAATTTAGATGAATTTATGAGAGCTATTGCTAATAATCTTAAGTATTAACAATTATTATATTTATTTTTTATTATAAAATAATTATCAAAAAACATTTTATATACTAGTAAAAAAAATAAAAATGTTAATTCTAAAAGTTTTACTTATTTTCTAATACACAGTGTGTCTAAAACTTGGTATTCTAAAACTCGGCATTCTAAAATATGACTTTCTACGACCTACTTCAATACCCAAATGAATATAGTTACGGTATAATGTCATATATTATTATTATAGTTATTGACTATTTGAAGTCGAAATGACGCACCGAAAATTTTGGAAAATCATCACTTATTTAAATACAATTTTTTTCGATTCCGATCTTCTGTACGGTGGCGTCTGATTTACATGATACGGTTATCAATCTTAAAACTATTACTTTTTCTATAAAATAAAAAAAAATTTTATTCTTTTTGAGTTACACTCGATATCCGATGTAATGAAATTCATCCGATTAATTGGATTACGTTCCGTTAGACGTTAAGATTATTAGAAGCTTACGACTCGGTCGAACGTTATTAATGTTTATAGTTGTTTATTAATTTCCAATTTTTTTTTATTTTTTTTACTATAAACCGTACATTTCACGAAATCATTACAAACAATACTCGTTGTCGCCTTGCCGGTCGTACAAAAATAACAATTTATATACGATTCGTTCTTGCACCGCCGCCGGCGGCGGAGTAAAATCACTGGACCGTAACGAATTATTATATTATAAACGAGTAACGTATAAATTATGTTATTTATAGGAAAACCTTTGCGGTCAGAATATAATAATAATATGACGTGTTCGCGATTTCGTAGACGATGGAGTGGGGTCGGGGGGGGGGGGGGACATCGATTTTATAACAAAGTGTTTTTCTTTGGTAAAACACTTTTGGTGTAGTACAACAACTACGCAGCAGAACAACAAAAATAATATACACGGATCATCGCCGCCACCACGTCATAATATATATTATATTATAACTATAAAATATTTAAAAAAACGGTACATTAAAACGGAAATTTACCGAACATCCTGTAAAGAACGGTGAATATTGTTGGAGGGTGAAAGTCTTTTGACGAAACGACAACAACACCGTTTATTGATGAAAAACGCTTTCCGTTTAGGCGTTTTAGAAGAGTTTTTCAATATATTGCTATTTGACTCATTGTTCAGAGCATAACATAATATAAGGAGACGAGTGTTCGACATTGAAATCGTCTGACGGGGTGGTTTTTTTTTCTTACGTTTATCTCTCCGAGTCTCCATAAAATACTTAAACTCATCGGCTAACGTTTGTGTTTGTTTTTTTTTTGATTTCAGGTGAATATCAAATACCAATATATTTCAAAACAGTTTCGACGATTTATCTATAGTAAGTGTAGTAAGTGATTCTGTGCTGCATGCGAATATAAAAATACGATGTCGATCGGAGAAAAATGAAAAACCAAACGGATAATTTGATTTCAAGTAATTGTCTCGTGTTTTTGAAACCATGTGTAGCGACCCGAAATTCGATTTTATCATTTCGTTTTATATTTAATCGAACGCCGTAATCCAACGATTAATACTCACAAATGTCGGAAGCCAAACATTAAACTAAGTATAAGGTCTACGAAGCCATACCCCGAAATGTTATGATAGGAATTATTATTATTATTATTAATGCCATCGTACGAAACGTTTTGTTTTTATCGGATTTTGAAACGTATCAAAATAAATCAGTTCATAACAGAATGCGAAACGTTTTATTTAAAAAATAAACAAAACCATACCGAATATTGTAGTTAGGTACCTTAACGGGTAATAATATTCATTATAATTAAAAATAATGTTAAACTATAATAATACTCTGACGATGTCAATAATAATATTTTAGTTCGATAAGACTATATTGATTCATCAATTATTTTATTAGAATAAAATAAAAACTTACGAATTAGATGAAAAACGATTATGTCTGTAAATATCGTACTTTAAGTGTTTCCTGTAAAATTATGTTTTTGTAGGACACGCCAGTTGGGCTTTATTTAACCTTCGAAATTATTATCTTATGCATATTTTAGTAATAATAATATTTTATAAATGAAATAGATTAAAGTACGAAAAACCATTTTTTTTTACCATTGGCTATAATATAGTGTTATGAAACATTTTTTTAAATGTAACTCGGCTACGTTTTTATTGATCATTGAAAAAATATGCGAAATCACGGAAGTCCCTATTTTTAATGTTAACCCATAAATATTTAAACAGTATGATTCTGAATTGTTAAAAAAATGAAATATTACAAGTACCGTATAAAATAAATATACATATAGTGAAGGTATGCAGTATACCTTATATTCGGTAACTATGAGTAATAATAATAATAATTATAATTAAATGGTAGTTTATTGTACGTGGCTCAACAGTTTTCATTAAGTATTTCAGTCAAAAATTGCATATTATAAAAATACATTTTAACTGTTATACTTTTGTAAACAAAAGTTAAGTACTGATTTCATAACACTATATCATATTTGTTTAAAAATAAACCTAATAGTATTATATTATTACTCATTTCAAAATATACATAAATAATTATTTTTGAAGATAATAATTTATACTAAACGAACTACTATTTTTATTAGTATCGGGGCGTTGTTGTTTTTCATAAACTCGGATGACTGATATTTAAACTAGATACAAAAACAACAACTACTTTCAAGACAATTTAATTCGTGATTTAGTCATTGATTTTAATATTTTTTGCAATTGTAAGAATTAAAAAATGTGGTTTTGTTTTTTTTTTATTGAATTTTGAATTACATCAACAGCGAAGATTATTAGTTAGGTATAAACCTTATTATATTTAGGTTTTACATTATATTTAAGAAAAAAAATAACAAAAGGGAAAGCTTTATCACGTGTAATAGGTAGGTAGTGTTATCATACATTTTTATTTTTTTTTTAATATTTACGTATTAGTCTGCTTCTCTTAGGAAAGCCAACATTTTTTAGATGTTTTCAATATTTGGTCACAGCGCTTCGTCCATGGTGGAAGGAATGTTCTGTTTTCTGAGATCGTTGATGTATCGATAGCACTCTGTTGTAATATGTTTTACTGTAAGTGTAACCACCACAAGATGAGCACTGAGGGGGGGGGGGGGTCTTATTTCACCATAAGGAATGTATGAGTTCACCTAGTATGGCCAATTCGAAGACGGTTAATTACAATTTTTTCTCTTCTTCTGAGATTCGGTTACTGCCATAGTTTTGTTTTGTCTCTATAAAATATACGATATTTATCTAACTATATTTACAGAAAATCTTCGTTTAAAACAGTGTCTTAGACAAGACACCAAACACACTTCAGTTTATTAGAAATTTGCTGTTTTGAAAACGATATGGTCGTTATTACCTACATGCACAATATAATTTTTTTTTTTAATAATAATAATAACAGTGATAATATCACTGTATTATATTATTATATTATATGTTTGTCGGCCGGCGCGTCGTATAGGCAATTTCGGTACATCGGCGTCGTGCAGGTGTTATACAATCATTTTGTAACGCAAACCAATAATATCGAAACGTTTTCTTCATGACGACGATAACGCGCCATATTATTATACTTAATAGGGTTTATAATTTCATGAAATTTTTCTTCTTGAAATATTTCATGCAATTTTTCATAAAACTTAAAAAAATTATAAAAAAAAAAAAAATATCAAAAATGTGTTTTCAAGTTACACCTGTATAATTAGTGTGAGAGAAGAACATATTATTTAAAATTATCTATGTTTATTGTATGAATGTACAAAAATTGTTTATTGAAGTGACAAGTGAAATAGTGTTCAAGTCTTTCTGAAGATGGCCTTGACCGGCTAGACCTAATTAGTATAATCACTAGGTAATCAATAATCATGTACTTACCGATACATTTTCGAATTATTATTTATTAATTTATTATCATTATATTTATTCACATTACAATACGATTTCTCTATTATGTGTTTTATTTTTTTTTCTCAAAAAGTTCAAAATAAAATTATTCATCTCAAAACAAATACAGACATGAAATAATACAATAATATTTAATTTACTACCAGGTACTTTAGGTCTTTAGCAGGTGTCTTTTACAAAATAAGACATGAGTATTAACTAGTAAATAATAATTAATAAATAAATACTAATATAGTAATATCATCTACGTTCCTATACTGGATATATTATGTAAACAAAAATATTTTTCAATATTTCACGAGGAGTGAGATTATCAATTTTGAAATATTTCAAATTTAAAAGCCTATACTCACAAGTGAACACGCGTTACTAATGTTTGAAATCAAATTACGATTGATATTTCGTGGACTTCAAATAGAACCATCACAAGCGGCCAAACGACCATTTTAATTACACCACAGTAGTTAGGTTTTCGTGATACCATTATTGTTGTTCAGTTAGGTATAGATTTAGTTGTTTGATAATATCATTTGAATTACCAAATTATTATTATTTAATCATCGAGTAGTAATAATAATAATAAAAAAAAACGAAATACTGAATAGAATCCGATTTCTTATGTTACTCTGTAGTTGTCGAAAAAAAAACAAAATTAAGTAGCTAGGAATGACTTTTTTTTTTGACAAATAAGTCGACACGCCTGCAGAACCCTTCTGCTGTTGTGTATGAATATTTTGTGTTTAATCATAATATTATATTATTTAATTTCCCGTTTTTGCGGTGCACGTTTAAAACGTAATAATAATAATTACGACTCGG
>CM040633.1:982099-997454 GCA_022818045.1 Neotoxoptera formosana | reverse complement strand
GTTGAAAAAAAATTCTGGAAGTTGTTAATTAATAGTGTTTTTGGTTAATGTATGGAAAATGTTCAAGCAAGAACTTCTATAAAACTGGTTTCATCAGAAAAAAAAGCGAATAAACTAATGGTAAAAACTAGTTTTAAAGACAGAACTATATACTCTAAGAATCTCATGGCTATTCACCAACATAAGGAAACTATTAAATTCGATAAGGCAATTTATGTAGAATTTCAATTTTAGACGTTTTGAAAACATTTATGTATGATTTTCATTATAATGTTATGAAGAAAAGGTATGGTACTAAAATTAGTTCTTTATATTCGGATACTGATTCCTTGATATACACTATTCAAACTACACATTTTTTCAATGATTCAAAAAATGATTTATTACCATAATTTGATACATCTAATTACCCTAAAGACCATTATTGTTTTAACGAATTACATAAAAGTCAACCAGGCTTTTTCAAGGATGAATTGAAAGGAGTAATACTTAAAGAATTCGTATCATTAAGACCGAAATTATATGCGTACAAAACTGCAGACGGTACTGAGGAAAAGAAAGCAAAAGGTGTAAAGAATTATGTTATTGAAAAACATATGCAATTCAATAATTATAAGGATATACTAAACGCTTTTATAAATCATTTATCTGTTGAGGATAAATTAACTCATAGAACCATGAATCCAATCAAACAAACATGTTGTCCATTCGAAAACAATGAACAAACTTGTTCTAAGCGCTAATTTAATTCGTCATCATTATCTTCTTCACTAATGCATGGGGTTTCTGATTTATTTTCTAGTTCAGTTGGTCGTGTGTTACATGTTGCATTTTGTTGTACATGTGTACTCAATGGTTCAATTATCGGCTTAAATACTTCACGGAAATAGTTTTCAGAACCTATAACACCACGTTTCATTTCCATTATTTTCCGTTATATATTTTTTTTTGATGTTATCAGTAGTATGATTTGGAGGTTTCTGACCGCTGATCCTCTGATCCCTCTGATCCCAGCTGATCCCCCGGTCGCGCTCGTGTGTGTCGTATATATTATGACTAGCTGATCCCCCGGTCGCGCTCGTGTGTGACGTATATATTATGACCAGCTGATCCCCCGGTCACACTCGTGTGTGACATATATATTATGACTAGCTGATCCCAGCTGATCCCCCGGTCTCGTATATATATTATCATATTGTAGTTATCACTATTACATTATCAGTTATTTCGTATCATATTACCGTTGTCAGTTATCATATATTATATTACGTTATCAGTTATCATAATATATTATATTAACACAACTAGCGCATGCGCACTGTAAAAATCCCCCCACTGTCTTACCAGCGAGTGGGTATGGTAAAACTCCCCTACCTATTTGGCTGTTGGTGGGTTACTGGCTGAAAGAACTGCGAGTCGTCTTTAGTCCGCCTACTACCCTAAACCGTTGCACATGTGTATTTGTCGCTGAGTATTTAAAAAATTTTTGTGAGTTTTATTATAAAGTGTTTAAACATGGCTGGTTCAATCGAAGACAACGCTGCATTATACAAAAAGAAGACCTTCGCTTATGTGCCACCTACATCGCCTTCTGAACTCATTGAATCCACAAACTACACGATCGACTTTGCAGCTCGCAAGTTCTTACACATTGGTATTGACCCTACTGAAAATTTCCAAGTCACTATTCATTTATTAACATCATCTCGCCATATTAATATATCGCCGGATTTTCTTAGACGTATATTCTCTATGATGGGGCATATTTTATCTTTCATATTAGATACGGCCCAGAAGTACAATCGCATCATATTTCTTGAAACGGAATTTCATAAAATATCCAGTATGGTTTATTGCGGGGAAAATGTATTAGTGATTAACTCGAAAACTCAGGACGGTTGCAGAGTATTATTAAATCGGTTGGACCTTTTACAACTTCAAAATCTTGAATGTTGTATTTTCGAAAGTATTGAGCGAAAAAAAGTATACACTGCTCCATTAATTACAAAACAGTTCGATGATTTTGCGATGTACCTACACGAGAAATGTGCTAGCCTTAAAACACCACCGAAAAATTTGGAAAATATGACAATATTTTTCAAAAACTTGCAAGACGATAGGACGGATGAAATTTTTCCAAACTTGACCGGTCAAATACAAATGTGTGCAGCTGTACAACTAGCAGAATTTGTGCAAAATAGGATGGTGAACGAGGCAATTCATAAATATATTATTAAAATAAATTACAAAAATATTTAATACAAGTTTTTTTTTTTTTTTTTCTAGTCGCAGAATGGCGAAATTGATTCACCAATGTCGCTAAGTTTTTCACCTATACCAAGCATACACGATCATCTGCTACTTAGTCAGACAAAGGTGATTTATACAAACATTTTTAAATAAAAACAAAATATTTGATTTTATATTCCTTTTCAGCCACTAGAAAATATGTCTGATGACTCGCAACAGGTGCCACCCTACGAGATTCCTAGATCGGAATCATGTGATGTGAACGATGGCCCGGAATATTTTCGACAATTCAATTCAACACCGTCTTACACCAAAACACTTCATTCAACATTCGCCGAACATCCAGCTCCAGTACGCAATGTTAAGAGACGTTTATTTTAATATTTGCTAAATAACATATGTGAAATAAAAACAAACATGATATTTTAAAAAGAAGTTTTTTTATTTATTAGAATAAGTTTTTACAAAAATATACAAGGTTTACAATTTTCTAACATCGCCACTAAACGGATTATAAGTTACAATCTGATCATGTAGTATTAAACAATAAGCTGAAGTCTTTTCTGGAATAACTGTATCCGTTTCAAATTCAATTCGTAGGTCTACGGTCGATGATTTAACGTTGTCGTTCTGGTGTGACAAATTAACAACGACGATTGAAACATAATTTTGAAAAATATGTTTTGATAATAATGGTTCGCTGTAGTCTCTCTCATAATACGATTTTTGAAAGTCTGTATAGGCCTTATACAATATACTAGTTGTATTATTTTTAAAATCAGCGCGAAAGTCTTCATATGGGAACACTTCAGAATTTAAGTGAACCTTAAGATTTTTTAGCTGGCAGTGATCGAATCGTCCGGCATCGTTTTCGATATTTTTTTTTCGATCTGTTTGTAATCCAAACAGCACAAATCTAGGCTTTTCGAGTAAGCTGCTAGACTTTACCGTCCACGAATGAGAAGTATTTCTAGGTAGCACCGGATATTCACAGAGATCCCAGGTTCTGAACGCACATGACAGTGTTCTATGTGAATCTATTACCTTTAGCAACCTTAATTTTTCTTTATCACTGACTTTGATAATAGGCATCTTCCAAATCACCTAAGTAAGTTCAATTGTAATTTTTTTATTTTTTTCAACGGCAGCGGTTGCGCCTTCGCCAACAACATGTATCACATCAAGGTCGGTAGATGCGCGATTTAAAATCAGCTGCTGATTACAATTAAGTAATATTTTTTTATAGTCTTCACAAAATCCAAATAGATGTTTTAAAGGGATACACCCGGTAAATACATTGTTGGACATAAAATTTTTATTATCTTCACTATCCATGGTCGAGTCCCAAGCAGAGTTATCTAGAGTATTCAAGTCATTTGGAGTATACGAGCAGTATGCTTTCAAACATGACGAAACTCCGGGTGATTTTAATTTCTGTATTACTATTCCATTTATTTCATATCGCATTTCAGAGAATAAAAATGCTAATCCATTATTTGAAAAACGAACCTCTCCAACAGCATCGGTAGGTTTATTCACTTTCCCCTCGATGTAAATATAGCTCTCACACGGTAAAGTGTACGAATCCATATTTAAAACGCTTATTCTAATTTCATCGTTATTAGATAAAGACATGTGCGAGTAAGGGGTGAATGAATGATAATTCATTTGCGTTATTTTACACTCGTCGACATAGTCGACATAGTCTAAATACGAATCATCCATTATAGCAACGAACTGAGAAAATTTAAATTATTTTTCTTAAGCTTGGTCTTGTTTTTGTTCGGTTTAGATGTTGACTTCTTAACGGCAGGTGGTAAACTGATAGGTTTTTTGATTGTAGTTCTTTTTATATTAAATTTGAGCGCCATATCCGTGCGTGATTTGTAGACGGACTGTTATTGGTTCACCGCGCAGATTAATTAGACAATCGTCTTGATCTTTTAGTACAATAACTACTCTACTTATTGATCTTGTATTGAGTCCATAGAAAACTGGGTGTTTAGGTATCTCGACGATTTTATATCCAGCAGGTACAGTGGGGTAAAGCTCATGTATAGTCTGGCTCGGCGCTCCGTCGCAGAATGAGCCAGTAATTAAGTTACACTCTACTTTTATACAGTTTATTTTCATTATGTTGACGATATTTTCAGATTCATATGTATCACCAGCAGTGTATACATCATTTTTAAAGCCTAATAATTTCGCTAAGCTATTTTCCACTGACAAGTCTATATCATGACTACACGATATACTACACTTTAATATTCTGCTGTTTGCTTTTAACTCAAAAAACCTGACAAAGTCGGGCATCATGCTCTGTATTATAGCCTCTAAATAAACCAACTCATACGTGCCTGTAGGTATAATAACATTATCGTTACCATTGATCATATTACGGAACCCGATAGTATTACAACCAGGTTCTATGTTTGGTATCGAATTATTTGTATGTATACTCAAAAGACATATTTGAGCTGTATTTTCTACCTCCAACGGTGGAAATATATCATATGTCAATTCACTAGAGTTTCCGTTTAATGTTATCGTGTACACGATAAAAATTTTAAACACAAATGTCCACAGTTGGTAGTATTATAATATTCCTGCTCTCTGCTGTAATTGAAATGTATGTTGCATCCGTGAAAATATTGTTGTACTTCAAGTGGGGGTGGTAAATTGCCAAAGCTATCATAGTATTCAACTTGATTTTCGATTTTTTTATACGCTACCCAATGCGTTCATGTACCGTTTTCCGTATCCAAGTTAATAATTGCTAATTCTTGGCGTTTAGGATGTGTAGATAACCTATCTCTGGTAAACACGCCGATGAAATGAGGTATTTTCATTAAACGAGCAATTTTTATAAGTTCGAAATCGTACAACGCTCTACTGGGTAACGTAGATATTAGTTTTTTTTCGCTTTGGAACCCCCACCACTTTTATATGGAGCTGAACCTGATCCGATTTTATACGAGCTGCCTTTAAACGGTGTGAGGTATAGCCCTTTCCCCAAATGAGATTGTGAATTTCTATTAAATTCATTAGCCATTTTCACAACGTTGGCAACACCACCAGTTAGTGCCCCCAGAGCTGACAAACCGGCAAAAATCGGAATAAGTGGTAATAGACCACCTTTTTTCGGAATAGTTATTGTTCATAGAATTTTTGTCTTCTTAATTTTAAATGTTTTTTGCGCAACAGCTACACATTTTTTTGTTAATTTTATCAAGTTTTTTTCACTTATGTTTTTCTTCATAACGTTTTTAGCTGCTTTGATCGCTGCTTTAAACCTACAACCTCCCCCGATTTTACGTTTTGTTTTCATGGCGGTAGTCACGCCCCAGGCCACAGCTTTTTCTTTTAAACTAGAATCTTTTGACTTGAACCTATCCCAGGCTCGCTGCTCTAATATATAATCAGCTTTGTTGCGATCTGTGATAGAGTTACTATTCTCGTATGCAATGTCGTGTTCTTTAAAAGCAGAGTCCAGAAGGTTTATACCTTTATCACCACGAGCTAACCGTTTTTTTTTAAATTTGTACCAGGTCCACAGTATTGATAACCTAAAATATAAAATTATTATTGTATATAATATGATATTATATATATATATATATATATATATATAATACCAGGTACGTGAAGCTCGATTGGTAATTTGTTTATAAGCGTGTTGATAAACCCGCTGCCCTTATTCTTGTTGCTTCTTCGAGCGGGTGACATTGTGTACTGATTGATTTATCTTCATTACTCAGCTATTTAAGTAAAAATGAAGTTCATCAAACAAGAAATAAAACTAACAGTTGAAAACGTCAACCCGCCTACATCAGGTCTACAACATAGACATGGAGCGCTCCTACCTAATACGATACGTGCGCTTATCGTGGGCCCATCCGGTTGTGGAAAAACAAATTTAATTTTAACTTTATCAACCAATATAAACGGAATACGATTTCACAACGTATACATATATTCGAAAACATTGGATCAACCTAAATATAAAATGCTAAGTGATATATTATCAGACATTGGCGGAATACAATTATTCACGTTCTAAGAAAACGAGCAAGTTTAGCACCTGAAGAAGCTTTACCAAACTCTGTGTTTATTTTTGACGATATTATTTCAGAAAACCAAAAGATTGTGAGAACATACTTTTCTAGGGCTAGACATAATTTAATAGACGTTTGCTACCTGGCTCAGAGTTATTCAAAAGTACCTAAACAACTTTTACGTGATAATGCTAATTTTATTGTATTATTTAAGCAAGATGAAACTAATTTAAAGCATGTATACAATGAGCATTGTTCAGGCGATAGGTCATATTCCGAGTTTAAAGACTTTAGTACCTCGTGTTGGTATCAGGGAAGATTTGAGTTTATCGTAATAAACAAAGACTGCGAACGCGACAATGGTCGATATCGCCACGGATTTGACACATTCGTCGTTATATAAAGTGTTGTTTTATGAAAGTGCCTCATTCACAGATATGGCTGCTAACGGTGAGGTACTCGGAGAATTGATTAAAGCCAAAGAAAATATAAAACGCAAGTATGTAGCATTAAAACTTGGGAAAGCAGATATTCATTCACTAGTATCAGAAACGTTAAGTCCGATTATTGAACCATTGAACAAAATACAACATTTTAATCCAGCAACTATTCAAACCCCACCATCGCAACAAGACAAGGATATTCAAGTTACACAATATTTATACAACACAGGGGATTCTCTAGCATTTAAAATAAATGACTGGCTTAAGTCATATGATATAGACAAAATATATGGACCTAAAATACAATCAAATGGTAGTGTACATTTGGGTACTAAATTAATTAATTTTGTTGAGAATACGTTGACTATTGAAGATACTTCATACCCAATAACACAAGGACTTAGTAATTTAATATTTTCAAAATCCCCAAAATTGTATACAAAAAACGATTTAGAAGCATACAAGTCTATATTAATTCAAACATCAGCACATCTAAAGACAAACGGGAAAAATATTAAACAAGGTGGAAACAAATATCATGATATAATCCAAAATTTGTTTCGATCGGGTGAAGGTTTATCTTTGAAATTACAAAAACGTAGTTTAGTATACTGGAACGATCCTAACGAGCTAGTTGATAGATTGCGGTTACTATTAGCCTCAAAAGCAGCTGGTAATACAGGTGTTTCGAACGAAATAATATCGATTTTCGAAGAATTGCATGAAGCCGGATTAATAAAACGTATTCCAAATGTCTAAACGTGATATAGCTTTCGAACTCCACAAACCAGCGAGAAAAAATTATACAAGGCGTATAGTCAATGTTTATGGGAAAAATGATCTATGGCAGGCCGACTTGGTAGAAATGATACCATATTCAAAGCATAATAAAGGTTATAAATATATTCTATGTGTCATTGATTGTTTTACAAAGTTTGCCTGGGTTATACCATTAAAGTCTAAAACCGCTAAAGAAGTTTCAAATGCAATGTCTAAAATACTGCTTAAACGCACACCAAAACTATTACAGCTGGACAATGGTAAAGAATTTTATAACTCTATGTTCGACGCGTTGATGAAGAAATATAATATTCACAAATATTCTACCTATAGTACAACAAAAGCATGTATCGTAGAACGTTTCAACCGCACATTAAAAGAAAAAATGTTTAGAGAGTTTACGGCACGTGGTTCGCACGAATGGGTTTCTATTTTACAATCTTTGATTAATAAGTATAATAATTCAAAACATAGAACAATAGGTATGACACCTATGCAAGCTGATGCAAATCCAATGTCAGTGGAAATAAAACAACGAAAAATTATTAATGGAAAAATCAAATTTTACGTTGGTGACAACGTTCGTATTAGTACATATAAAGGTGTATTTGCAAAAGGTTATTTACCGAGCTGGTCTACAGAAATATTCAAAATTGTTAAAATAAATGAAACATCACCTACTACTTATCAGTTGCATGATTATACCGGAAAACCGATTGCTGGTTGCTTCTATTCAGAAGAAATATTGAAAACAAATTTCCCTCACGATTATTTAGTAGAGAAAATTATACGTAAGAAGGGGGACCGAATTTTTGTGAAATGGCTCGGATTCGATAATACACACAATAGTTGGATAAATATGCGTGATGTTAAAAAATAGTGTCAGTCGAGCTACAGACATGAACGTGTTTGGTAGTTCTCAGGATAGTGAAACAAGAAAAAATATTTCAAATCTTGAAAAGACAATCAATTCATTTTCAAATAAACTGAATGAAATCAATAATTTACTTGTGGAAAATCACAAAATTCGGTGATTATATTAGCATCTACTTCATCCGAGAAGTACCCCGGGCTCTTCTTTCTGTCTGCTACATAACACGGATGGTTACGAGGCAGATTTGCAGTGTCCATTCGGTCCAACAAACTATGATTAGCCGCCAAGTCCTCGTAAAAGTTCTCAGTACTGATATGATATACCAACGAATCTAAAATAAAAATTAATATAATATTTGAAAATTAGATAAGTTTTAATATATTTACCTGTATCAGTATACATCAGTTTGATATTATCACCATAATGCATCTTCATTACATTGTAGTGATAGTCATACATCTTCGTCTTACTGATATCAAGTACTGAAAATCCTATAGAAAATAAATATATAATAAAAGTGTATTATATTATAATTTAAAAAGTATATTTACCGATATATATAGGTTTGTCAAATTTAATAATCGTATTCTCCAGCGCTACTGCATTGAGATTTTCTCTGTAATTGGTACAGTGTTTAAAAGTATTCTTATTAATCAATTTCTGTAACCTCTTCTCACACGATACCAACTCCATTTTCATCTGTTTGCGCTTCGATTCCATAGTTTTTCCTATACAATAGTAAATTTTAAAAGTTTAAAAATTTTAAAAAGTTTTAAAAGTAACCTACCAAATACAGCGTTGTTTATCAATTTAAAGAAGTCCTTCTCAAACGCGTTCCCAGCTTTTTTCCTCATATCCGTGTTCAGTTCTATGTAATTAGCCAGCCAATTGGACTGATTAAACTGAATAACCTTGTGTACCTATAAGAAAAAGTGTTAAAAATTTAATTGAGAACTTATATCAAATATAAATATTTACTTTTTCAACTATTAAACCATTCTTTATTGCCTGCTGCAGGTTTCGGTAGTGTACGATAAAATTTTTCTTCTCCTCAAACGTTGCCATCAGTTTCCTTACCTTCGAGCCATGCGGTATACTATTTTGCGGTAAGTAAGGGAGGTCATTATGATTGTCATGTAGGTGTTGCGGGTATGTTACGTCCACCTCATAAATCCGCCCCATGTGCGATGTATCATCTAAATCGTTCAATCCATTCAAGTTGGGTTCAACCCAGTTGAACCCACCGTACGGCATGTACTGAGACATCGCCCATCCATACAGGTTGTTACCTATAAAATTTAAAATTAATAAGTTTCGAAAAATAAAAAATAAATATATACTTACAGTATTGATATACTATCCATGATTTCTCCTTATTCTCATCATAATCCGAGGTCTTGACATTATTTGCCTTAACATATCGCTTACTCGCCTGAACTAGTCCTCCACGTATACCTGTTAAAAAAAAAAAAAAAAAAAAAATATATGAGATTATTATACACACATTTAAAAAAATAATATACTGGCCTTTCTCAAACATTAGCAGCATGTCATAATCGTCCAACAACTGTAGTTTTTGCCCCGTGAACTTCAGCATCGCGTCAAAACTTAAGCCGGGGGCGGTAAAATAATGGGCAGCGTCCAGGTTATAAGTCCTCATGCACAAGTCTCGGAAGTTCTCAAATACATCCGCCAGCAGCAACACATCAATTTTCAGGTACAGGTCGGAATAATCACCGAGCGTTCTGCAGTTAAAATGACTCCATACCTGTAACACACACACACACACACACACACACAAATTTTCAAATATACATCTAAATACGTGCGTAGTGTATACATACCTCCTTAGCATGGTCAAATTCACTCTCCTTAATCCCGGTCTCTGTCAACGTACTGTAAAAGCTTCTTTTACTCGGTAATGTTAAATCATCCAGCCGCTCCCAATTATCCGTGTACTCATAAGGGTACACCCCCTTACGTGTCACGAGCGGCATATCTCCGGTGACAAAATGTTTGGACGTTTCTCGGAAATTTTCAAAGTCGGGTGTCATCAAGTTTTCAGCCAGGGACGATAAACTCGACGCCATAAACCTAAACGTATCGATAAACCGAACACTGAAGGTACTACTTATATATTTCGAAAAAGATATATATTTCTCCTCACTGTTCGGAATAACATTGATTTTCTTGGTATCATAACCAAGTTCAGTTATAATAAAGTGCGAGTCGTAGTTGGACAGATTATGAAAAAATACGGGGACAAATTTAGGTTGTTGTAACTCCAAGTTACACCTTGAGCACAAGGTCTGCCTAAATTTACCCGTCAGATGGTCATGGTCTCTAACCTTATCGCCCCCGGTTAAACTACATTTGCATAAATTACACTTGTTACACATTTGATATGTTTTTTCTTCATCCTCAGTCATGGTTATAGGAATATTTGTCTTCATGAGATTTTCAATTTTATGAGCCACCTCAACTACGGCCTCAACAAAATGCCTAGCCACGTCCGTATTACTCTCGCTTCCTGTGTAAATTACCGGCCCTGACGGTATATCGTGTTCCGTCAATAACTTATCAGGCACGTCTTCACTCGCCTTCACCAAAAATCCGTAACTCATAGGTTCATGCCTCTGAATTACTTTAGTGTTAGCTCCTTTTTCCTCATCCGCCTTCTTCAACAGGGATTCGAAATCCGCGTATACAGGGTGTCCCACTGAGTTCTGACAAATGAAATAACTTTTATTCTAATTGATATTTTTTCATTTTTTTTTTTTTGTAAAATTAATAGACGCTTGCTCTACAAATATAATATTAAATTTTAAATTTAAATTTTTTTTTACACAAAATAAAAAATTTTAAATTTGATTCAATTTTTTTTGAAGAAATTCAAAATAGCCAATTTATAAACATATTGGAAAAAATAGATTTAACGTTTTCAGTATTCAATTTGAGTAATCCGTTTGCGACTTATTACCTTTTAAATATTCGTTACATTCACTGCTACCGGGCAATTTACTAGACCCAACAGTTAAAACCAGAAGTCAAAATGAAATTATATCTCAGGTGACTTAATTTAACGATACCCAAACGGTCGTAATCGATAATAAGTACAATGGTCATATCAATTATCAAATGGACATTTGGACCTTCTATAGTTCTATATCTATCCATTCCCCACCACTAGTACAAATCGACTGAACAACATCAAGCTTGACAAGCTTGCAGCCTGCAGCAGCTGTATAGTGTAACCTAACATTTTAAATTTATCATCATGGTTACAATGGTTATATGTCATAATGTAGAACACATTTTGTTATTGATTCTTGGTATACGGTTTATCACTTATCACTGATCCACGTGGAATTATTATACTATTGTAGTATAGTAGTAAATATTAAATACTAAAGTCTAAATTACTATAATATTAAATAATAATTTATATTTTTTATTCAATGATTTAAATGTTTCAACTTTATTAAGTGATTAGTATTAATAGTATTATAGTATAATAAATACATTGTAATGATATGTAGGTATAGATTTGTCGACAAAATGTTTACAGAAAACAGTTTGGCGTATCCTGTATTCGGTACCACAATAAAAAATAAATGAATACAAGGTACCTACTTAGTACTTACACCTATTACAATTATTTCAAGTTTATCAATTAATAAATTGCATGAAGAGTCTTTACTTTTCAATTTGATGGAATGTCAAGTTCAATGAAGTACATTTTAAACCAGTTAAACCAAGCAATTAAAATGGCATCCTTATTATTTTTAACACATCCAGAATATAATGCACCAACATCTTCAATTACTTCCATTGTTAAGAAATTATTTACTTGAAACGTTAAATTATCAACAAAGAAACTGTAATGTGTACCTTTCAATCCAAGTTTCAAACAAAATATTTGTTTGATAATTTTTAACGGTGCCATATTAATATACATTTTATTGCTTGAACAGCATATGTATGCACAACTATATGTAATAAAACTAACAAGTTTAATTAGTTGATTACTTTCAATACCACGGATCATAATAATCATTATGGACTAGGTACTGACTGTTAAAAAAGTCTAGTCATAAAATGTAAGTATAAACCCTTAGGGTTTTTATTTAATAATAACGATATAACATACTATTTAAATTACATTTTATCATTTGTTTCATAAATATGATCCAATTAGTTTACTGTTAGATGTGCCTGAACATACATGGAACATTAACTGGTGATGAACATCATTTGGATTTATCTAAATTTTCATCATTGTCAAAACAAAGTCAAATAGAAAGTCTTATCACAAAAAGTAAATATAACTGAATACCTAAGATCTTTACGTATTAATATTATACACTTAAATAATAATTATAATAATTAAACAATTAAAAACTTAATAGTGAATAATATAATAATATGTATTTTGTATAAGTAAATAGTACTTTACATGATATTATTAATAAACAGTTTTTTATTTTATTTTATCTTTTAGCTAAAAGTGACCTTCGAAATGGATTTCATAAAAGTATACTAACAACATTGAATATTAATATATACATACAGTATACCTAATATGTAATTTTCTATAGTTTGATATGTTTGAAAATGATCAACACTTTATGTATATATCAATTGATAAATTAAGTATGATTAAGTCGGTTAAATAATTAAAAAAAAAAAATATTTTATAAGTAGCTGTTATAGTTTGAATGATATCACTATACTGAAAAAATCTAAAATTTAAAAAAATGCTTAGCAAATACAACTTTTTTTGAATTTAACAAAATATGAAACTATGGTCACAAATTCTAGTTTTTAGAGATAATAATTAAATTATTTAATTTAATAATCTTTGTCACTATTGTGGTGGATTATAAGCAGGAAACTATTTATTTTTTTTCTTAGAAGTAATGATTAGATTTGTTTGATTACTAAAAGATTTTAGATTTTACACAAATACTCTGCTTATGCAATCCGTTAAGTAAATTCTAATATTTTTTAGTATATTTAGTGAATTTGGTCAGTAATTCAGAAAAAAAAAAATATATTTTACTAAATTTGTATCTTAACAGCAATTACATACTTTGAATATAGGTTTCCTTCGATAAAAAAAAAGATAAATCCTACAATACTGATTGATATAGGTAAGGTATATGTATAGTTTTAAAATAGTCATGCGAGCCAAAAAAACAAAATTGTATACCTATTTATCAGTTTTTAATACACTAATTTCAGTCAATGACCTATGCAGTTGAGGCCTTATTCTTTATAATTAAAAAAAAATAGTTATGATAATGATTATTAGTTATTAATGCTTATGAACTGTTATTTTATAGTTATTAATAATACTGTTATAAAGTTAAATAAAAAAAGTTGATTTTTAAATTAAGAACCTGTGCATGCCTAAAAAAAAATATGTTTAATGCATCTTTTTGAATTAAATATGTAAAATGTATGTTTAATTAATATTATTGAATTATTAAATAAAAGTTAAACAGTAGGGCCCACAAAAATCATTTAGTGCAAGTTTGTTAATGTTGCTGTTAAGATACTTAACTTTTAGTACATACCTATTATAAGTAGATATCAAAATAAACAAATTATTATTTAATAATTAGAATAATATATTATTTAAAGGGTTTTTTTTAACATCATTATTTTACGGCCAACATTTAGGTTTTTGATACTGAATAACTTATAAAAATATAAAACATTATTTAGTCATGTATGTAATATGTAATAATATGTAATATGTTGTATGTAATATGTAATATGTAAAATTTAAAATAATTATTCAGTTACATTACTGTTGTACAATAAATTGGTACTAATTAAAATTTTAGAATTTATTAATTATTTAACTTAATCCAACAAAAAAATATGTATGTTATTATGTTAATGATTAAACTCAATTTGTATTATTGATAATACTCAATATAATATTATAATCTATAATCATATCTATGATATTTGTTAACATTAACCACGGTCTTATTAGTTTTATCAAAGAGTAATGTGGGGTTTTATCAAGGAGATTATAATTCAATGTCTACATTAGGGGTTTTCAACCTGTGCGTCGCGGCTCCCAGGGGCGTCGCCGGTTATTATCAAGGGAGCCGCGTTCGCAATAGAAACTAAAAATAAAATTTCGGCGCACCAATACATATTACATGTTGCATGTGTGAGATAACCGTCGATAACCGTGTTTGCGATATCGAATAATAGCATATTTCGATTACTATTTACAATTAGGTAGGTACTTAATGATTTGCCTCTAATATAATCTATCAGTTGTAAAACGCACACCGCTGTCGCCTGTCTGTTTTGTATTCAGTGTGTTATATGCGCTACGGCTACGTATATCGACCGATATTTATTACGATCTTTTTTTGTTCTGTGTTATTTGTTGTGTATTTTTTCTGTAATAATAGTAGTTATAACTATGGATAAGTTTTTGAATTCTAGTAGAAAACGTGATAATCCAGAAGTAATTTCAAATATTTCAAATATTACCTTGCTTCTTCATACTTATGTGAAACGGGTTTTTCGGCCTTAGCAGTTATCAAAAGTAAATACAGAGGAAAACTAAATACCGAAAAGGAAATGAGAATCGCACTATCAAAATTTACCCCACGATTTGATGATTTAATGCAACAAAAACAAGCACAGCCGTCCCATTAAAAATTAAAATTATTATTAATGTATTAATTTTTTAATTGTATGTAAAAAAATGTTTCCTATTATTAATACCTAATTACATGTTTATCATTAAATAAAGTTAGATTAAAATTATTATAAGAAATGTAAATTTGTTTATTTTAAATGTTCGCATGGGAGCCGTATATTTTATTTCAAAATCAAAAGGAGCCGTGGACCCAAAAAGGTTGACAACCACTGGTCTACATAATGTATTACATTGTCTGTCTCTCTCACACATATGTTGG
>CM040633.1:877759-981999 GCA_022818045.1 Neotoxoptera formosana | reverse complement strand
TAAAAGATCAGTCTTTTATTATGTCCCAATTTTCGGAATACACTATTTAACATAACATAATATGCGATCGACGACTAATTATAATATAGTAGGTATACATATTATCTAATAATTTTCATATAATCTTGGCAGATAACAAGAATACATACATTTTTATATTTACACCTTACAACGACGGGTACTTATTCAGGATTGACAATGAATTACCATTGGTTACATGATATTATATTACTATTACGATAAGTAGAAAATATATTTATAAAATAAACGAATATTTGGCATGGGCAACGCTGGGCGTTACAGTTAGTATAATACAAATACACCAAAATCAATAAATGACATACATTTTACATCTTGATTTGTACTTATATATAGTTGCTTTTTGTGCATAAATAGCAAGGCTGGGCATTAACGAGTTAATAAGTTACAAGTTAAGTTAAAAGTTAAGTTAATTTTAACTTATTAACTTAACTTACTAGTTCACTGTTTTAAATAACTTAACTTTAACTTAACTCGTTTGTATCTACGTTAACTTAAAATTAACTTATATTATTTGAATATTCCCAATGTAGGTAATTAGTTTTGAATTTTCAGAAATTTTTCAGAAAAATAATATTTATATAATTTATAAGTTCATAGAATATAGAAAATATTATTAGGAAAAAAAGGTGTATTTACAAAGAACTTTGTATGTATTTTTATTAATTAAAACTAAAATGTCGTTAGTTTTAATTTTTATATATAGGTCATATAATATGGGTTGCATACATAATAATTAATATTATTTTTTTCGGTTTATTAACTTAATTTATTAATTGAAGTTAAGTTAATAATATTTGTTAACTTAGTTTAAACTTAATTGATGTTTTAAAATTGTCTATTAACTTAACTTTTAATTTAATTGAAAAAAAAATACTTAACTCAACTTAACTGAGTTAAAAAATATCATTAACTTGCCCAGCCTTGATAAATAGTAAATACCTACACCGTTACACTCATATCTAGGGAGTGGATTCATATTTTAAGAGAACGAACATTTCAGTTTAGTTAGATAAACATCTGTATGACTATTGCCTGTAGATACGTTTACCGTATACGGGCATACGGCCACACGCGCACCTTTATTTAAGTTTATGTTTTTTAAATATTATCTTACAAGTTCTAAGATTGTGTATTACATTTTTTTGTTATCGTTAATTTCGGATCGATTGCACTTGGACATTTTTCGTAAAAATACAATCCGCGACGTAATTATCTAATATCGAAAATCGAAATGTCTTGGTCTACGATTCAGTACACATTTTTACAATAATAGTATTTCGTATGTTTTGGCAAAAAAATATACATATAAATCTTTGATAAAAAATTGTATCTTTGATACTCCCCATCCCTGGCAGTCACCACACGAAACCCGAATACTGATGACACAACACAACGAAGAACCCCATACCATTTCACACGCACTACACACACAATATGTTGGTAGTTGATCACCCTAAGCTGGGAAACAAACATCAATTAAAACTGAAAACCAATGAGTGCCAACGATACTCACTAGACAAGTATAATCACAGATGGCCACACTAAACATAACTCATACAGCTTCACAGCGACAATTTCGGCTCTAGCAGCCTAAAAGTGGTCAAGGGCTTTCATAAATCAAAATGGTCACAGACTGCTGCCAAATTAGCCTGTACAAAATCACCAAGTATGGCGGCGAAAATAAGAAAGTGAACCACAGATGGCCTGGCTCACTGGAATACCGGGACCTATTGGGATTTGCCATTGGCTCGACGGCTGCTGTATTACATTATTATTTTAAATAATTCGTTTTCGTAGGAGGATTATTATTTCTTTATTATACTAAAAAAAATATGTTGTACACGATTTAAGTTTATTATACATCTACTCAGAACACCACTATCACTTATTTTATTGTAATCTTGAGGATGTACTCATTGTACAGCCATGTAAGTACCATTGTAATGCGTGCATTAAGCATCGAGAGCGACGACAATAATATATTTGTAATACATATTAACAAATTAAACAAAATAATCTGTTTACGTACCTATGTATGCCTACTTAAGGATAACTACAATTGTAATAATATTTAGTATTGTTCTGATTATTTAAACATTTTTATTTGTTAGGATTAGATACAAATTCTATAATAATATATCCAACATGAAAAGGTCAGGAACACTAATGTATTTTTTTCAATCAAATAAAATTAATTTGCCAAAAGGCATTGATACTGGCAATAAAGAAGTTCTCGAAAGCGTCAAAAATTAAAATGTACATTCGACATAATTTCATTTCGATTGTCAAGACATTAACAATGCGTACATTTAAGAACAAGAAAATATTTTTTAAAATGATCGGACAAAATAAATACTTACGTTTTCCTATATACAGTACTATTAAACAAAATTTACGTTTTCAAATGAATTGGATAAAAGATATTTATGGTTGTTATATTCTGAAGTAGGAAAGGGCTCTGTGTAAGTTTTGTGTTCTGCTGTCTAACTGTAATGCTGGAAATGGTAATCACGAAAATACAAAAAGTTTTGTCACACAGCCATTTAACAAATAGAAAAATGCGATATAGAAATATAATGATCATGAAAATAGCCAATATTATTAATTGTGTAAAGAACGCGCAGAGTATTTTTTTTTCAATAAAAGTCAATAAAAGCAAAAATCTGTGATTGAGGTTTTAAACTCCGAACAAGCCTTGGTTAAGCTTTAGAAAACAGAAACAATTTACAATGTTAAATTTTACATTCAATAGTTGTGAAAATTATTTTTTGTGGTTGATTAGAAATTTCTTTTCGAGGGAAAAATGATTGGGGATGTACAAATGACAAATTTAGATGTTAAAGAGGAAGCTTATGGTAAGTTTCGTTAATTATTCAAATTAAAAGACAGTAATATGAAAATAAAAATAAAAAACACTTATCTGAGGCAGTTTAAATGCACAATTTACAAGTGCTAAAATACAAGTACAATGTTTATGTAGCTAGCAAATACTTGCCATACTCTAAAACAAATACATAACAATTTTTTATTCCTAAAATGTCGGCAATGATTGTTTGGAAGAAGAATGTTTTCATAATTTGACTGCAAATCTCTCCATTCAGTTTATTTATAATTTGGAAACCTAAGCACATACTAAAAATGTTGAATGTATGTGCGGCATGCAAAAGCGTCCTTTTTACAGTACCACAAACAATTTTTTTTTCTTTGATCTGTAAAAATCTATTGGTGATAGAGAGATATTTATTCAAGCAATATCGTAAAAACGACCAACATCAATAGTGACTATAACTTCGAAACTAATGATTTGTGGGAATTTTTTTGACACTATCCTTTTTAAAATTTCGATTTACTTAAGTTTTGAAAAAAAATCCGATGGAAGCTTAAGTGCATTTGTTCCGTTGTACGTAATAAGCGTCATTTAAATGTTGTAGTAATAGCATTCATCAGTGAAATATTTGCTTATGGCATATTATTATGCTATTAATTATTCTAGTTGGTACTCATTCAAATTTCAAATTCTATAATATACAAGATATGGCTCACTTATTTTTTTGACAATTAGTTTAGTCGTAAATCATTCCTGGATAGGTACTTATTAGAATCGTGCTTACAGTTGAAAACGATTTATTTCGTTATTCGCCAAAGTAAATTTATGACAATAACCAGGAACATCCGAATACGTCCATGGATTAGTTCATAGAAATTTATATTAAGTAGTTTGTTGACTTGATCGTAAGCCAAATGAAAGACCCAAACACCAAGATGTACCTATCTAATCTACCAATTTTAATTCGCTGGTAAGTTAAGTATTAGATCTAATAATTATTAAGACGTAATGAAGTGTAGGATACGTAGAATACAGATAACTTATATTGCACTTGATTAATTTTTTTTTTCCTGTTATAAAAACAATAAGCTAGCTTTACCAAACAAAAACCATTTTTCACCGTTTCCGTCTCAATTAAATAATGAAGGAACAGCACACATTTAGTATGGAATAGTGAACTTGAATAAAATTTAACAACCTTTATAGTCTACTCCAATATATTTATTTAATAATAAATAAGTAATTATTGTAACCAATAACAACCATTTATAAACAAAATGGGGGACGGAGTGGCCGAGCGGACTAAGGCGTCGGTCCTACCAAGCACCGTCGCCGGTTCGAATCCCGGCCAAGGGCGGCGTCGCTATCTGGGCAGGCAACTGCTTAGGTTGCGAGGCCTCCATCCCCCAACCGGGCATGGCAGAAACCTACGGGTGCCTAATTCAAAATTCTGCCAAATAGGCGTCCGAACTAGGCCTTCTAGCCTACTCCCGGACAAAAAAGCGCCATACGAAAAAAATTAACAAAATAAACAAAATACAAATTTTCGATCTTCATCATGAATTTCAAAATCCTTGTGTGAATATTTCTTTAAATTATACTTAAATATACTTTTTTGCAATAGGAATCTTCTCCGTGACATAATCTTTCATTTAAAAAAAAATAAGACAATCGGTTGAGCAGTTTCCAAGAACATTAGCATCAAAGGTTTCAATTTTCGGTTTTATATATTAAGATTATCGTCGAACGGAAAATAATGATTTTAATAATATTTAAATAACAATTTCACGGTGCACGTAGTCGACCGAAGTCGTCACGGATCAGTTTTAGCGCGGAAACATACTTTATGCGCACCATAAATACTGGGGCACTCTACGTGTTAACTGCAATACAAAAATATAAAAAGTATAAACACAATAATATGTAATATTATGTACCTATATATAGTCAATATCTCAAAGGTCCTAGTGTAGTACTATTATTTATAAACATGTATAGGTTTATTGTACTTAACATTCTGTAGTAAGCATTCATCACGTCTAATTTTACAAAAAACGCAAAGGTATATTATATATAAAACATTCTATGATATTATAGTTAGGTATAACTGATTCGTTTTTATATATTGTTAAACGGATAATACAATAATACATGTCAATATAGGAAACCCTATTTTATCGATTATAGATAGGTACCAGTCAAAATATCTCCTGTTAAAAATATCTCTAATGGAAATATCTCCCATGAAAATATTTTAATATAGATTTTAATATTTATTATATTTTATATTAATATTAATGTTTTTATAACAACAATTATTATAATTTTATAGTTGAAATATTACTGAAGTAAGTACGTTTTCTAGTTACAAAAAATATATATCAAATTACAATTTAACGTTGTGGACGATTGAGTAATGTAATAAAATGAAACAAAAATTAAATAAATTGAGTAGGTAACTAATGTATAATGAAACAAAATAAATAAATATAAAATCCAATCAAGATATAAGTTAAAATTTAAGGTTGTGGGCAGTTCCCCTTAAATGTTATACTAATATTCATGTTTTTATAACAACAATTAATACAATTTGAACGTACCTAGTACATTTTATAGTTACAAAAAATATCATAAAATACACTTAGATGCAGTCGTTACGTCGATAAAGTCGCTTGTCATGGTTTTTAATCGCACTCGTAATCGTGTAAAATATATCAGATAATACAATTAATATAATAAATATTAAAATATTTTCATGGGAGATATTAATTCCATTAGAGATATTTTTAACAGGAGATATTTTGTACTGGAGATATTTTAAATCGGAGATATTTTGACCGGTCACTGATTAGATAACTGATTAAATATGATTATCGAAGAAGCATTAATAACAAAAAAAAAGTATAAAACATTGTTAATATTATTCTATCTGTAATTAATAAATATTTTTGACATTATAATATGGTTTATAGGTGCATTAAAGTCGGTGATACCTCCGAATGTATTTGGCTCTTTTTTTCGTATTCCATCAACGACTTAAGTCATCAACGGCAGTGACATCTGTCGCAACATTTTGAATTCTTCAGCGTCCAACGCTGACCACCAGATGGCGCAGTAGGTATATCTACGTTTTTTATTTATTATATTATTAATATTACTCTATAATCTATAATTGTTGGACGCACGAACTAAGATAAACTATAGATAGTCTAATATGTCTAATATTGTTATAATATTCATTTTCATTACTACAAATTGTGTTGTACTATTGGGCTCTTAGCCCGTTCATACATAAATAAATAAATTAACGGCCTAACCTAACCTAACCTTAACGGCATTGGGCAGAGACAGGCAATGTATCCAGGGGGGGGGGTCCATGGAGTCCGTACTTCCGTATAAAATTACGATCCTTACAATTTAAATCAAAATAAAATACCGAGTTATTAAAAAATATTTTGTAATGTATTGTGGTATAAAAATAAACCACTATAGAATGGTCGAATTTTAATTTTTATCTCGGAAGGTCTACACAAGTCAGCAACGTCTTATATCATCAATAAATTATTATCTATAAAAAAAAAAAAATAATAATAACAATATGATGCGGGCATGTGGCATTTCGAATTTATACAATACTAGCCGACCCGTCACGGCTTCGCCCGTGATTGGTTGTTTATTTTGCATGATATGTAGAATTTTATATACAAATTTTATCGTTTAGTGTGATCGGCAAATAAGTATATACAAAAAACGGTTAATGAAAACATATTGAAATGTTTTTTTAGCGGTATTAATGATAAATATATTTTTATTAAAAATGAATACAGATACAAAATAAATGCTAATTAATCTGTTGACAAAAAAAAATTAAGAATCGGATAATGTTGTGACGTTCAAGAAAGTATTTGGTAAAACTCTGTGAAAAAAAATTGTAAAAAAGTTCAATAGCATTGTCAGAAAATTGGAATATTTAAATACAATACACCCCCTCTAGACAAAAACTATTTTAGTTAAATATTTTGTTCTTATTCAATGATATTTTTGTGGACTTGACGTTGCCCACATTATGTTTTTTTTTTATTATTATGAAGATCCTTGAACGTTTGGGATAATATACAATGTTTTCAATGACTGTGTTTATAATAATTAATAAATTAATAATAGTGAAAATTGTTATTATTTCGGATACCTATGAGTGATGTAAGTGTGTATAATTTGTATTTTTTTCATGTTTTTTCAATAATGGCAGAAAATCTCAAAAACTGGCACCATTTAATATTAATATATTGTCTGGCGCTTAAATTATACTTACTGCAGTCGTGGAAACGTTAGAAGAACTCAAATCGAGTTCTAATCATTTTGCATTGCTTCCAACTTTTATTATAAATACCTATCTCTGCGGGTTGCCGCCGAAATAACTAATTTATTGACGAGCATATTAACCTCGATGGACAGCGATTTGTAATAACACAGGAATTCACATTAACGAGTGGTGATTTTCAAACACTTAAAAACAAATGAATTCGTCCATCGATTCACGAGAATTGCAATATCGTCTCGTCGCCGTCGACTGCCGATGGCTGCACGACAGCCGCCTACCTAATGGTTTTTTGAAAACGTTTTAAATATCATATTATACTTACAAATATGGCACGGATCTCAGTGCATATTCCTCTGTACTCGACTCGGAATAATTTTGATGAAAAAATATGTATGGACGTTTTGTAATTAGGAGATTCCATGTTTATTTTTTTGCATATTTTTGCAAATTTGAGTAGGTATACAATTAAAATATAATAATATTATGCTTGATATTTTTAGATGATTTCACACGTATTCCATAAACATTTGATTCGATGGTTTAAATTTTTGCTCAAAATATATTTTAATAATATTACTACTTTGCCATTTTATTTTTAACAGTTACCTATGACTTACAACGGGCTATATTATAATGATATTTTAAACTAGGTGATGACAATCGAACGATCGGCCGGATCGAAATTTATAATCTTCTGAATGTATTTTTATAGAATACTAAATTTATGATTTTCTACGAATGCCATTCCTTCCAATAATTGTTTCGTAATAAATTAAAAACACCTTACAAGTCGCACACATCTTTTAAAACATTTTACCATTTCCCGTGTGTTTAACGCATAATATAGCTAAGTATAGGTACTATGTATAATAATTATTTTTTGTGCCTATTCTTCATAAAATATTATACGGATGCATAAATAGTAATACTCGCATATTATTATTATTAAACGTTCGCGACTTACTAGAAATACTGTTTACGTTTAAGACGAGACCTGAACTGAAATCGGTTGACTGCAGTAGTTATAATTGCAGATAACACGTTGAACATTGAAACCGCGCAATGCAGAAATCATTTAGCTTTCGAACTTTGTACGTCCCCTGCAATCGCCCGAGCAAACCGAACACAGTAAACAGATAGCTAGTGGCATATTATAGTCTCTGCAGCAATTGTTTTTAATTTTTTTTTTTTTTTTGATTTATTAATGCGTTTTTGCTATCGAGCGTTTTCTCTACGGACCGAATTCGTTTAACGTTTATGTGTGCCAACAAAAATAATTTAAATTAAATCGTATAGGTATGTAAAATTCGATTCGATTTAATATTATAATTAACAAAGGTGGGCAAGTTAATGAAAATAATTAACTCAAGTTAAGTTAAGTTAAGAGGACACAAGATCGATAAGTTAAAAGTTAACAGTTAACAAACTATAAATTTAACTCGATAAGTTAAAAGTTAATATAGAAAAAAAAATTAACTTAACTCAGTTTAAAAAAAGTTGATCTATTTTTTTAAAATTATTATGTTAATCAAATAAAGAGTGAATGTGTCTTCCTATTTTCTAATTTATAAATTATAAAAACAATTTGATTGAACTTTTATCATAATGTACACTGTACACCCTTTTACTTTTCTATTATTTATTAATTTAAACTATGCTCATCTCAAATTAATAATTTAACAAATACATTTTTTTATATCGTATAGCAATTGAATGTCATAATACGTGAAGTTGATTATGATAAAGTACGATTACGATTTACAAACAACGTAAGGGACTGGTCGATGCAAGCGCACTATAATTCATAATATTGTCTACAAGTATGGACTGGCATAATATTATCATGTATATATTATACACAACTATAACTATATACTTTAAACGATAATTTAGTTTTCAAGTTATTTTTAGAATTTTCTTTCCAATTTAAGTTTTCTTTTTATTTTTATACTGATAATATCAGATAATATTTTGTTTATACGTAAATATTACTATTATAGTAATATTTACGTATAAACGAAAAATTTCAAAATGTTTTTAACTTATTGGTTTTTTTTTTTTAAATCAACTGAGAAAAGCTAAGTTATTTCAACTGTAAATTAAACTAGTTAAGTTCATAAGTTGATTATAAAACAAACTAACTAGATAAGTTAAAAAGTTAAAATAAAATTAACTTTTTAACTTAACTTTAACTTTTTAACTAGTTAATGCCCACCTTTGATAATTAATATTGCTGGGTGATCGTTATAAAAAAATACCTACCATAAAATATTATGTTATTTATGCATACACACCAGTGATAAACCATATGATTGCACTTTGCAATATTATATGGGTAATTTTATTACTATACTAAAACGATATTTTTGCACGTGTGCGAAAGTTCGTTTCTGCGTTAATCGTATTATATTGACATTAGGCGGTAATTTTATCATTTTTATTAGTTCCGAGTAAATCGTTCGCTCGAATATGAATCATAGATATATAGGTAACGTCCTTATATGATAACCAACCAAACGTGATCGAGAGCGCGTTATGTCCATCACGTCATGACGACGTGTGTTGTCTCCGGCAATACGGCAAATTCGCGTTCAGCGGTTCCGATTTTGTGTTGATGACAGCTTTGATGATGATTATTTTTAGGGTTTTAAATTTGAAATATTTAAAAAATGAAAATTTTACTCCTCGCGTAATATTTCAAAATTGAAATTTCCATACCTCATGAAATATTTCAATGAAATATTGAAAAATATTTTTTTTTACGTGTGCAGTAGGAACGTAGATATGATTATATCCAGTGTTTGGAAAAAACGTCGTTCATGAACGCACGTTCACGCGTTCACGTTCATATATAGTGAACGATACGTGAACGTCACTCGTTTTATTAAAATAGAACGTGAATGTGAACGACATTTATATTTTTAACGAACTTGATCGATTTTTAAGACGTTCAATTTATTTACCATTTAATAAATATATTTATAAAATATATTAATATTTTCCATTTTAATTCCTATGATATATCTAATTTGAATAAAGAATAAAAAAAATTAAATACGTGAAATTGCGTTCATTTTTTGAAAGAACGTGAACGTGAACGCGTTCGTTTTAAAAAAACACGAACTTGAACGTGAACGAGTTCCTTTTTTAAGGACTGAACGTGAACGTGAACGAGTTCATTTTTTTAGTGAACGTTCCGAACACTGATTATGTCACTATAATATTAGTATTTATTAGTTATTACTCATATCTTATTTCGTAAAAGAAACCTAAAGACCTAAAGTACCTGATAGTAAATTAAGTATTATTGTATTATTTTATATTATTATGTATTTGTTTGGAGATGAATAATATTATTTTGAACGTTTTGAGAGAAAAAAAGAAAAATACATATTAGACTAATAATTGTATTCCAATTAATATACCTAATGATAATAAATTAATAAATAATAATTCACAAATGTACTGGTAAGTATATGATTATTGATTAGGTCTAGCCGGTCTATGTCATCTTCAGGCCATGGACACTATTGCCCCAGTTATTATGATACACAATATATTTTGTGTATTCATACAATAGACATAGATAATATTTTAAACATGTTCTCGTCTCACCTTCATTAAACTGGTGTAACTTGAAAAAAACTTTCTTTCTATTTTTTTTTCTATTACTTTTGGTATATTTTTATACTAATTCATGAAATATTTCAAGGAAATACATTTTATGAAATTTAAAAACCCTAGATATATTATTATTATGTTTAAAATAAACCGACTTGTAATCATTTTTCAAACGTTAAAATATTATTTGTGTTCTCAGCTCGATGGTTTTTTTTTCACAGCGCCTGAATTTTTAAGCGAGTTATTGAATAAAATTTTACTCATAAACTCTGTTCAGCGAGAGAATAAGCTGATTCTGCATATCACCCCGCAAACCCTGATATCGATACAGGTAACCCTTATGACGTGGGGATGAGTAAAAAAAAAAAGTTTTTTGTATGTACCTACTGGTCATAACTCTGTTGAAAATCAACATATATTATAATATACCTAATAATACCATGAGATAAATTACCTTTGATTTTGATAATATTTAGGTCAGTTTATTCACTCTAATATATTTTAAGCTGACGTCCAGGGAGGTGGGATTGTGGGTGCGACGGGGAGGGACACTCAACTCCCCTGCAATTTTAGCGACGTGCAAATGTTGAAAGGTCTATTACTATGAATGCATAATGTTATCGATATTTATAGCCGATACGTCATAATAATCGTGAATTATGTAGGAATAATATTTATCACATTTATCACATTTACAATATTCATATTAGACGAAAGTTATTCATTAGGTACTTCAAAGTATATAACACACAATCCAATGTTGTTTCAATAGTCCTAAGCCCCGGTAATCACTAATGCGTTTTCTAAGACCTGCAGTGATTAAGTTGACGATCGTTATGTCGAAATTCCTATTCAAATAATCACCCAACTTCTTAAACAAATATAATATTACTTAAGTACTTAAAACAATTGAAAATAGTTTATTCATTATTGATTCAATTTGGAAGCCTGTAAGATTTAATAATTATTATTTATTTACAAAAAAAAAAAACAAATAAACGTAGATTATACACCTACATTAAAAACAATTTACATTAAAATTTAACATAAGATACAGATCATTAAAAAATAAATAGTAGAAAAAAACAATAAATAAAATAATATTAAATATTTAAGCAAAATGTACATTTACGGTGTTTTGAACATCTAAATATATGGATATTATATTATAGTATGATCTATTAACCAAACAAAGGTACAAGATTACAAAAATATGATCATATTATAAAACCAAACATATATTAAGACGGCGTAACTACTATAAGACGGCAGGGAAACAGGTATTAATAATTGAATAGTCGATGTACACCAGAGTACAATAACAATGACACGTAGGTTTGAACAGCCGAACCCGATATAGTATTTAGTTTTCTCAACTAGCATAACACCGGAGATATTGGATAATAATTTTACATTTTTTCTGTGCAGATGTATATAATATTTTAAAATGGTCTGTTAAAACTTAAATTATACACGGCGGGTACCGTTAATACATTTAAATGGTAAACATACATTATGCTACGAATTTTACATTTTTGGATATGTGTTTTTCGTCGTCGTCCAATAAATTACATATAATAATATTATATTATAGGAGCTACTTCGCTTGGCCGCGGAGTACTTAATGGACGTTATTGATCGTTATCGGCCTGGAGGCTTTCGGAGTTTCGCACAATTTCACTACCACTCTAGTAGGAACGTCTTGGCCAGTCTTCGCGGGCGCCTCGTTGTTCTTCACCGCGTCCATTACGCTGTTCAACAGACCGTTTTGAGCGTGACCGTTGATGGCCGGCGACGAAGACAGAATATTATTGTCGTCGTCGTAGGGGCCGCTGCTTTCTTCTTCGTCATCGTCGTCGTCGCTATCGCGGTTTCCCAGCAGGTTCTCCTCCACCGAACTGGCCGGCGAATCGTCGCGTCGGGTGTCCTCCGTGTTCGCCGCCTCGTACTTGATGTCTTTTAGCTCGACGGACTTATCGTTGCACGCCACGATACTGTGACTCCTCGATTTTCCCAAGCACACGGCTTTGTACACAATAGCTATGATCACTATCAGTAATATGGCGGCCGTTCCGGTTATGTAGACGTTAGACTTTAGGAAATCGGCCACCTTGGTCTGGACGTTGTCCTCGTCTTCTGGCGCCTGTATCGTCTGAGATACGATCACGTGGTCCATGCTGGATTGCAGGGTGGAGGAATTGCTGTCGAAAGGATGCACCGATGGCTTAACGTCGACCATTACTTCCTCGGTCGGGAGCACGGTTGTAGTCTCGTCCGTTCTATCTTTAGACGATACGTCCGAGGCGGTGGTGGTGGTGGAGGTGGTGGTGGTGGGTTCTACTGATGTCGTTTCGATTTTAGGAACCATAAACGTTTCACCGACGTGAGTTTTGGTAAATACTTCTTCCACTTGTGTGTTGTTTTTTGGTTCATTTATTTGCGTGCTGATTTGTACGTTATCAATAATTTCAGGTTGTACTGTAGATTTCATGTCTGTCATGGTAATTATTTCACTATCACCGCTACCGGAACCCGAACCAGAATCATCGATTTCTTCCGTCGAATGTATCATACTTTTATCAATTTTCAATAAATGATCTGCTTGGTACATATCCACTGGATCGTCTCCCATCATTTCCTTGTCTGAACATACTTCTAACATGTCGCCCAATGGTTTTCCTGTATTATTGCATGTTATCGAATTTCCAAATGCCACGCCCCTAGACGATAATTTTCTATCGATTTCCGAAAGTTCACACGTACAGTTGACTGGATTGCCAGTAAGATCAATTGTTCTCAAACGTTTATATGCTTCCAAGTTTTCGTAGATGTATTCAATTTTGTTGTGGGCAAGGTTTACAAACTTGACACCGGAAGGTCCGAATTGTGAACCGAGTGCTTTGAGTTCATTTTTCGTAGCGAACAAGTATTTTAAATTGGGTAAACTTTTGAAATACACACTTTTCAGTGTAGTTAACGCGCATTCGGATAGGTCGAGCTCGGTTATAGAATCAGACACGAGGAATGAAGGGCCTACAAAGAGCCTAGGATTTTTACTTAAAGACAAGAATGCTAGTTTCCGGTTGCTCGTGAATGTATTTCGGTGTAGTTTTCTAATACCAGTTCCAACGAGATTAAGTTCCACTAGTTCCGGCAGCCCGTCAAACGCCAAATTTCCCACGTAGTGTATCGTACCTCCAGTAATATCTAAATACGTGAGCCGCGGGAAGTGTTTGAACGTCTTGTTTTTCAACATAACCGTAGACGCTCGATCGGTTTCGAAGTGAATTCGGAGAATTTTTTGTGGCCATGTGGTTGTCATTTGATCCGGTAAGTCGGTGCAATTAGCTACTTGTATTCCATTCTCGGTGGTGAAACATTTGCACGGATGGGGACATGGTGTAGCGGATGCACTTGCGATAAACAAGGCGCACAGGACCGTAAGTGCTTGCATGACTTGAGGGATCATAACTGCATTTCTTCCTGTAATAAAAAAAATAATAAAAACATTTAGATGACTTCGGAATGAAATTACAATGATAATATAAGTATTTTTATTGTATTGATTTTGGTTTTTTTCTCAGGTGTATCTATTTCGAAAATAATTTACGTATTATAATTTAACAATAATTGAATAGCGAGTATAATATAATATTATAACGAGTATAAAAAATAATAATACATAATACTATCGTGTTGTAATTTATAGTATTAGGAATGTTAAAAGTTATTTAAAACACGTCGATAATATGCATAGTATAACCTCACAAAATAAGAACGGAATAGTACATTAATTATCAGGTAATAGGGTGATTAATAAAATAATAAACGCGATAAAAACTGACGAGCGTTTGTTTATACGATTTGGAATGCACTATCTATATCTATCGTTCACCTATATAACAACTGTCTTGTTATTAAGTAGTTTTTATTTGGGGTTAAAAATATAAAATAAATTGTATAATAGCACGTTACCCGCATACATGCAGCGAAAATATTTGTGTTTTTACTGAACAATTCAATAAATCATGAATGTTAATTTGACGGATTAAACACAATTATTATTATATGATGTACATATACCAATTAAACCGAGGCAAAGACGCTAGCCGATAGAAAGTTTCAGTCTAATTTATATGTCTCAAAATAGACTTTATTCATACGCCTATAGTTTAAAGACTAGTTTAGTATAGTGTGACATATTATTATTAATTCGCACGATGAAATGCAATTATTGGTATAGCAGCTTTTCAGCTAAGAATGTTGTAATTTATTCACAGAATCTCTGATTAGACTGTTTACGAATAATAATAATATAATATGATGTTCCTTTGCTAATTATTATATTCACCAACAAGCCACGGTTAAATTAATATTGTACTTTATTAAGTAGGTTCTTCTGTTTACTGGTGATATCACATTCGAGTGTAAAGTGTTTGTATAATAGTCGGCTAATATATATTTAGCAGTATTATAGTTTATTCAGTATATTATATTTTATCAGCCAGCCATATTAAAAATAATTAACAAACAAATAAAGCAACATTTTATTCTTTATTACAGAAAATAAGGACAAAAAGTCATGTCCGATAAATAATTTAACTAATTATTTTAAACAAATATAAATTATAATCTTTATCTGAATATTATCAAAATAATATGATTTAATATTCTACTGACGAAAATGTATAGACTATGATATTATTATACATTAGTTCTCGACTATCAATAATAAAACGACTACTGTAAACGTGTATAACTTGTAAAATAATAAAATAGTATAATAAATGCATAACGTCGATTGGATATTTCCGACATTTCATTTCCTCTTGTTAACATTTCACATATATTATAGCCTATAATGCATAAGACTTTAATCATATTTTTTGTTTTTAATCCTTTTTAACGATTTCATTTATGGTTTTACAGTATTATTTAAGGCGGTATTTACCAAACAAATGTAATATAGACAAGACTAAAAAATATAACCCAAACTAGCTTCAAAGATAACTTATTATTATTTGTATATCGCCTTATTTAACACAAAAAAATATTCTTTCAAATTACATTTCGTTTATTTGAAAAACAATTTAAGAATTGAGTCAAAAATGCATCAGATATTCCGTATGGTATACTATTGTAACTAATTTTACTCGAGATCAATAGATGTATAAGGATTGCAGTTTTTAATTTAAATTTTATAGATCACATTTTGAGTTTTAAACCCAGCTGTACCTACTAGTCATTATACAATTTTGATTAATTAAATGTAATAATATAATAGCAATAACGATGCTTTAAGGACTAATAATACTGACTTTAATATATTTTAAAGACTGTATTAATATTATAATATGCAAACAATGATTATAAACTATTCGTATTCATAATAATACTATCGCGCAAGTGTCCAATGACATCGAATAATATTATAATATCGAACGTATAATATATTTATTTACTGGGAATACGATATTTTATATTTGAATCGATATCAATAATGTTTCATCGAGGTCCAATGATACACGCGTCGAGTGAAACGAAAATGGACGACATAAACTGCGTATAAATTGAATAATTTTATAATAAATTATAGAGGTTGCCGAAATGAGTCTCTTAAGGCTCTCGTATGATATTATTATTTATTATTCGCGACGTGCGTAATCGACGTAGGCCAGTCTGCGCATAGAATAAAGATTAGATAGAATAGACACTCGTTGGTAATAGTTGTTATTGCAACACTAGCGCTCCCGGTGTTTGTCGTCAATATTAAGCTTGTAAAAAAATGCAAAAAATATAAATTGCATTTTGCAGATCGAACCGTCTCTCACTGCATCAAACTGAGTAATTTACTACGGTATTATACCAGTAGGCCACAGTGTGTTATACTTGATCATAAGGAAATTAACACTTTAAAGAATTAATTATTATTAATATTTTTATTGTATAATCTTTAATTTTTCAACCGTCTTAATAATTTTGAACAGCATTTGACACATATTTTGTAATACTATATATATAAAAAAAAAATACAATTTATACAATTCATGTTAATAATATAAAATATCCTTTTGCTGAAAAAACAATTATGAATAATATTATAATATAAATATCAATGTAGGTACATAATATTATCCATTTATATTATAAATATTAATTGGTAAATTGGTATCTACTATGTATAATGTAATATGTTTGTAGGTAATATAAAGTAGATAATTAGTATGAATTAAAATTAAATAATTATATAAGTAAATATGTCATACAATATATTTTCACAAATACTAAAATATGAAAATGCATCAAGTTTTATTACTTTTTATTTTTGTTGCCCTTGTGTTTTAAGTAATAATTAAAAGCTAAAATGTTTGTGAATACACTTTTATCAAAATGTTTATCAATACCTTTTAGTATTTTATTAGTATTTTTACAAAAATTAAATAACACAAGTTGTATAAATTTGCATTTAATTATTTCTTTTAATTCGTGAATGGGACATTTAAAATAACTAAAATCATTATTCATTTCAATTAAAAAATTTAATTTTTGTCCAATTTGTTTTTGATGACATATTTTTGAAATAATATTAGAATAAATACAGAGCATATCTTTCATTAAATTTATAAATTCTAATGATGGATCTGTTAAGTTTTTTGATGTATAAGCTCTACAGTTAATTAATGGATTAGTCCTCTTGTCACAAATCAATATATTTTTACAAATCCTACACTGTTTGACAATTTTAATAACGGATCGTGATAAATACCCAGTCACATAGCCAATTGTCATATCACCAATATGGGTAGTTGAATTATAAATATTATGCTCAAATACTGGTAATGTGAATGCATTTTCATTTTTATAATATGTGTTAATAGATATAATGTTTTCATCAACCATCAGAAATTGTTTTAAATTATCTAAGACATCCCCTGTTTCATTAATTTCACAATTTCCAATTGACTTGATTGACGAAAAGTTATTTATTAATAAAGTTTTAAAGGAACTAACGAATTGAATGGGTGTTGGATTGATGTTTCTAACTCCGTGACTTCTTATTGCTCCAAAGGTACACTCTAGTGGATCTTGATTAATATTCCTTAATGACAAAAATTTAAATGTTGTGTTTACCTTACCCCAAATATACTTTAAAGATTGTAAAGTAATGATCCAGTTATAATCCAACATAATCCATCTTTCACAAACATATACATGCAACACATAATGTTTATGTTTTAAGTACTTGGTAGATTTAATGTAGGTAGAGATCGGCATTTTAATCGTTTAGTTCCTGGACTTTTACAAGATGACTCAAAGTGTTGTTCGCAAATTAAATAACTTTTATATATATATTCATGTGACTTATTGAACAATTCTATGTTACCTGTTCTTTGCACCCAAATACTTAAATCTTCAGGTGATTTATAAGGAAATCGATGCTTTGGTATTTCTTTATTACTCTTACATCCTTTAACAACACAGTTTTTAGAAGGCATTTTGGAAATAAAGAATCGTAATTAAATATCAATCTAATCTTTATTCTATGTTAAATATCGTTAAACAAATGTTATTCGTTATTCTCTATATTAAATGTTCGGTGTTCGTAAACTTTTAATAGGTAGTAACTAGTAAGTACTTAACAAATAAGTATTTGAATGTTCAAAATAATTTTGGCGGGAACATAATATTATGAATATAATATGATAAGAACAATGCGCGCGAGTGGCGCGACTGGTGTCTGTCACCCATAACTAATAAACGTAGTCCGTGTTTATATCAATGAGTGCACACCCCCTGAGTCTGCGCGTCTGGAGCGGTCTGGCGGAAACCTGCAATGGCTGCCCTCAAATAAAATATTATTTAATTATTATAATAATATGTTGCAGGGTTTCGCGAGACAACGTATATTGAAAACGGACAGTTATTATAGCGATACCAATATAATAGCATAATATATTATTTACGTACATGATATAATAGTAATAAAATAATAATATAATATATACACACGCGGTATCGGATTACTCTGAGATAACGTCGGTTCAGTCATAATAATGATAATAATAATAATAATATTGTTCAGGTATACCTACCTACATGTAAGCACTTCGATAACGTCGAGCGAATAACGAGCACCAAACTGTAATAATAATTAATAATAATATATCGTTTCGATAATAATCATTATTATACGATTTTTCGCTACACATCGACGAGGAGGAACCTTCGGACGACGATATTATTTTACAATAATATTATATTATGTTAAACTACGTTTGGTTTCCTCGGAGAAGGCGGCGGCGCGACGTCACACTACAACTACTCAGTCCTTCGAGCCGAGGAGGGTCGGGTGCAGTTGTCCGAAAAATGATAAGGAAGTTTATACCACGAATTACACCATCGTATACCATCGACCCTTCGCAGTGACTCCAAATTTTGAATTACTTACAGTCATGCCCGAGCAGTGGTGTGCCCATTCGCTCGCTGCGCTGCGCTCGGACAAGAAAAACGAAAACATCCCTCGACTTGCTATGCAACACCACCTCAAGTTGGTCACAGGGTAACCGCCGTATAAACACTCTTATCAATTTTCGGACAACTGCCAGCCACCGTCGAGCCGAGTATCCCGGCGGGGCGGGAGGAAAGTCCGAACGCTGACGGCCGATGACTTCCGTCTTCCGAAACGATCGTCGTGTGCAGACGGCACGTAAAATCGCGGTGAACGTGTGAAAAGTGAAACCGGGACACTATTTTATTGCGGGTAGGCCGAGGGGCACACGCGGACACTATATTACGAATTCAGTAAAATCCGGTAGATTTGCATCGCGAGGCTATACACGACTACTTGCAGGCCGAACACCGTGTGCGTTTAATATGATTATTATTCGTCACAGCAGACAAATAGGTCGTCGGTCGAGCTTATCGGCAGCCCGATCGGCGGCGGCGGCAAAAATCGTTTCAGATGTGTTTCGATCGCGACAAATTTTCGCATATATAGGTGGTACCCGCGGCGGTGTGTGCACCGATTACCTCTCTCTCTCTCTCTCTCTCCCTCTCTCTCTCTCCTCTCTCTCTCTCTCTCTCTCTCTCCCTCTCTCTCTCTCTCTCTCTCTCTCTACCCGGCTATTGCAAAATAATCTCTTACGACGACTCAGACGACGATTCAAATTTTACCGACGTGTCGGCAAAAAAATAAAAAATATATATAACCCCGACCGACGGTTAACCTGATTCCGGCACAAGCAGTTTTGCGACACATCGCCTTCGGCGGCGGCGGCGGCGGCGGCGGTGCAGGGGAAATCAAACAGGTAATCGAACATTGTATTGTCGTGGCGGCGGACAACAGCCTATCATTGTTATATTATATACAGGGTGATTCGCTGAGCACGTCCTCCTTTCCCCCCTCAATTCACGATTCAGTTTTTGCAGTTTTTGGTCATACCTTTGCGAACCGTGGAGGTTGGGCAGATAATATTATTGAAAATTGTAGTAATTATAATATCAACCCATCGACATTTATTATACAACATAATAATATGTAAAACCAACCCAAGCACGATGATTATATAACAAAAAAAAAAAATCAAGAATTTTCAAAGACTGTCTTGGAGCATATTTTCCAAAGTTCCAAAATCGGATTTCGAAAAAAGTGGCGACCGTCGATGACGAATCACCGCCCTATATAATATTATAATATGACGTAAACTGTATAGCCGATCCGGTAGGACGCCTCGACGGAAAAATAATAGTATTTTAAAAATGATGAAAATATGTTGGCTTGCTATTCATATTGGCCGTGTTTGACGACGTCGCGCGTCGTAGCTTCGACAGACGGATTCGCGTTTTCGCCACCCGAACGAGCGAATAAATTATAAAAGTCGAATGTTGAACGTGCGCCAGTGCACCGTCTCGTACCGTTTTCCGCACCGTTCGCACGCACAAAAGTTCTATTTCGTCCGAAAACGAATTCGCAATTATTAGTTTTTGTTCGGAACACAATAAACGTCACTAATATACGAGAATTCATATATTATATTATGCTTTCCGAAATACGCTGTATTATATATAGTAGCGTTTTATATTCCACTCGCGTCACTTGGTATGTATAATTACACACGGACGTTAAAAGTATTTTACGTACGAATAGTACAATGATCAATGTATCATTAAGAAAAAAAAAAACCTTTTTCGGCTCAAGTAACTGTCATCGCGCGGTCCCGAAAGTCGTAACAGGTCTTGACCACAAAATACTATTCTATCCCAATGTCATTCGCGAATAGGTATTTTGATTATATTATATTATATCGTTCACCTGCAGTTGTACACAACAGCAGCAGCCCAAACACGCCGACACGCGTCATACCATGCGATTCGTTGTAGCATAATATAATATTATTTTTATCGACATGACTTTTAATGTTTTTTTAGTCCCAAGTCCACAATATGTCCGAACGTCTTCTAAGGTTTTCCTACATAGTTTCGACAAGAACATGTGTTGTCAGTATAACTTTTCAGTATATTACGCTACATAATAAGGGGCCTGGAGCCGTACAGCTCATATAATATAGTGCTCGCCGTTCGGTTTCATTGTAATATAATATGTAGGTGTGGGTTTTAAATTTGAAATATTTCAAAATCGAAAATTTCACTCCTCACGAAATATTGAAAAATATTTTTTTTTACATAATATGCAATAGGGACGTAGATGATAGTACTTTATTAGTATTTATTATTTATTAGTTATTGCTAATATCTTATTTTGTAAACCTAAAGACCTTAAGTATGTACCTGGTAGTAAATTAAGTATTATTGTATTATTTCATATCTGTATTTATTTGGAAATGAATAATATTATTTTGAACGTTATAAGAAAGAAAAATACATAATATAAATAAATTGTATTATAATATGAATTAATAAATAATAATCCACAAATGTATTGGTAGTTGTATACGATTATTGATTAGTGATTACTGATTAAGTCTAGCCGGTCTAGGACATCTTCAGACAGCCATGGACACTATATTGCAATAGTCACTATAATAAACAATTTGTGAATTCATCCAATAATAGACATATGTAACTATTTAAACATGTTCTTCTCTCTCCCTAATTATACGGGTGTAACTTCGAATGAATTCCATAAAATTTCAAAACCCTAAATAATATATTATGTAATCTATATAGTATATACCTATTTGTTTAGACCACAATATTATTGTCTTCTAGAGCAGATAACAGATAACTGGTACAGACGACGACATAATAATATTATTCGGCAAATATATTTTTGGCTCCCGGCGAGACTTTCTAAAAGATGATTGTATTGTTTTCTACTTGATTACAATAATGGGATATAAAAAATTTAAAACTAAATATGGAGTAACCGGCTATTCGCAGTTTTTTAGACTACCATTCCAGAAAGTTCATATATTATAATATACTATATACTATTGAGTTGAAATGATCGAGTGTGGTACCTATGTTTGTTGGTTGCATAATTGTTTTGTGCTATAACTGTGTTAATATAGAATAATGTTTAATATTATATTAACATATTATTATGGTCCACACAAACGGAGTGTTGAAGAGCATGAAAACAATTTTTTTTTTTTTGGTGAAAATTGTTTTTGAAAATATATTTTTCCATACCTATAATACTGTAGTGTCGTAACCGATAGTTATTTAGAACGCATAAAAATTAAAAAATGCATCAGGAAAAAACATTTTATTAGTATTTTATATAATTTTTGTATTGTCATGTTTGAACATATACTTATTAAGTGCATACATTATCGTACTACGGGTGTAAGTACTGAGAAATAAAAATGATGCTCGGTATATTATATTGTAATAATCAAGGTGTGATCAAATTTAATTTAAAAAAAAATTTAAAAATTAAAATAATTCACATGCCCACAAAGTTACAATGCATAATGCTACTTCCCTATATGTGTAATAATAATTATCAATAATAATAATAATAATATGAATACTGAGAATTTATTAATGAAAATCCAAAAGTATTTAAATAACATAATATTAAGTTAAGATAGTAATATGGCACTTTTAATAAGATTACGAATAACTATAATAAAATGATAACCTCTTAGTTGTAGGTATAATATAATACCTTCCTCTTTAGGTACATTTAAAAAATGTAAATTAAATAGTGCACTAGAACTTTTATATCACGTAGCGAAGGACACAGGGCAGATATAGGTACTGTTTATCTCGTTAACCGTTTAATTTTAAAATGGTTGCACCGACCGTGTTGAAAAATTAAAAACTAGTTTATTTTACCATAATGTAGACGACGGCGTGTAGGTATTTATTACGGTTTTCGCACGTTGGAACGGATAATAAATAGTATTATAATAAGATAATAATATCGTCACAGATCGATTAAATCTTCTCGTACTATGATAGAATAACTTAAATGGATTCGAATTGAATATTATTATGTTTAGTGCATATAATAAAATAATACTGATGTTCAGAAAAACATTCGTTAAAGGTAAGTACCTACAACTTAAAAGAAGGGAGTATTGAAATAAAGTCGAAATTGATTAAGAGATTAAAAAATACACAAAATATACAATGAAATATGATGAGCATAATACACTGCACAATATAATAATTATATTCGCGGACTGCAATATGGTAAAAAAAAAACTCTAAATATACTCTAAACTGCAGTTTTATGTTTAATTAAACAGAACTATGACTTTTTACTACAGTATACCAGTTTGGTATGGGTACTTAATAAATAATTTCCATTATTCTAATAACGGAGTAGGTAATAATATTATATTGTACTATGCGACTTGAGCATTAATATTTGCACTGAGAATACGATGACTGATATTAAAATTTAAGTGGTGTTGTATTTTGAATATCATAATGATTTGCCGGAGTACCTACCTCGCATAGACGGCATAGGTGGGTACACATATTTTTTTTTTCCATTTGGTTTCCACATTATATTATTATATTATACCCTATATACCTGTACGGTACACGAGCGGTATATATACAGTGTGATCCGTTTAACTCAAGACACTCAATATTTCAAAAAGTATTTAAGTTTTTGATAATATTACCGATAATACACGGTATCAAGTCGTTACAAAACAACATTTTTTCAAATATTTTTTAACCTTATAATTTTTTAAGTTTTTTACTTTTTTAATTATAACATACAGCTAGAATACTGCTCGAATTTCGGACAAGTTGTTTTTGAGTTATAAGTATTTGAAGTTTTTATGAGCGGAGTAGTCGACCATCATTTTGCGGGGTATCCACACTGCCAAATCAAAATACTCAGAAAAATATTCTGCTTTGAATTATAAAATTAAAACTGTACGTTGTAATTTAAAAAAGTAAAAAACTTAAAAAAATTAATAAGGTTGGAAATTATTTAAAAAATTATTTTTTTTTGAAAAATGTTGTTTTGTAACAATTTTATACCGCGTAACAAAAATATTTCCAAAAACGTAAATACTTTTTGAAAAAATGCGAGTGTCTTAAAAGGATCACGCTGTATAGCGTTATTATTAGAATATCTGTGGTAATGTTTGAACTGTGCTCGGTTATTCGGGGAGGTTATTTGTCCGTGATATTGTTGTGTACCTACTGACGAGTACTACTGACGAGTATCGTACTCGAGTACGACTCCATAGTCACTGTTTAACTACTACCTGTGTACAAAGCCTGCAAATGGCAAATGGCGCATTATTATTATTGTGTTCGCTGTCTGCGGCTCGTCTGCCATCACCGCCGCCGGCGACCGAGGCGTGTTTAACCGTGGTACATAATATTATAATATATATACCGCTACTACCATCATTATATAGACAGACGATGATGGTAAATCATCATTATATAGACAGGCGATGATGGTAAATCATCATTTTTCTTTTCGTCATCGGCCGAAAATCGCCGACCGTCACCCAGTTGACAAGATTATATATTACGCGAACCTTGGTCGCAGCAGTATAATATAGTTATGATAACTGTCATAAGTGCGTTTTGTTAAAAAAACGTTAAAAATGTATATTAAGTAACGTAGGTGTAATTATTATCGCGTAATCGTCGCAGAAATCTCGTGGTTTTAATCTCAGATCATGGTGGCAGATTGTTTTGTAATTTTTTTTTTTTTTTTAGTAGGTAATAATTCTTCGCAATTATATGACGTGTCGTGGTGGCTTGTCTTTCGGTAGGTTTACATAAATAGTGTTAATAGACGAGGACAAACACCGCCGAACAGAACGATTTATTTGTTCTCAGTAATATTAATATAATAATATTATGTACTCGTGTTACTAATTAGGTGTGGGTATAATATTATGCGTATTACAACAGAAACAAATTTTCTCGTAAAAATCAGAGTAAAAAATTATTCATCTCAATTTGGAATTAAAAACAGGAATAATATTCATTGCCATACGTACCTATAGATATACTTTTTTTAATAAACCGTATAATAAATGAACAGCGAAAGTGTATTAGATCCCGAGATATTATAGTTTTTGGCTTTGCTATTATAGCGCGTATATACGAGTTAAAGAGACGTACTCGGAATTTTCTCGTATGAGATCTTGTTTTTTTGCTCTTCCCTTTTCCAGCCATATAAGTTTATTTTTGACAGTAAAAAAATATTATATACGTCATGTCATAATACGAGAAAAAAAATAAAAAGTAAACACGTTTTATGCATAACCCTTTGGCTTTTATGTATTTTGATATTTATGACTAGCGGTACGTAAATACATAAATTTCATTAATATTACATAATTATGTTTAAATGCTGAAAAACAGCTAATAAAAATAAATATAAAATATATTAGGTACTTATTTATACAAGCTCATTTAAAATGACTCTAGATTTTAATTTTTCCACGAAATCCAACTCAATAGGTATAATATATTATTATTTTAGTACGGCAAATGACAATCCTGCTAATCCTCATCACTATTAATTATTCTTGGCCGAAAATAACTTTCTATTATTTTTCAAAGCACTGATTTCGGGGAACGATAGCGTGATCAAATAAAAAACAAAAGTTTAACTATGTACCTAACTAGAGGTTTCCTGTATACAAAAAATACCATGTATTTAGTTTTCTAATCATTTTGTCCGGGCTATCGGCTTATCATTGAGTTACCACACCGTAGAACAGAACAATTGATTAATTTCGTTATTTCTCTCATTATTTGGGGAGTTTTCAACAAAAAACATATTTTTCCGGAAACCCGCGGTACCTACCCTTTAGGTCTATGTGCACATTTTATTGCTGTATTTTAGCAACAAGTGCCACTAACGTATAATATTGGGTACAGTTCATTTGCGCCCCAGAGTAGCCCATTTGCACCCTGAGGAAGGTGGAGGGTGGGACCCGTTTCGGCCAAAAATGACCTTCCCCGTTTCGCCCAAATTTTTTTTTTATATGATTCCCGTTTCGCCCAGACTAGTTTAGACCAATTTAAAATTCGGTTGGCAATGATTATACTATTTTAATAGTTAGTCATACAATAAAAAATAATAACTTTTTTTTTCTTGATTATTTATTAAAACAAATGGTTCGTTTTTTTAAGTATTACAGTTTCAGATGTATTTAAAGCAATGTGTGCTTCAATTATATTACTTAGCAAAACAGGAAGAACCTTACAACTACTTCTATATATTACTTTTCTAATAATTGTATTAAAATCGTTTGATGTTGGGCCACCAGCAAGTTGAGAGTTTTGTTATAGCTCTTTTAAAAATTTATTTTTTTGTTGTATAAAAATTTCTTCCGAAGCTTTCCGTTTACAAGTTGTATTCAGTATTTGCCGTTTTATATCTATTTTTCATTGCCAACTTAATTTTAAATTGGCCTAAACTAATGTGGGTGTAACGGGAATCATATAAAAACAAAATTTGGGCGAAAAGGTCTACGCCCGATGTAGACAGATGCGCCCAAAATATAAGGTACTACCTGCCGATGCACCCCACATGCGCCCATTTCACATTTACAACGTTGCCGTCATGCGAGTTCTATACGCGTTGCTTCTCTTCCGCATTTCGTCTGGGTTTCGCTGTGCCTTTATTCACTTGCCTTATTTTTAAACAAGTTTCCACTTGAATTAATTGTAAGCTGTCTGCAATAACATTATATTAAAGGACGGGGTGAATAAAATTGAAAATGAAAATGCTGTGTATACGAGTGTGCAATCGTAATAAAAGGTAATAATAGTCCGCAATAATCGTATCGCATCGTATTCCAGTAGGTATACAGTTTGGCAACGTTGCACGGTTTTAACGAGTTTTTATGAAAAATATTTCGGGCTTAAACGATGAGTTATAAAAAAGTTGTGATGCGGGCGCGAGTGCAGCGGGACTGCTCCGATAATATTTTCTAAAACCATTCGCCCCCATAACCTGCCATAATCTGCGTAATGTACCTAATAATTTTTCAGACGCACGCTCCTCAATCACGTCGAGTCGCACACGCACACACACACGCGCGCACGGCATTAGGCGCGTGTAGTACGACATGTCATCGTGTGAAAGTCGACCCTTAACAAAAAAAAACTTTTCCCATTGACCAGTGCCCGGTGCATCGTGTCCGCCGCCGCCGATTCCGAGAACCCAATTTAATGTCGCGTATTATTTTCGCGTCCAATGACCACGACACTCGTCCACTGTATTATACGCGAAGCTCCTCCGCCGCCGCAGGTACCTACCTATATAGAGAGGTATATTATATCGCTAGTGTGCGTACACGCGACAATATTTACTCTCGTATACTACAGCCGCGTCTACGAACACGCGGGACCCGTCCGACTGGTCGATGGGCAAATTTCCTAATTGGGTACACGCGCAGTCGTAAGAAGAACGCACATGGGTTTTTTTATTATCTTTTATACTATTATTATTGTTATTACTATATTCTCCTTCGAATGTATCTCGCGAGCGCGCGTCGAACACGGCGGCGGCGGCGGCGGCAGAAGTGGATTTTTACTTTTCAGACGGTTAGCGAAATTTCTACGACGATATTACGTACGCGCTGCCGCCGCCGCCGCCGCCGCCGCCGTTTTTTTACATTTTTGTTTTGTTCTCCGCGTACGTTATATATACAATAATAATAATATTGTCCGAAAAAAATTTGTATTATACGCCCGCATCCGAAGGATCAATAAACTTGGCAATTTTTTTCGCAAAACAATGTTACACCGGATAAAAAAACAACAGCGACAAAAAAAAACGGCACGATGAATATATGGACCTTGAATATCATTATATATTGTTTTGCAATTCAAAACCCCTTTTGTAGCTACAGTTCTATTATGATTATGTCGGTGCAGGCGAAAAAATTACGCGTACCTATACATAATATTATATTATAATTTATAACATTTCGAAAATCCAGTAGGCGCTATTGTCACCTACATCGTGGCAGTTCGTTAAACGCACATTGTACGAATATTTGCATAATATATAATATGAGATGAGCTCGTCTAGGTTTTACGTTTTTGTGATATAGTAAAATACTCGTCGTACGCTCGTGATTTTCGCGTCCATTGTGTGGTTCACTTGATCTGTTCGGGCGTGCCTCCGATGTGATAACAAACGAAACAAAACAAACAAAAAAACTGACGCAATGGACGAGACTTTTGATGTATGCAGCGACGTATAGGCAGTGTTGGATAGTCACTCTTAATATGTTTTCCCAACAATTTTGGAAGTTTGGCGGTTCAATTACACATTGAAAGAACGAAATAGACGAGTAATGACGCGAGGAGACTTGAATAAAATAATAATATATTACAATAATAACTCGCGCGGGAAAGGTATATTTTTGGATACCAATATGTTGCGTAGTCGCAGATCTCGATTCTTGTTTAATAAATAAACCGAAGTACGAGTGTAAGTACACGTAATTATATTATATTATACTGTTTGAGACATTTCCAGGCCGCCGTGGTTTCAAAACGAGAATACCGAATTTTCCATACCTATAATCATCAAAACTTCTCTGCGCTTCTATAGCTGCTGATTACAATGTGATTAGTGGCGTGACCGTGAATAAACCGACATGGACCACGGTGGTTAATCGAAACGCCCGCGTGTTGTGTTTACGTGTTGTGTCATATATTGTCCGTTCGCACCGTCGTCGAAATAAAAGTAATGTCCAGCGCGTTAACTTTTCTAAAAATTTTCCACTCCCGCCGACGGAATAATGGCGTGAGTACTGCGTGTTATTTTTCGTTAAGAGTCGTCTAGGAAAATATAATCAGATGGGGTTATCTGCAGATATACAACTATTTGTACAATAAAATAGATTGGTAGGCGCGCATAGGTACTATATATGAGGTAATTTTTTATCTGAGACCACTGCTGAATAAACCGCGATCGCGAGCCAAAATTTTAAAATGTCCATGGTTTTACTGTTATTAGCTGCAAATGGCAGTATAATTTTTATCGGCACGCACAGTAATAATTATTGTTTTTGATTATCGAAATAATATTATTATCATATTATGTATAGGCACCGCTGCTATAATAGTAATATTCTTAAAGTCAATATTTTGTACAAGTCATCGACGATTTTGTTAAGTCATTTATATTATGGATAATAACAGTGTGGTCGGGTATCAAAATATATGCTTAATTGTAACGTGTTTTGATTTTTGTCCTTCGGAATATTTTACGATTGAGGCTTGTTGCAGTCGCGTACAAGCATAGAGGTATATTATATACCTATAAATAAAACATGCACATACAAACTGTACAATACGAAAAGCGTTTTTTTTCCGTATTATTCATGTTTATAATGGATGTATTTGTACATTACGCGCTTCAGACTGTTTTGAATAATATGTCGCACGAACAAAAGCACTTATCTCAAAGTTGATACATTATGACGTTATAGTATTATATACCTACTACATGTGGCTGCCGATCGTTAGGGAACAAATATTATATTATATACCGTTGGTCGTTTTCGGTAGGATTTAATAGTTTTGAAAACGGTATGCCCGGTAGCTCGAGAGTTAACACAACACATAAATCCAGGTCTTCTGTATAATTTCAACCCGTATGGGAAAAAATAAAAATAAAAACCAAAACACAATCTGACATGCATTTCATTTGTATTTCCGTAAAACTCGCAGTCAGACCACCTAGATCGTCAGCAGCGCGTATATATACGAGGCGGGCACTCAACAATCCGTAGAAAAAAAATAAAAAAAATAGAAGACAAAATTGGATAACGAAAAAAAAAAAAACGTAGGAGCGTTTTTATTGTCTTCGTCTTCGTCTGCTGCTGCTGCTGATGCAGGTCCGTCGTCGTTATAAGGAGAGGGTGGTTGAGAGAAGAGCTGTGCGTGTACCTATACGTCGTGAAGCATATTAAGCAGGATTGTTGTATGTCCACACGGTGGTAACCGGTTGTGGTTGGTTACGTCGCCGGCAGACGGGTAGCTGTCACGCGCATATAGTACAGCGTGCGTCATAATATTATGTACCCGGTTAGTGGTGACCGCCGCCGCCGCCACGACGGTTGGTGTAATCGAAATCCAGACGGATTCCCGTACTCGGATGAACTCGTCCCGATAGGTGTTTTCGATTCGTGCTTTGTCGTTATAATATGTATTGATAACGTGAGATCGATTAAAAATCTTTTAAGCGATGACTAATACACATTTTCAAAACGAAAACAACCATTAATATAGCAGGTTTACCCGAACACAATATTATCACTCTATAATACCTGTAAATTATTTTACAGTCATCGCTGGGGAATGAAGGACTTCGTGATGACGATTTTCCATTAGACTGTATATAATGCGACAATGTGATAACTAGGGTTTTAAATTTGAAATATTTCATATGAAAATGTCATGTGAAATATATTTCAAAATCAAAAATTTCACTCCACATGAAATAATTTAATGAAATATTGAAAAATATTTTTGTTTACTTATGCAGTAGGAACGTAGATGAAATTACTATATTAGTATTTATTAATTATTATTTATTAGTTATTACTCATAATATCCTATTATGTAAAAGAAACCTAAAGAACCTGGTAGTAAATAAAGTATATTATTGTATTATTTCATATCTGTATTTGTTTGGAGAATGAAATTGTTTGTTAATAAATAATAATTCACAAATGTCTTGGTAAGTATATGATTATTGGTTAGTGATTACCGATTAGGTCTACCCGGTCTAGGCCATCTTCAGAAAGCCATGAACCCTATTGCACTGGTCACAATAGACATAGATAATTTTAAACATGTTCTTCTCTTACCCTAACTATAATACGGGTGTAACTTGAAAAAAACTTTTTTTCTAGTTTTTCAAGAAAATAAATTTTACGTCAACAACGTCCTTGGTATAATATACGCGTGCATTGTTGCACCCGCGCTACCGTATTTGGTTTTACGTCCGACCGGAGGCGCAAAGGGATCAAAACATTTCTCTATAGTTATCAGAGTGAAAACACTGCGTGCGTGCGATGTCCGAGCAACGCATTCGACGAGACGAGAAAACATACAGCGGTAAAATAGAAAAGCCGTGAGTTATTCGTTGTGACCACGGGTATTATAAGCCGCGAATCCATAGCAGTGCTCCTCTGATTATTATAATACGCGTGGTTGGAAAGAAAAAATAACGAAATTTCTGTAGAGCTCAACCTAACCTATGGCGTTAAGTGCAGTGTCGTTGGCCGCAAGAAATTTACACTTGTCGCACTGCAGATTGGCGCGGGAGCATACAAGTGGAATTTATCGGGTATATTGTTTCAAGACTTGAAAGAAAAAAAAAATAAGTAAATATAAAATTTATTTAGTACAATATTAATAACGTTATAATAATAATAAAGTAGATAGACTTTTTTTTAAAAACAAATTGTTTTATTTTAATTCCTAGTTTTCTTTGTATATACAAATTAAAAAAAAATCAAATTTTGAATTCGTTTAAAAAACATAAACCCGTCTGACTGGTTGATACGTACGATTTATTTATTTATTATTACTATTATAATTTTTTTTTTTTTTATGTTTGATAGTTTCATGAAAATTAGCTGTTTAATATTATGTATGTCAAGGTAGCACGAATCAAATGTTCCACACTATATAACTTTATAAATTCAATTCAATAATATTATATATTATGTGTTTAATATAGTTACGTCTGCGCAAATGATTGAATAAATTCGTTCGTATGAAGTATAATTATATAAAAAAAAAAAAACGTAAAAATCAATTGGAAATCGAATATTGAATAACAATTTCTATAGTGTAGCGCATATTATTCTCTGTTTAGCTATATAACTGAATACGACGTTTAAAATATCAATATTGATTATTGGAGATAATGTTACCTATATTATAATCTTGTAATTTTTTTAATTTTTTTTATAAACGCCAGCAAACTAATTTTCCGTATAATGCTCGACGTATCATATTATTTTAATAATATTATATGTACTATATGTTGCACGTATCATTACTGATTTTATTGACAACAATATCAAGTTTTCTCGGATAACGAGAAACCACTGCAACATATTATAATGAACGTGGAAGAAGTCGACATTCAATGATAAAATATATATAATACGATTTGGATCCGATTTATTTACTCAATGACACCGAATGAAATGTAAATCTATTTTTTCTCGAGACTATCTTTGTGTGCCTAATAAATGCAAAGCGAACGAGGAAAATATGTTACTTTATTGATTAATTTACTCGAGTAAACAATTAAAGAAAATCTATAAAATATGTCTTGTTACGAGCTATATTTCATAAAAAAGATTGATAGCAATTATTTAATCGACAGTAATAATTATTAATTCAATTATTGTATTTTAAGTCTATTTATTACGAATACATAATACACATTATTAAACCACAATATAATTGCAGCGAGTACATTAGACATTCATTTCGAGATCGTTGTAATCTGTTCGGCGTTTTAAAGGTTACGCCAATCTGTATTTTATGGACATAATATACTATTTATATTGATCATGATAATTAATATTGTTATAATTTAATCGGAGAAAAAAATATTTACCTTGTTTGCAATTTGTATTAAGAGTACAATGATTATTATTGGGTAGGTTAGGTACTGTACTTATATCGAATACTAAAACTCGATTACCTACTCAAGTACTCGGGACGACCTTTGTTATACGTATCAACTAATCTAACAGTAATTATAATATTATTCAATTCAAAACTATTTTCTATGAACTAGCGAAGTTGGAAACTCACATACGATTGAAGCAAACGATTAGTCGTAACTATATGTGTGTGTGACGTGTTATATCCAATGACCCCCAAAAAATAATCGTCATACCGATTGCAATGGTATAATGATAAGTCGAAAAACTACGAATTCAAGGTAAATAATCATGGAAATCGGTATAAAATGTGTTGTGTGTGTGTGTGTAAATCGTACGTAAAAGAATCGGACGAAAACCACAAAAACGGTTTTTTTAATCTTTCACGACATGGGAACCTAATTTTTATTACCGTGCAGGTACTCGCGAAGCGTTTGTTATTCGACGTAATAGGTTCAACTGGCACATTGCAGATTACCTTGTTAAAAAAAAAAATAACAATTTGCAGCGAAATTATGTTTAGTTTAGAGATTTCAAGAATATTATATTATATACACACATCTGCGATAATTATCGTTGCATAATTATTGTTTTATTCACATTTGTCATCGCACTTATATAATGAATTACATATAGGAGTAAAGAATATTTTTCTATAGGAGCGAATTTAAAAAATGTGACTTTTTGTTCCTTATAAGGTGTGTATAATATAATATTATGTTGATATAAGCGTTGTTGAAATACGACGTTGGGCAAAATACTCAGACTTGCGAGCTTCGAGAAGGCAGATAAGTATAGTACAATATTATATTACACAATTTGATTACTGCACAAATTGTTACTATATGGAATTACAGTAAATAATATTATGAGTTGTCAAAAGTTTCTATTTTTATAAATTATTTAATAGACATATTATTGTTATGTAATTACAAAATTTAAAAATTTTATTATAGAGTAAGTATAATAATTATCAGATATATATTATTAGATAAAATTATATTATAAAGAAATTAAAAATAATAACTCGAGGCACAAATAGGCACGAAAAACATTAATTTCAATTTTGAAACCTTTAAAATTTGTTGGATAAAAACATTTTTATAAATCAAAACCGTTTTTTAATACAATTTATTTTATCATAATATTCTAAAAAATCATTGACACATTTATACGGTGATAAACTGATAACAAAACGACCATGAACAAAAAAATTGTTCAATAATATTAGGAGGGAGCTCACAAGTGTTTCTAATCATCTTATCTTAGAAAAAGGTCATAATATAAATTGAGTTCTGGATCGAATTATTGTTTTGTTTATATTTTTTAGTGGGTTTTTTTAACGATCTACAATTCTTACTAGCTTATATAATAAGTTATTAGTTAATAATTGTTGTTATGATTCTCGAACTATGAGTGTTTTTTAAGTGCAGGTCTTATGAATTTTCCATTTCATTTTGTCTTTTATATAAATAATATTATATTATATAAAACACAAGACCAATAACAGCAAATTGATTAAATGTGTTCTGGCCTTCTTTGTATATCATAAAATTTGTTTTTAATTTTATTGATAAAGTTCAAAATATGTATTATGTTTTAGAAAAACTAATCGACTACTGGGTAAAATAATGTATTTGAAAATATTTATAGTACATTTTAATTTCTGAAATCATATACAAACTTAGGTCGTTGAATTTATATTTATATAAACTAATTTAAAACCATTTGTGTCTTAGACGCAGCAGAATAAAAAAATTACTCGAGTTGCATTCCGGACGCAATTCATTATAAAAGGTACATCAGCTACCTGACTTGGAATTTGTCGAGATGAAATTTTTGTGCACTAAATAAATCATTAGACACAAAACATCTACTGCGACATAAATGCAAAAATTATATTTTTATAACTGTTCATAAGAATAACGTAATGACTTTCCAAAAAAAAAATAAAAATATAGCATATAAAATTGTGCCGCAATAAAACGTTATAATAATATTACATAACCAATTTTCATCTTGATTAACTAAATCAATTAAATATCTTAAGCGATAAAAAATAATGAAAATCCAGTACAACTTATTTTCCCCACCTATTAAGAGTATACTATTCAAGTTAACTATTATAGCCAATGGTTAGAAACGTTTCTAGATTTGAAAAATATATCTACATAGTAAAAATACAAGTAAAACAAAATTATTGTTAAATTCGTATTAATTTTTGGTAATTTAAGACAGCTATGAGTGACTATTCTTTTTATAATATTATGTATAAAATATTTTGAAAACAATTTGAATAACCAGAGTCATGGACATTGATATGCTCTACTTTAATGCAGGGTGATCTACCGCAAGTATATGCTCACCCTCAATTTTTTGTTTATTAAACAATGAATTTATTCGAATTTTGATTTTTTGATTTTATAAGTTTACTTAAGGACCATATTTCAAATAATTTAGATTTGTATACTATTTAGAAAATGTCCTGGGTGGCTACAAACTTTTTATTTCAAACGAGAAGCGACATTGTTTGAGGTGCTTTCGTCCTGACATCCATAAGTCATCGTTACCCCCTCTAACCAATTTCATTTTTTTTTTGTAGCCGATTTGTATCCATTTGCACCCTCACTGTAAATTATTAAGACAGTGGTTTTTTTTTTGAAAATGTTTATGTATCATAAACAAAATTTGAACGAAACTAAGACATTTTTACAATTTATAAAATGTTGATGGACTAATATTAATTACTTAAGTTTTTTAACGATAATTGCTGCCATACCTTCGAAACCCATTACCGCGGACCTATTATCCTTACTCTTTAGTACGAAAAGTTAAATGACTCAACAAAAACTCGTTCAAATTAAAATTAAGATTCATCAACAATTTCACAAAAATAATCGGATTTACAGAAAAAAGTAGTTAATACCAGCAGGACACTCCTTAAATGGTATATTAAGTCTGATTTGAAAATAATATTATGGTTCTTGAGTACGATTGAAAATTCTAAAAATCATAATTTGACATATTTTATATTCATTGGAGAAAATGGGGGTGAGCTGCGCGCTGAATGAATCACTCTGTATACGATACGACACTTGTTGTTATCGCTCGTTAAAAACAAAATGATTTCATATGGCTGCTAAACTGGATTACATTTTCTAGTCATAAACACCGAACGGCAAAAGCCATTTTTGCTTTCACTCGACATCCGACTTCGATGTACGGTCTGTACGACGTCATGTCGACGATTTGAAATTTATCGGCAAAAAATCCAATAGAATTATATATTTTCGTGTTTCGGGATTTGTCACGTCCAAGATGCTACGAGCCCTTAAAAAAAACGTACGCACGACGGACAATAATCTTTTGTGTCGGTGCGTATATTATAAAATGCGTTATGCGTTCAGAAGCGACTTTCAGTTTTCACCGGACAAAAGACCAAATAAGACCATATGTGCACGCGCAAAACCATATAATATATACATATATGGTATAAAATGACACACACAACATATATATATGTGTCCGCCTACGGGTCCGTTTTCCCGTGTGCGGCCCCCGACAGAGGACAATGAGGGTTTTTCGAGTTAATTGAATAATATTTTACATGTCGACCAGATGGTGCGCACACGAGACATTGCTCGTACAATAATAATAATATATAAACGATAGTAATAATATATGGAACACAGGCCGCGTAAGTCCTGGTTTATAACACCCTCGCCGTACCAACCCCTACGAAAAAAAAAGAAAAATAACGACAACGATAAAAGGTCAAATGTCATCAGTTTTGCTGTCATCGCTAGTAGATTTTACAACTTTGAAGTATCTAACACGCACACACACACACACACATCCATGTACACGTGTAAGTCGCGGGGAAAACGTGAGAAAACTCGATCGTGTGGGACACGATGATATTATATTCTCGCAATAAATCGCCGTACAGGGTGACCCGAAAACACGTGTAAAGGTCCCGCCTTAAGTGTTTATAAAAGGGCACGACGACTGCGTGTTATGTGTTTTATATAATACTATAATCTACATGTGCGTGTGTGTTTCCTGTTGTAAATCATTTGCTCGTTTCAAGCACTGTCGTCGGTCGCAGATCGCGGTCGGTCTACTATATAAATTATTGTGATATTATAATACTTAGTTTTTTTTTTCCGCGCCCTGTCCACTGCGACGCGAACACCGGTGTTAGTGTATCAGATAAATTGAATTTAATTACATAATCGTCAGGAATAATATCGCACCCTCACCTCGGCGGCTTGAAACTATATATTACCGACGCGACCGACGCGACCGCCGACAAAGATTATAATTTATTATTTTGACCTAACGTAACAACATAAACCGTGGGCAAGTTTCTTTCGGAAAAAGTAGAGCCGTATATATTATCATCCGACATTATATTATTATATTATGCTGACCGTACGAATACTCATACTTTTATGGGACCTGCAGTGCCTGTAATCAATATCCACCTGTTGAGTGCGTACCATTCCACAAAGACTTGTTGACGACGGAAAATAGACAATTTACTCGTTTTACCGTACTGTTAGACAATACAGCTTCGACCTATTCATATTTTCATTTTTATATAAGTTTGTATATTAAAACTACAGCTAAATTATATTACCGAGTATAACTTTTCTATATTTTATTTTATAATATAAGATATTATCTTAAGCTTCAAAAATCTATAGAAATCGTTTTTACTGTCAATTTTACCATTGCAATCAACATTTTTTATTTTTTTATTTTTTAAATAAATAGTCATATATGGTAATATTAAACTTATAAATATTAAATTACATGTGACATAGTTAAATGGTCGTATATGGCCATCACTGAATTTTAAATTCTTATAATAAAAAATAGAAAAAAAATATGGCCATGCATAATACATCATTTAATCTATTTTTTTATAGCTAAATACAAGTAATTATATATTTCATCCCGAACAAAAATAATTTTACGATTAATATTTAATAATAATATAAGATATTAATGAAATGTTTTCAAAAAACCTAAGCATATGTTTCCGACAATAGAAGGTAGTCGAAAAATTTAAATCGATTTAACAAAAACAATATTGCTCACGTAGTTAGCGAACATCACGTTACCTATACCTATAATTTGTAGCTGTTAGAAAGTATACTTAAACGACGATACATTTCTAAAAATGTGCAACAGCTCGGCACGTAAACCGTGAGTAGTTGTAATACGTATAGGTAGGTACCCTGCGGTATATAACTGGGCAAAACCGACATACCGCGTTCGTAATCGAGTAAAACGCACGTGTCTAGACGTTTTGTGGAGCAATGGTATTTTAATTCCTAATTGAATAATAGATACGTGCATAAATACTGCACAGAGTATAATATAATATTATGCCATTAGCCAGTTCATCTGCAGCCAGTGTGATTGACAGCAGGTAGGCGTATTACCTCGAGGGGTATTTTTTTTTCAATATTAATCGACAGAGTAAAATAAAAAAAGGTTGCGTGTCTGTACGTCGATTGACTGAACGCATTTAAGAGGATGTCAGCGCACTATATAGTATTATTATTTTGTTTTCTCTCAGGCCAACCGCGATGTGGCAAATTCGAGTTCATCGAATCCAATTTCGTGTTGTTAACTTTAATATTACAGTGAATTATTGACCTATTGTCAAACTTAGAGAACTATAACAACATTACCCGCGCGTGTTTGCACGTCGGTTTGATTTCATTATACTTCGACGTATATTATAATATACGAGTTATGAGCACGTAAAATATTACAATGTTAAAAAATGCTCATATATATATATATATTTACCTAGCGGAATAATTAAAATATTGTAAGAAAAAGTCAAAGTAAAAACACTGCAGATATTGTTTTTAGCATTAAGTTTGACGATACTCAATTCACTGTGATAAATTATAAAGCTATATATAGGTACACAACGTTCAAGCCTGGATTAAGATACTCTAAAGGGCCGGGGGCCGAAGTTTTAAAAGAGGCCATAAAAGAAAAAATAACGTATATATTACTAGGTAGATAATTGTGACAAAAGTCGTCAGCAATGATTTTTTTTAGGTGATTCGTGCAATGTTTAATCCGGGCTTGAGTCTACATTTGGTTCTGCTATAAACGTAAATTCACTATGTTGGACTTCGGTCAGAGAGAAAAAGCAAATAGTGCGCTGGCATCATCTATCAGTACAAATATTATACAAGGTGATATTATATTTAACGTGGAAGACACTTTTTGTTTCAAAAAGTATTAACGGTTTAGAATAAAACTAAATTTACGTTTAAAATATTTTTATTAAAAATGTTTTCAATATTTTTAACCTAATATTATTTTATTTTTTTGAACGACATCATAGAGCAATACTTTTTTTGATATTTCGGCGTGTAAAAATTGAATTTTAGACGAGTAGTTTATGAGTTATGAGTATTTCAAGTTTAGACGAGCGGAGTTGATATTAGCGGTTCCCCCGCAAAATGTTGGTACACCGCTCTACACCACTATTGTCGACCTAAATAATTGAAACTATGTAAATTTTAAGCAAGAAATCATTTTATCACAAAAATACAATATATAATATACATAATATTATGTTTTCCCAAATTTTGTGAGCAGCATAATAATAATTGTTGTCTATTATATATATATATATATATATATATATATCACAGTATGATTTGTCCTATGTGATGTCAAGACGTGCTGATGTGACAGCTTACAGTCGTGGAAATAGATCAAAATTAGTAATGTCGTCTTGGCTCACATTCCAAACTACAATTAGCGGCATATATAATATTATTATATATTATGTTACCACCACACCTATATACACATTCTTTTGAAACGGCAGTGGATTAATGGACAACATACTACCTATAATATAATGATATAATGTTATACTGGGTCATTTTTCTCCCCCGTACAATATACATCAGATATAATAATAATTCAGATACGAGTAGAAAGGTTATCGAAGTATAAAAGATATCCCTCGATATATATATACGTATAATATGTTGTTGTTGTGGGTATACAATAGAATCATGATTTTTATTTTTACCTGTATCGTGGGTCGGGCGTGTGTATACGTATATATAAGCGCATGGCGTCATTGTCACTTTCGTCGACTGCGTCTAAAGGGACGGGAAATGGGCGCGACTGGCATTATTGTTTCATTCCGGGCCGTTTGTATTCTGAATTTTTACAGAAATACCAAAGCAGTTTTGTGCGTGTCTAGACGCTGCAGGATTGTGCGCAATGAATAAAAATATTTGCCAAATCCGGAGTTTGCGAAATCACAACACTATAATATTATAGTGAGGTTAGAAAATGTGACAAGTACATATTTTATACGATTTTAAAGGTTTTAAGTGCACTTTCAACTTACAAAAAGGCCAGTGTTTGACCAGTGAAATTTCATATGTTTGTTTACTATGCTAATAGAATATTAAAAGGATAAATAATAAACATTGTATTGATACAATGTAGTTTATCATTATTTTATAAATACGACATTTTTTAATAATTAAACAACGATATAATACTACGAAAAACGGATAATCTACATTTTTGTTTTTAATAATTTGCATAAACTCGAATAAATGATTAATTATGGTTATCTAGGTACAGCTAAGTACAAAGTATTATACAAAGCGTTGTTGTTGCAATTAATAATATTGATTCTAAGTTAAAGAATAATATTATAATAATTATAATAGCGTTATAATTATTAAAAGAAAGTATGACGATATTATTAGGATTCAATGTATTTTTGTTTTATTACATTAGGATTGTTCGGCAAGTACGATTAGCAATGACTTCTATATCATACTGTTTGTTTTATTTAAATATTATTCTACTGAATGTAATGAACGATGGTTCAAATAGACAAGTGAAAATCATGTGGCAATAAATTGGCAAACTCTGACGGGGTAATAATAACGAATTGCACTAACTCAAGACGAGCAATAAAAGAGTAAAAAAAAAAAATTGTTACTTTCATCGGGTAGTCATAACAGTAGTTATTGTTCTCCTCTATCGCGTTTCGGATGCCTTTTATAGTTTTAGAAAGGCAAAATTCCACCCAAACAAAAAAGGTACACCCGAGGTCGGAGCATACTAGTTGCCTCCCGAAATATACAAATTGCCTCCCATCCTTATCGTAAATATAAAGGTTAATATACACTAGTTGCCTCCGATGACCAGGTAGTTCATAATTATACACGAGTTGCCTCCCAAGAATTTCACACTAGTTGCCTCCTGTATAGAATTAAGTAGTGGTTCATAGACTTCACTAAAAAATCGACATAAATAGATGAATTTATAAAATTTTATTTTTTTATTTTTTTTATATTTTATTATTATTAAAAATATGAGACTTAGGTATATAATATATTATATAGGTACATGTACACAAAAAATAGGTACACAATAAAATTATATTAAAAACAATAATAATATAAACAACAATAATATAAAACAAATATTAATTGATAATTTTATTTATAATTTTATAACACATGTGTTATGTATTATAGGTACATTATAAATTGTTTTATACTTAGTCATTAGGTTGTTAAAAATATAAAATTGTTCAGTTAAAAAATTTCAGTCTTAGGTATAATATATGACATTTATATAAAAATAACACAACCATAAAAATAATAAGTCAATTAGTCAATAAGTCAAATAAAATAGGTAAAATACAAAAAATTATTTATAACATTGCTTAGGTTTATATTTTTTAGCCAATATTTGTAGGTACTCAAAATTTGATATTTTTTTTTTCCTTCAGCTTTTTTATTTGAGTATCAATTAAAATGATATATATTTACTTCGATATAATTATATATTATATTAGGATGCGGAGACTCAAAATAGCTATTAAATTTGCTATGGATTCGCATGCATTGGTTGGTGAATGCTCGAACTTTTTTCTGCACATATATGAGTTCAAAAATGATAGGCCAAATATGCATTATCTTAATGTTTAGTCGTTAGATATAATCGTATCAAATATCAAACATAACAAAAGTCATAAATTACGACTTTGAAATTACAAATTTATACATGGTAATACATGTATTGATATTGCTTTGATACATGATAATATGTTTGAAAATGTTTAGAACCACTTGTGTATCTATTACCTGGCTATTAGAAGATTACTAGTACTAGACCCAGTAGACCCTACTCATTACGATAAAATTTGGGGTAAGCTGGGAGGCAACTCGTATGTAGTCGGGAGGCAATTCGTATAAAAATTATTGACCTTTTTGACTTCGGGAGGCAACTAGTGTGCGCCCCCCGAGGTATAATAAGTATTAAGCATAGTTTATAATTATATTTAAATAAATTAAACGAGATTATCGATAGTTTTCGAATATTGTATTTTAGTTAAATCTTTTCGTTTTACACTTACATCAATGTCTAGGTTATGCCTATAGCGTTTATATAGATACGTCAGGTGACACACACACACACATCAGTAATAATTATTATTGTTGACTGTTTCCATAGTTCTAAGACCCCCGTGAGTGATGTCGCAATGTAACTTACAATAATCGTAGGCTATACACAGAATGGAAGTGAAACGGTTAAAGTACAATAAAAATTTTTTTTTTAAGATGCACAATGAACGGAAGAAACGTCAATTAGTGACATGAGTTATTACTTATTATATTACGATAACATAATATAATCAAAAAGTGTGGACGCGGTGAAAGATTCGATTTTTTTACGTAACCATCGTATAAAACATAAAATTCACAAGCCTGAAAAACCATCAAATTTTTTTTTAATGCCTCATATCTAATATATAATTGTCTATATGTAATCACACGATGTTCGTTACGTTTGATTCCAACCGGTAGATGCTAAATATTATATCTGTATGGTTTACTTTTTTGTACATTACCCTATATTATGTACCTATCACATGTATATAATAATTATGTTTATGTGATCGTAATATTTCTGGCGGTGTTTATCTACTATAGAACTAATAATTATCAGATTAATTTCCTTGTTATAATATTATATATTTATTAGTTTTGAATATATTTTTACAGAAAAGTTCTTATCGGTACATTATAGCAGGTATATTTTAAATATGATTTTATATTTTAGTTTACACACATATGATACCTATGTGACATAGTGATCATGATGATATTCAAATGGTTTGAGCAACGCATAAAAAAATATCACCTAACATAATTACGGCAATTTTTTAAACCTAACCTAACGTTTATAGTACGTTAACAACCGGTAACCGCAGCTATGGCAAACACTTTTTCAAAACTGATTTGAATATTTTATATACCTATCGTGTTAAAATTATTATCAAATTACTAGTTGCCTAAAAAAAATTATTTTATACAGTAAATAAAATAATAATCATGTAATAATTTCCAGATAATATGTAATTCAGGATCCTTGTATATAGGTAAATATTTTATATAAGAGTGCAATTTGAATGTTATACAGGTACTTGTTTAGTTATCCATAAATATTATATATGATGCCTTGTGGTCTGTGGTGTTTTAACCATATCTCACATAGTCAACACAGACTATTTTTTTTTTTTTTTTAACAACGTATCGACACACTTTTCATACCATATAATATATCTTCTTATACTTACGAGTTTATTATTTATGCATAAATACCTATATATATTTTACCTAGAATATTTCCAGGCTTACGGTTTTAAGGTCTAGCTCTGATTGAAATATATTGTACTTGTATACAAGTATTGTAACCAAAAAAATTGTATTTTAAATTAATTAAATCTAATAAATATACCTATAGGTATTACTATATTGATCATGGTTGATAAAAGCGACTATTTTATACTAAAAATGTATGTACACCATTGGAAAATGTCCATTCGATATCAAACTAATCCGCCAAACAAAACCCAGAAATGATACTTAACCAGTAAAAAACGTTATAGCCCGGTGAAACGATCATTTTAAAACAAGAGACCAATAATTGAAAGCAGTTTTCAGTAACATTTTATTGCCAATCACAATTAAAATATATGACAGCGACTACGGAATATAGTTGTTGTAATTTGTAGTAATTAATAATATTATTATAGGCACCTATAATGTATAATAATATTATTATTGAGCCATTTATTTGATATTCAATTTGATATTCAACGAGCAGGTTTTCACTCAAAACAAGGTTAAGGTCACGGATTGGGGAAGTATACTTCCTGCTCAATATACAAGTAATTTTATTAAATAAAATTTAACTAACATATTATTTTAAGGTTAAGCTTATATAGTTTTACACCACGCTTAAAACAACATACTTTTATTACTCATTAATTATGTAAGTACTCGTTAAAAAAAAAAATAAATGATATTACACACTTGTACAAAACACGAATTAAAAACCAATACTTATTATAACTCGCATATTATTAATCCTGCAGATATTTATCACTCATATTATGTTAGTGAAGCAACCTGCAGAAGCAAATGCACGTGTTTGGCCTACTGCATGGGCAGATTTATTTCGGCACCCTTTTCCACCACCCACCCACCCACCCACCCAATTACAAACCACTAGCCAGACATTAATCGAACCATTGCCAATATAATATTTTAGTGTCTTTAATAATATATTATTTTAATCCATTATACTCGGCATCCCTTATGAATCACGGGTCAACTGTTCCAGGTAAAAAAAGGCCTTACAGGTCGCAACTCCATTGTAGATATAAATTCCTACCTATAACAACATTTACTATTCGATTAAAATCGTTTATAAAATAACATTTTGTTACTTATATTTTTTATTGTTTTTAACGAACAAATGAGGATTTATTGCCGGTATAGAGTAAATTCAAATTTTAAGCATAATAATTTTATAATTAAATTTTTTTTTTAATACAACAATATTTTTTTTTCCTTAGTAGTACTAGCGAAACCGGAAGATGAAATACGTAGATTGTAACTTTTCCAAAAATCCTTGACCATGGTAAAAAGTGCCAACTATATTGTTGTTGGCATATCTAATGGTTTTAATAGCCGGCCTTTATTCGTTCGTTTAAAGTTGTTCTAATTTTAAATCTGTCCCAATACAATGTGTGTTGTAATGCAGGAAAGTACAAGTTACTCAAATGATAATGATAATAGGTGTGCACACACCGCCGAAGTTTCACTAATAAGTTTATCGTCGGTAACGATCGAGTTGGTGTTATAAAATCAAACGTCGATATTAATAATAAATAGGTAGATATATTATCGCTAATGTGTTTGCAGATTAAATTATATTTTATTATTATAATAATAATATTATTATGTTCCGATCGCGTTAAAATAATATGTGCTCACCCCCGTTGCCGAAACGTTTAAGCGACTCGAACAATATTTTAATACAAATATTTTAATATCATTGTAAATAGTCACGACCGGCGGGGAAGGTGCGAGGGGAAAAAAAGTACCTGAGTCGTAAAAATAACCGTTGCATCGCGAGCCACGCGATACGTAGGTACCGCGAGCAGTGCACCAATAATAAATTCGCGCGTAAAATGCCAAGAAAATCGCGGGTGAGTGGGCATTTCGAGAAAGTGACGGGGGGAAAAAAAGTCGAAGGACGCAAATTATCAATTACCCGGCTACTGCGATATTACAACAATCTACGACTATATGAATAATATTATATTTTGTTTTAAGGGAAATAATTATTATTAATTACTCACCGGAAATAAAATGTGTTCCCGGTACCTGCAGGTACCTCAATCGGCCGGAAAAATCGTCTCACTCGTTCGTCCTCGTCTCCTCCTTCGTCTTCGTCTTCTTCTTCTTCTTCCTCTTATCGCGCGACTACGGAAAACGATTATTGTTATTCGATAGAAAAATTGTCCGCGAAAACGCTGGCACCTCTTGTGCTGGCGATGTGCTGCGGCGCGTGCGGCGACGTCGACGGCGGCGTACGGTATGGGCGCGAGACACGGACGCGAGACAGACGCGGACGAACACACGCGCTCGAGAGCGATATGGGATGCGATTGTTTTGACCCTACGGCGGCGGTGGTAGCGGCGGTGGTGGCGGCGGCGGCGACCGGGCGGCGTCGGACACGGTCGGCGGCGGTGGTGGTGGTTCGGGCGAGCGCGCGCGCGCGTCTGGTACGAAAAACGTGAATCAACTGGTGGCGGCGGCGCGGTCGAAAAAATACGATATCCCCGGCGGCGGCGCGAGATAAGTTTTTTCCTGCACGAGACACGATCGGTCGGTCGCTGGTCGGTCGCCGGTCGGTCGGTGGTCGGTCGGTCGTAGGCTTTAACCTCCCCGCTGGCTGGTCGTCGTCTGAACCGTCCGCGGCGGCGCGACCTTCGCTGACCCTCGACCGCAGCGCTGTCTGCCGCCGCCGTTAAACTTTTGTCACGTGCGGCTCATCATTATAATAGGACGTACCAACAACACCTATTATAACACAGTCGTATGGAGGTAAACGACGACGACGATAATAATGATTACGGGTAATACTCTCTCGTTTTGTGCGTGATGATCGCATTGTTATTATTATTATTATCGTCGTCGTCGTCGTCACTATATTATTATTATAAATATTAAATTATGTCGCGCGAACGGTCTTTTCCCACCGACTTTGTCGTGCATCGATCTCGTAACACTATTATTATTATATTCCGAGAATATTAATTGTCTTACTCGTGTCCACCGCGTGATCTACGACGTTATGTAATGCCCCAATGACATTAAAATATTATTATTATTATTATTATTATAATCATCGTGCAAACATACGAGTCATTACGGTTATAACTTACTATACGGAAGCTGTAACAGGTGTTTGCTGTATCCGTTGAAGCTCGAATAAGCTTAGGTGGGCAAAGTGGAAAATAATTAACTCAAGTTAAGTTAAGAAAACATAAAATGAATAAGTTAGAAGTTAACAGTTAACAAATCATAAATTCAACTCGATAAGTTAAAAGATAATATTAACTTAACTCAGTTTAAAAAAAATTTCTATTTTTCTACTTTTTTTTTAATTAGTATGTGGACGAGAGACAGCATTCTTTCTAATTTCCAAAATTATAATAACTAATTTTTTCATAATATACAGTGTTATTATACCTATATTGCCTATACATATGTTACTTTACATGATTATTAAACATTTAAACTACGTATACACATCTCAATTAATAAATTTAACAAATATTAATCTCTTACATAATACATAAAACAGCAATTTCAGATCATGTACCTAATAATATTAAAACAACAAAATTTGTAATTTATAATTTAAATGAAATATAATATAAATGTTTGTATTATTTTTATTTTTATATAAATATTTACCTACGTATATAAAACGATAAAAACGAAAAATTTCAAAAAATTTTAAACTTGATGGTATATTTTTAAATTAACTGAAAAAAACTAAGTTATTTCAAATGTCAATTAAACTAGTTAAGTTCATAAGTTGATTGGAAAATTAACTAACTAGTTAAGTTAAAAAGATAAAACAAAATTAACTTTTTAACTTAACTTTAACTTTTTAACTAGTTAATGCCCATATTTGTTAGGCGCCAATATGAAACGTAATTTTTTCCGCATTTTTCGGATACTTTTGATTAGTGTGGTTCAATCATTTTGCGGGACAATATCATTATATTTTATAATATTACAAATTTATATGGCGAGTAAAAAAAAAATCAATATTTAGATTAATTTATGAACATTTAAATGTATTACCTATTGAATTATCAATGAAAGAAGTTTAAGTCATTTATGGTCTTATTTAACTTAACAATGAGAAGAAGGTTTTTTGTTAATTATTATTATTATAACTTCATGATTACAATCAGAGTGCTATACAATTATATACAATTACAGAAGAGTCTCGAAAACCTCGAGTTTTTTTTTAAGTGTTTGTAAGTTGTGTTAAGATATAGAACTCGAAAAATACACTAGTCGAATTTATATATTTTATTCCCCTTGAGATTCCCCTTGAGTTATCGAGACTCGGCTGTATATAATAGGTACAATATTACAATTTATTATTACAATTCATATACCTACACTATTTATAAAATAAATATATAATACGATAGCTCATATTATTAATAATCCGGTGTCCTCGAGCCTTTCAGGACGATTGTTTTTAAAATATTACGATACACAGTCACATCTATTTAGGAGTGCAAACATTTCTTTTTACTTTGCGAAACCACGAGTTGGGCCCCAGTGTTTTAGATCTAGAAGCGAGGATGACATATATTTTGTTGTTTCCATCCACAATGTTTTCATTCCGAATGCATTTCGTACTCTAACCGTAACGTTATTGTACAGCAAACGGTATCATATTTCTTACATACGTCATTATTTTTCAAAAAATATGACTGTTAAAAAATAATAAGAACGGTGGGAAAACGATAAATAAATGCACTTTCAAACACATGAATTAATTTATGAATTAATTAATGTAAAAACACAAATTTTAAATCGACCCTTTTTTGTCAAACGACTAATGTTCAGAAGTGTTCTGAATATAGCGATGATTTGATCCATTGTTTGATGACATCACGATTAATTTAATTATGCCAAATAATACTTTATAAGTATATGGACATTAAACCTTTATAAGTTATAACCTAACCAGAATTTTGTAGTAGACTGTTTTCGGTATATAAAATATGTGTGTTACTATCTAAATATATTTCTATTGTTTATTTTTTAAATTGTTCTATTTTTTTCGATGAAATGATTAAAAATACTTTTGAATAGTATAACATTTAAAATTTTAAAAATATGAACTCAACAGACATAATATAAAATCCTAAATGCTTAAGCCTTAAACGTAGCCCTGTCAAAAGCTCTAATTTATTGTATAAAAAGACAATTTGTATTTATTTTTTAAAATATAATTGTTCTGTGTACTTTATGTGTAATAACAAAAGTTCCGATTTTTATAAAATTATAAAAAAAAACATAAAATGAAGCAAAAAAGCACTACAAATCTAAAAAAAAGCACCTAAATTATTTTTAAGAACCCACAACAATTGTATATTTCTATTAGACGCTTATTAATTTTGTTTTATTATTATTTAATAAATTTAATTTTACATATTAAAACAGGTTACAATCAGTTTGATATTCTTTAATTGTCACTAGTTTATGTATTTTAAAAATGTCATTGTTAATAGAAAATAATAGCTTAAGTTATAGTGGAATACTGGAATGTTTTAAGTGTTTACAATTAATATTTTATAAATAATATCAAAACAACAAAAATAGGATACAATCTTTAATAGGCATACGTTTAATAACTTACTATCGTTAACATTTAAACTTCAATCGTTCTTGAAAAATGTGCTAAATAAAAATATGATATGTATCATTTTTTTTTAAATTTTCATTTAGTGTAAAAAAATATATAAATGTTAACTCATTTAATATTATATTTGTATATACACACAAATGCGTGAACACTTAAAGTTTTGAAAATATAAGTTGAAACATGTTAAATAAAAAAGTATCGAAATTCAACAAAATTGTATAGGTACCTTATACGAGACGCTTACACATAATACGTCTATTGTTGACTTACATTATTTCGGAAAAACGAATTACCTGTAGTATGAATGTGTATACTATATTATAATAATAATATACGAACGTTAAAATGTCATTATAATTTATTTACGCTTTTGTATTTTTATATTATCTCTTGTACGCCTGAGTCGCATCTAAAAGATAGTTAAGAATTAAAACGTATTATTTAGACAATAATATATACAACAAAGAGGTTCGGTTCTCGTTTATTTTTAAAAATATTTTAATCTTTTTACTCGACTGGTCCTTTATAATAATATACCTACGTATCAGTGCCGGGCCTAAGTCTCGAAAGGCCGTGGTGCCATTCTAATATTGGAGACCTCTTAAAAAAATTGCTATTTTTAATTCAAATGACACACGAATTAATTTTTTTTTGGTATTTGATAAAAGTGAAAAAATGGATTTAAAAAAAAAAACATTTCAACTAGGTTTATGCCGAATAATGATAAAACTGAGTTAATAACAGTTCAGAATAAACGGGTGAGGGTTGTTTCTTAAAATACTTTTTTTCTCGACCATTATTTAATATTCTTAATAACTTATCACTTTACAAAGTTAGAAAATCCTGGACACCGACCTGAGGCCCCGGTCTTGTGAGGTAGTAATATATAATATTATATTTATAACTGTTTAATTGGACGAATCGACAAACGACATTTCGGTGCACACGGCGCATTTCTGCAAGTATTGTCGTGTTCGTTATGTCTTATGAAATAATTGTAAACTGTAATAATTATTATAATATATTTGAATGAAATCTTAAGCGAGTAGACATATAGTATTATGGAAACCGTTGGAAATTCGTAGTCGTTTTAAACGACCATCGTCAGTCGACGTCGTCGTGAGATTGAAGATATAATATCCGGTAAATGATGCGCTTCGGTTAATGTGCGTAGGAAATCCTCGGCAGTCGACGTTAGCGTTATACTTTATATATATATATATATTATTATATATAAGTACGGGATATGGTAATTAGGATTTCAATTTTCAATCACGCCACAGTTAGATGGTACACAACAAGTAGAATGTTCGAATAATATACGTTTATAAATAATGCATATACGTAGGTTCTATTGTCCTTGAAAAATAAATATATTATTATAATTATTTTAAGGGTCTGACAATGTCTCACATTGTTTTGGTGAACAATATGAACTGTTATATAGGTATAAACGCGTTTTAAAATCGGGTGGTCGAGAAGGACCCGAAATCGTGTGTACTTACCTAATATATTATTATCTTAGGTAGGAACAAATCTGAAATCGTTTATAAAAAATATTAAACGCAGTTTAAAAAAATCAACTCGCTGTAATAATAATATAGTCAACAGGTACTATACTTATATTATACCATATAAATACCTTTTTAATACTATCTTCATGAACTATTATAATTTATATATTATTATTCTGAGTTTAATAACCTATTTTATTATAATCTTAACGTTTTGAACTATGATTTAATATTAACGATAAAATTGTTAAGTTTGATTTATATATTGCATTATTGCAGTATAGTATTTTACTATAAATCATAATATATTACATATAAAATAAAAGTAATATTTGTAATTCATAATAATATATTACATACATGAATCAAATACAACAATACTTGCGTGTTTAATAATTAATACATTTTGTAAAGAAGTTATGAAAACCACATAATATAACGTTGTAGCTGTATGAAAACGTATAAGATTTGAGGGCTTATTAAAATAATAAATTATTTTCATTTGTTGTTTTAAATTTAAGATACCTACTGTTAAATCCTAATGTACGCCAATCGACATAATATGGTATAGGTAGGGTTTTAAAATTTCAAGAAATTTATTTTCTTGAAATATTTCATTCACATGAAAAATAAAAATATACCATTATATACATTATTTTGTGATTTATTATTTATTAATTTACTATAGTAATATCATCTACGTTTCTACTGCATATGTAAAAAAAATATTTCATAAGGAGTGAAATTTTCAATTTTTCAATATTCACATGAAATATTTCAAATTTAAAACCCTATAGGTTTAGGTATAGGTACTTTTAAGTTATTATGTTTTAAAATGTACAATATCACATATTTTAAAAAGTCAAACTTATAATATTATATTAACTTCATAAAAAAAAAATATAAATATATTTATTTGTATAAATCGATTAAAACGTTAAACGGTTAACCAACGAATTGAAAAAAATTCAATATAGGTTATTATAATATTGTAATTTAATATTTTTTTAATATACATTTGCCAATAGACCTTTAAACGGCTCAGTAAAGAAATTTAACTACTTCGTATTAATTTAGAGAACATATTATTTTACACGCGATACATGGGTGTTGGTACATTATATATTTTGTATTTTCCGCCAGGGCATTATTATATTGTGCAGGTAAACCTTCCTTAACTCGACTCGAGCCTGTCATTGAGCTGACGTGCATGCACTGCAGACGTTTTATTTCGCTAATCTTTGGTACGTATTATATTATTATAAATACCTATTAATTATTATAATATTATAATCATACATTCATATACCTACTGCTATTTCTTGTTAAAATTACAAGAAAGTACCTCCTAATACATAACAATAGAAAGGTTTTTTTTTATATAAAATGCTATTATATTAGTTAGGTATTTTGTTGATATAATAACTGATTCTTTTACATAATAAAATATTTTTTTATTTGATACTCACTGGCTTTTTTCGATATATTTGACTATTGAGTTTCAAAAATTATAAAATATACCTACATAATATTATAATATACGCATATAACCACATCACACTAATTAAAAAAACCAGATAATATTATACTATTTTACCAATACATCATACAATATATTTAAAAGATCATAAATTTACAAATATCAGTTTATCACGACGTATTTATGTTGAATTACAATTATTATGCATTATTTCGATTTATTATATATATATATATATTATTATGAATATTACGTTATATTAATTAGAAATTAAATGTCAACAAATTATTATACAATGTCCTGTCATCGAAATATTTTTTCAATAATAATAATTTTTACATTTAAGTAAAATATATTGTGATATAATATAAAGTACTATAAAATCTATGGAATATAAGTATCTGCATTCATAAAATTATTTAGATCTTAGTAAATGAAGATTTTAGTTATTAAAAATTTTCACTTTATATAGAAGCCACCTGTTGTACTACGTTCTCAATGCTTTACATGGTATTAAATTAAAAACTAATTCTCAAATAGTTGTATATTAAACTTGCAGTATCTTCATAACACTTTTTTACGGGGAGATTTTAAAAGTTCAAGAAGGAATGTTTCACCCAAAAACATCAATATTTTACCGCATTATTATAATCGAACACAAATTGTGTGAACAATTTAGAACTAATGAATAATAATATATACATATTATCATCGTTTCTCAACCTTTTTTCATTCACCTACCCCTTGACTACCCATCACCGTTGCTTTACGGACCTCCAGATGTCAACTTGTCATATATTTTCACGCATAAGGTAGATAAGAATTTACGAAATAAGTTTAATAATGAAAAATTTGTAACTATTATATGTATAGCATACTATGTATATGAAAAAAATGATAATCAATAAAAAAAGACGAAGGAAAAAAGAACAGTTTTTAAAAATTAAAAATAATATTATATTACTTATATCAAAAAAAAAAAAAAATTCAGCCTTTGTTTATGTACGAAAAGCTTTGAAGAAATAAAAAATCTACACTGGATAGATATTTTTTGTATAGACAACGTCATATTGTGTAATAGTTAGGTAATGCGTATAAGTACTATAATAGATAAAAGGTTAATATTTTCGTGTGAGTGACAAATTGACGGTCAAAGACTGTGCAATGTCCCTGTAAAAAAGTGATGTAAACATACAAATATCTATGCTTCTCTCTCGTTATCTATCTGCAAATTACTATTACTATACATTGTGAGAACTTCAAACTTACTGTAATCTTTCGCTTATAAAATCGGTTCAAATTTTAAACAAAATATAAATGTGTACAAATGTCTTGGATATTGTACAAAGTACAAACAATCGTTTAAATATGACATAATATATTTATAAAAAAACTTTTAAAATATCCTCTATTAACGGCCCTACAAATATTTAGAAACACAGCGAAGACTTTAATAATGTCATTATTTTTAATGATTTGAAACATAATTAATGTGTGAATTGCATGAATTTTAAAATACAAAACAGAATATTATAAACCCTAACTTGTTTGGAAAGCTCATTCAGTGAGTCTGCTAAAGTCCAGGTTTCTAAAAGTATTTTTATAAAATCGCAATAAACCACAGTCCTATGTAATATTTTTATGTATACGTCATCTACTATTATACGGTCAATAAATAATAATATTTGAATATCAAGAATCGTAACTATGCAGTGCATAGTTGTACCTATGCATTGATAGAATTGCATCATATGAAAATTGGATATGGATAACAAAATAATTTAAAAAAATATTTATTAGAACAAAAGTTATTTAATTTGACAGGTATTTTTGTTACAGACTGCGTATATATTATAGCTACTGTTGATACTTATATTTTTATTTTTTCATTATTATTTTATTGTATTATTCATATCATAGCGTATATACATAGCTTATTTACATATATAATTGTTTACTTTTTAATTTTTATGTCGAAAATAAAAAATTAAAATAATAAGTAGGGACTACTACACTCATTTAATTTAATTTCATTATTCACTGGATTGTCCGGTATGAATCACATATTCACACGTGAAAGTTACCTATATTTTGTCGAGTCACATTTTCTAATAAATACATGTTAAAAAAAAAAATTAACTAAATTTACAATAGCTTATAAACACTGTTAGTAAAACTACGTTATGTATACCTCGATTTTAAGTAACGGGATATTTTGCAAGCAATGAACAAAATCATGCTCTTAAAATATAACATTTTAATGTTACCGTCTATGTGGCTGGTGAAATCGATAGGTAACTTACCTACAAGTATTATACAGAGGTTCGAGGTACATACAGAACATTACAATACAATCTTTATGAATGTACACACAAACACACACACATATAATTAAATAATCTATTATTTTAAGTGTAGGTAGTTATATTATATATTTCGATTACATAACAAAATGTTATACTTAAATAGTAGTTAGATAAATTATTGTGATTATACTAATGTATATCTTAAATAAATAGCGCTAAAAAACCGAATATTATATTACACCGAAGAGACCGAGTGTTGGATTAGGTAGGTATATACAACGCTGCTCACTTCGACGCTGCAAAATATAAAATAAAAATGTGTTTAAAAAAACTTACTAAACGGAGTTAATTATGGTGTTTTTCGGAGGAATATTGTTAAAAAAAAAACGTTTTATATTACCCCTAAACAAATAATGCGATATGATAAAACATTATGAACGTTTATCAAATATTATACTGCAGTAATGAACCAATGAATAATAATATTATACGAGTAACCTTGTATAAAAATGTCACACAAAGCTGGTGCGTTATGGTACGGTAAATTATGTGGTACTGAATATTATAATAATAACACGAGAAAATAATAATATTAACCTAACAATTTTAAAATAAACTCTACTATTATTATTCTGTTGATTTAATTTAACCAGATACCTACCTACCACCTATACATATATTTTTGACATTTTGTCGAATAGGTACGAAATTTCGCACTGGTCGAGTGCCCTTGAGGTTTGAACTGCTCAAACTGAACCATTCGTGTACTATATAACTATATATATATATTTTTTTTTTGTTCTTAGCTGATTACATTGGCTACAAAGACCATTAGTTACAATTTTTTTTTTTAATGGACATTTAAATATTTACGGAGAACATTTTTTAAAAATAATACAGTATATTTTGTAGTTCTACAATAATTTAAGGAGTTGAGCTGCGATTCACATCGTCTAAATTTGTTTGAACAGTTTATAACTATTATAATATTATACCACGGTATTTGCGGTTTGATTCCTGATTGAACTAATATCACAATAGCCACCGAGAAAAAATTGTTCCGAAAAATCACCACCGACCAGGCGGCCGAAGTGACCCGGTCAATAGTTGATGGTTCAAAATAATATGTTATTATAAATAAAGAGGCCCGGAATTATAAGCATTTAAAACGAATGAAATATGCATGCTAAATGCAATGATTATCATTCAAATATGAACAAATATGAAACACGAAAATTCACGTTAATTAAATTTGTTTAGCTTAAAAATGTATAATGTGAATCATTAAATAATAAATATTGAACCATAAATGTATTAAATTATAGTAGAATGATGTATGTTGTATTGAACTGTTTGCTGTGTTTTGATCATTCACTCGTCTAAATACAAAGTCATGAACGAAAATCAATTTAAATCAATTTAATATTTTTTATCAATAATACTCTATTAACTCAATACTATTTTTATTTCAATACAATGCATTACATTTTCGAAAAACGCCAAAATATGAATAATAATTATAAACTTACCAAATGTGCAAAAATATGCAAAACCAAAATATTTCACCCATTAATATTCATTAAGCTCAGATTCGAATAATTTGTGTCTTAACTATTTTTTTTAACTTGTCGATAGAAATATGCAAATGCATATAATTCCGGGCCTTACGTCTTATAATATTATGTCATATTTCGACTAAGATCATACAACAATTATAATAATATGTCAATAATAGGAAAATATCTACTTTAACCCCGCGGACACCTGTAGGATTTTCCCAATTGCATATTGTGTGTGAGACCTTGAACCTTCTGACAATTTTTTTTCTATACGATAATTATTATTATTATTGATGATCATTTACCGGTCCATTCGCATTGGCAAACAACATAATATGTAGGTACCTAATATCGGTAACCTTATCGGTTAAGTACACACACACCGTCCATCGTCATATTATTATCGTTATTATATTTCGGGTTTAAATTATTTACAAAGTAACGTTCACGCAAAGTTATACGACGACGTTATCTTGTTTATTCGTCATTCCAAACAACTATACCTACCTATACTATAGACATTTACAGATAAGAGAGTGTTATTTTTATACTATCATAAATATATTATTATGATCCCGGTGGCTCGTGCAAATGCACAGTTTGCCAAGTACAAATATGCATATATCAATACAATTATATCATAGGTGCGATGACGTGTAATGGCGTATAATCCTACTTAAAATATACAAACTATTAGCCACCATAACCGTCGATCGATAATCGTAAAAAATTTCCGAAATGTTTTTCAATTTTTTCGTCACTTCGCGACGATTGTAAATAAAAAGATTTTTCAAGAGATACCCGCAACCATACTAAACCTTGACTCAATATTATTATACACTTTTATTTAAGTGTGCTCTTAAATATTCTGGACTTTTAACGCGCTTGACACGAGTCGTATGAAAAGTTTATTATGAAATATGAGTACTTAACAAACTGCATTTACAATAAAGTAATACGTGCATTGGCACAAGGACACATGAGTTAGTGTAATATTTTCATCAAAAAAGGTTTTAAATAGACCATAAGATAGAGTCGTTTATATACCTACTGAACGAAAAAGATTGCAAAAGATTAAATTGGTTTATTAGAAGAAAAAAAAGAGCAAATTTAAAATCCTTCACAAATCGTTTAGACAATTTAATAATATAAACGTTAGTTTAATAGTAGTGGGTGTAGTACCTACCACTACCTAGGTAAATAAATAAGTAGGTTGAATTAAAAACGTCAAATGTGTCCCAAAACCATATTATCATAGTTAATGTCTAGTTTAATTATATTAAAAAATACAATTTTTAATGTGCCAGAAATCGTAAATAAATTATGGCCGTGCGTTTATTTACAGGACTTTATTGTTTTTTAATAACATAGTTCTCAAAATTACTTAAAACATTGTTTATTGTATATACAATACTATCTATACTATTATCGGTGCCGAATAAACCATCACCGGTGCAAACGGTGCATTGCCCTGTCGCTTTGGAATAATACTTATAGTAGGATGGCCGATATTGTGGATAATATAGAAAACATCATAAATGGCATATACATACAAATTAATATTTAATAGCATAGTATCAATAGTGCAGATGAGTAGATGACTAGAAAAGCTATTACGTTACTACCTGATGTAATATAGAGCTATAATTTTTAAATCACAATTTTATTATAAATAATCTATATTATAATATGTGTATATTATGTGGATTATTTGGACATCTAAAGATGCAATATTGTATACTTTTTAATTGATAATACATTTTTTTTTAATAAAAATAAGGTGAGTAAGTACCTATTAATGGCGTTTTTTTTAAGAGTTCTCAACATTTTTATTAATTGCACCGGAGCCCCCTGCAGAGTTTAAAATCGAGCACTGCCTACCATAGTTGAATAATAAATAAGTGAACAAAATGATTTCATATTATGTATTTATAAGTAATAATTAATAACAATAATACGTGGCATAATACATAATATTATGTATTGACTATATTTATACGTAGGGTTTTCAAATTTCATGAAATTTATTTATTTTTAAGTATTTCATTCACATGAAAAATTTAAATATACCAAAAATTATAAAAAAAAGTTTTTCAAGTTACGACCGTATAATTAGGGTGAGAGAAGAACATGTTTAAAATTACCTATGTCTTTTGTATGAATACACAAATTGTTTATTATTAGTGACTAGTGCAATAGTATCCGTGGCTTTCTGAAGATGGCCTAGACCGGCTAGACCTAATAATTAATCAATTATCATATACATACTTACCAATACATTTGGGAATTATTATTTATTAATTTATTATCATTATATCAATTCACATTAGAAAACAATTTCTCGTATTTTTCTTAGATATGAAATTTACTACCAGGTACTAAAAAAATAATTTGTCAATATTTCACGAGGAGTGGAATTTTCAATTTTGAAATAATTCATGAGGAGTAAAATTTTCAATTTTGAAATATTTCAAATTTAAAACCCTATTATTATATGTATATTGGAATGAATTTATAGCGTCCAAAAAATAAAAAAATACGTAAGAACTATATGTAGGTACAATGGTACATCATTTAACGGAGTATAACTATATAAAATAATAATGAGCGACATAATATTTTGCTTGTATTCATCTCTATATTTTCAAAACAATAAAAATGTGTTCTGTTCAGTTACTTTACTATTATTTTTTTTTTACTGTAGGTAGTTCAGATATATAAACCATGTGCGATATACGGTTTTGGAATCTAAAAAAAATACTATGTGAATTGTACAGTTTTTAGTGTTATATACGTTTGTGTGTGTAGCATGTAAGGTTATATGTTATACGAGACGGAAAGTTTTGAAAAAAAATTCATAAATATTTTATAGAACGGATTCGGATATAAGAATATATATGAGGACGTGATGTATATATGCAACGCACGAGTCGTTCGGTAACACTCTGGCGCCTCGGCGGCAATAAAACGCGGGGTGCATGGTACCTATATACCAGAGCTACCATCATATAGTATACCTAAATAATGGTCCAGGTACGAGACAAGAGAAATTATTGTCCTGCAGCGGACCCTCTCGCTGCAGCGGTGTCCAGCATACCTAATGTTGCCCCTGCTGGGTTTTCTATATATATTATTATATTATACTTTTGTGCCGATAATATTATTGTGTTCGCGGCGAGAAGAATAATGTTCGTGTTACACGACGAGGAACGACAGTAATAATTTTACGTCGCCGCAATATAAGCCCGTTCCTTAATATTATATTAATATAATAAATTTCGTTCCGTTTCAACGCCGCCGCTGCTGTATATAGGTATTATGCAAATCAAAAATAAAATATCTCTTATACAATAGTAATAATAATAATTGTATAATATTATAACGCTGTGCTCCGATCGGTTATTTTGTCACCGAGACTCGTTTAATAATAATTCCAATAATCGTCGTTTCAATGCCACGCAGGTGGTAACTCGATATAGCGCCTGTATAGTCGCGTCCGCGTTCGTGATTTCGTCTCGCTGCACGCCATAATATATTATATACCTAGGTACATATTATTATATAAACTCATTGGCTTCCGACCGGTGACAATATTGGTCAGCCCGCGCAACGACACGAGCTGAGTCACTATTATTATAATAATATATGTGTATAGGTGCTTTGGACTCTCGTTTGGGTGAGTACGTTATTGCGCAAAGACAACGGCGTGAATAATATTATTTATATTGATATTCTGAATAATATTCTGTCTGCCGAATTTCCATCGTTACTAATTGTTATTCCACTGTATAATATATTTTACAATTATTTATCAATTCGTAATTTGGGCGCCTAGGAAGTATCGTGATATCCTCTTATTCAATTGATACGTATACCTCGGTCGAGTTGGTTTCCGGTTATTGTTAAATATTTTGACGGTGACATTATAATATATTTGGTTGGGCATGTCTTATAAACGAGCACGAACCGTCGCGATTAAGATATTCCGACAGTGCGACCTGCTGATGGAGGAACGTGCGTATTCAGTTTCTTAATTTGGACGTGCAGGGGTACGTGAATATCGCTCAACGCCTGCATAATATATACCCACAATATTGAGCCAATAAAATATATTATACGTATTTTGTGGTATGGTGTGGTATGCCAGTATGGTTAGGTTAGGTTAGGCACGACAGCGTATGGGTCAGTGAACTGGGCTATTGTGACTGAGTGCTTTTAGAAATTTAAAATGTAAAACTGTCAATAATTATTATTATTTTACAACGATACCGATATATTATATTACCTATACTGTGATGGTCATATTCGGTTCGCATATAATCGACGAGATATATATCTTATGAGTTATGAGTGTAATAATAATAATGATAATTAGAATTGTAGTTTGAAAACAATTACAAAAAAGTGCGTATGGGTACCTATATAATTAAATAATTTAAATAATAATTAGTGTAAATTATTTGTTTGAGTTCTACCATAACGCGCGTAATGGTGGTAATAATATTATCCGAGACAAAAAATAAATTTGGTACTTAATATGATATACCTATATTTTTTTTTAAATGGATATAATGCGTTCGTACTCATGTCTCGTGTCCCGCATTACCTCCGCGAGTTATTTTTTTATTAAAACACACATAGGAAGTAAAAACATAAAATAAAGTCCCTATTAGAAATATCAAATAGCTTAAAATGCTTATATTATATATTATGCTAAGAGTATTAGTTATGGTTAATTGTAGATTATTATTTGATACCATCATAATAATATATACCTCAGAGTACCGATGAATTGCGATTCGTAGTCATATTGTACATATTATAATAATAATACAATTATTGAGACAATGCTTTTGTCAGCGTTAATATAATGGAAAAACACTATGTATCTAGTGTGTAAGTGTGTTTCGTTAGAATAAAATATTATGTTTACCGTGTACCTACCTACTAAAATGTGCCAACTTTCATTTCATAATAATAAAAAAAACATCGAAATAATACAATAATAATTATTTTAGACCAACTATAAATAGAAAAAATATATAATAATATATTATTCAAACACACACAAATTATTATGTTTCTATACATTTTTTATAGTACGATTGTCGATTTGGACAAAAAATATCGAACATCGAAAACGTCTTAATATGTGCTGTAATAAAGTGGTAATAAATTAACATATTAAATCGATTTAAAATATTATAACGACATAAATCGAAATAATTTTGATTTTTGGTATAATAATATATGCACGATGAATACACGCGCTCGTCGGTCGATGGTTTAATAACCCGAGGACGACTCACATAAATATCTATTATAGATGAAAAAGTTTTGACAAAAACGGATGATTTAATTAGTTTACATCGTGAGCAGATCGAGAGCAATAAAATAACGTTAAATAAAAAAAAAATATTCAAATGGTCGTCGTAAAAGTACCTATGCGTTTAAGTTATGATTATAAAACGGCGCTGAAATATACTCAAATACCTACACGAATATATTATTGTCCTTGGCATAAGTTGATAAATATAATTAATAAAAAAAAAAAAACAGAGGAATACGTCGTGTATAATAACAGTCGGACGACGAGCAACAACGACCTAGGTGTATATACCGCGCGCAGAGAATTAAACTAATGCGTCGGCGAACGACGAACAATATTCACGACAGGATAATAACATTGTTATTCTCGAGATTGAAAAGCGAAAGTATACCTAACTACGGTATGTTTTATTGCAGACGGTTTGTTTTTTTTTTCTATAGGTTTATATAGTAATTCCCTCGTAGACTACACGGTCATTAAGGTACGATAATAATATTATTACGCGATTATTGCGTAGTATGTGTTGTCGTATTGATGGCGTCCAAAATCGAGACCGAAAGGCACCCTTGTGAACTCGACAGCGCGACATTACACGCAGACGTCGATCCGAGCAGTGCCGGATTTAAAACAGGTGCCGCCCTAGGCCCTTTTAAATATGCCGCCCCTACCCCACTATACCCCACCCAAAATGTAGTATTAATAATAATAATATCAATTTACGCAGTTACATAAATGCATAAAATATTTAGGTATATGATTTTTTTTTCATTTCTTACGAAATTTGCCGCCCTAGGCCCGAGCCTCACGGGCCTATGCGTAAATCCGGCCCTGGATCCGAGCAATCCAACTGATTCGTCGGTCAATTTTTGAACACTGTAAGTTGGTGGACGAATTTTGAAATTTGTTGCACTTCATATTTTCACCGCGGGGCCAATTTCCAATTTTGCACTGCCAAGTTCACGCCAGGGCACTCGGGCATCCGAGTTCCGTCCCAAGAACCTTTTTTTACAGCGGTTAAAAAAAAGGTTTATACCAATTATTCCGTCCTTAATAATTTTCATAATTTAGTAGTAATAATTTGTAAAAATATTGTTGCTATAAAATGCATACAAGAAAAAATATATATTATTAGTAGGTAGGTACATCTTCATAATTTGTGATATTGTTAAATTCGATTTATAATCTAACCTAATGGATTTGGTGTATACGTTAACAAAACCCGGACGGAACTAGTATATCTTTAAATTCAATTTTTATAATCGGGACGGAACTCGGATGCAGCCCACACCAGCACCGCAACTATTTGGCCCCCCAAAGTCACGATAAGGGTTGTCAAGGTGACTTACGGTGCACTCTGCTGGTAAGTACCTGTATTTTTTTTTTATTACTTAGTAAAGGCTACGACAACGTAGGTTTTTAGTCTGCAATATCTTAATATTCAAACACAGAGGTATGAATGTACATTAGAACTAAATACTAGTATTGAAAAATTATTTATAGTTTATGTAGCGGAAAAATGCACTGCAGATTTCAACACATTTATCTACACTGAGGGCTTGGTGAAGTGTGATAGGGTTTGCGTGTTGCATTACTGCAAGTGTCGCACACGGGTGAAGGTTCCTTCCTGATGAGGTACTACGCATGTGTTAGACGAGAGTGGTCTTTTTTAGTTCGGCTAATAGTACAACAACTGTCTCTCTTCTTTTTGTGTCAGGAGGGTATTATTTTAGTCGTTTTAAAAACATTTTTACATTTTTCAATATTCGTTATAGAGAGTATTTTATTTTTGTGAAAATTGTAAATTAAACGCAGCCGCGGATCTGGCAGAGGAGGGACTCACCACACACCACCAACCCGTTTGGCCACCACTGTGTACACGCGATGTATGATCGGTTGGGAGTTGAGTAAAATATTTGACCGGAGCTGATTACCTTATAATATATTATAATATGTACACAGCACACATTATTATTATTATCATCATCATTATTATACCTATACATAATGCACATACCATACGTCCGCATGTTATAGGTAGGTATATAATATACACTCGTATACTATAATATAGGTATGTATAGTGTACACTTCACGAGACTACAATCTTATTGACCATTAGACCGTCGTCGTCAATGCGTCGACCGTGAAAACAGTAATCCTAACCGGAAGTGTAAAACGTTGTGAAATACGTACGTATACAAAAGAATAATAATATCAAAAGACTACCTATATCGATCGCCGTCTTAAATTAATCGGAATTTAATGACTTATAATTAAATAATTGATATTTGCAATGGCATTCTAATATACGTTTTACAATATCGTTTAACCTTACAGAACAGATTATTTTCACGTGGGAATGCAAATAAAAGTCGATTATAATAATAATATAATATGTATAACAAGAATGTACCTAAGACAATATTAAACTCTTGAACGCGAAAATCTAAATTATAGTATAGATAAAAATGTTTAAAGAACAACAATAATTAAACGTATCAAATAACAATTATATACGCCGTCTCGGTTTAATGTGCACAATTAAACAGCATGATATATCACAAAACTACTGTAAATTATTCCCCTTGGGAAACACATTTTTTGTTGAGTATTTTGTTTGTGATTAGATAGTTTCAGCAACTGACGCATAAAGGCAATCAATTTTTTTTTTTTATTGCTTTTCAATGCATTTAAATCATCACTAAAAAGTGATTAATAACGCTACAAAAAATGTACGGATTGAACACCTGCAGTATTGAATTTAGTCGGGAGATCAACGCGAACGATTACTATTTAAACGCTACAAAATATTAGCCTTTTGTTAATCCATAACGACTAACGTGATTCAAATATTCTTCAAAATTGTTACCACGTGGTTTGTGCGTGTGCTCATATCGTACTCAGAAAGATGTTTAATATAATATTATATTATAATATAGTATACATAGGGTTTTAAAATTTCATGAAACTTTCATGAAATATTTCATTCACATAAAAAATAAAATATACCAAAAACTATAAGAAAAAAAAGTCGTTTTTAATTTATGTCCGTATAATTAGGGAGAGAGAAGAACATGTTCAAGATTAACTATGTCTATTTTATGAATACACAAATTGTTTATAGTGCAATAGTGTTCATGGCTTTCTGAAGATGGCCTGGACCGGCTAGACCTAATCAGTAATCACTAATCAATAATCGCATATACTTACCAATACATTTGTGGATTGTTATTGATTAATTTATCATCATTTTATTAATTCATATTACAAAACAATTTCTCTATTACATCATATATACAAATACAGATATGAAATAATACAATAATACTTCATTTACTACCAGGTATTTTGGGTCTTTAGGTTTCTTTTACAAAATAACATATGATTAATAACTAATTAATAATAATTATCCTACTACATATGTAAAAAAAAAATATTTTTCAATATTTCATGAGGAGTGAAATTTGAAATTTTGAAATATTTCAAATTTAAAACCTTACACATAATATCATACTCAGAAAGGTGTTTAATATAATATTATATAGTAGGTATACCGATATACCATAAAACCGTTCGGTGGTCAGACAGAAACTCAGTTGGAAATAATAATAATATGGTCAATGGCCATCTCGTGCGTGTGATGTTATAATATGCGATTGTCCGAGACACAATCGTGTCGGGGCTGACCGTTTTCGATAACGTCGATCGTTTCCTGTTTGCGGGTGGTATACACACGCGCTCACCCACCCACACACACACACACACTTACACACAAACACACACAAACGCACAAACACACGCAAACGCACAAACACGCGGTGTGCAGTTGTCGAAACAGAATGAGGCGCACCAGCGGCGGCGGACTGCCAAAATCGTTGCGGCAGGTCATTCGACTTGCAACGTTCACGTGTTGTTAGGCATGCAGCTGAATCTCGAAGCCGATGTCACACGACCATTGCATATTATTATTAACTATTATTATTATCGTTGAAGACTGACCGTCGCCGCCGCCGCCAACATTGACCCACGTGTCGACCGAGGAACTGAAATTTTATGAAAATATATAAAAAGGAACCATAATAATTTATTGTTATGCGCGTATCCATCCCACACAATGCTGTTATTATTACCTACTAAAGGGCCGTTGGCACATAATTCGATCTGACATTTAACGATTGTAAGTGGGTAAAATATAAAGCAATATATATTATAGATATTATATGGTATCAGGGCTGGCAAACGTTATATTATATATGACAAACAAACGATTGGAATCTGTAAACGTAATGAAAACGGAAAATAAAAATAATTAAATACCACGAAAAAAAAGACGGTAGTCAAGTAAAAATCCACGGAAAAAAGCCAAGAAAAAAAAACCGTGGAAAAAAGCCAAGGAAAAAATAATCCACGGAAAAAAAAGTCAAATTTTTTTTTCCAACCGCACATCATTGTAAAACCAATACATTCATTGCTCCGTTCAGAATATAAAATACACATTCTAAAATCGACACATTCATTACTACAGAATACTATTGCTATTATTATTATAAATTAAAATTAAAATATTAACAACACTTAATATAACTATTTTTTTTTATATAAATAAATTGGATTTTTTTCTGTGGATTATTTTTCCCGCTGTTTTTTTTCTTGCCTTTTTTTTCTACATTCGAACAAAACAAAAGGTTTATCAATATGTATAATATATATTATTAAACAAAAAATAACTCGAAACGAAACAATTTAAAAATTAAAAATATTTTAAAGTTTTAATTCTAAATAACGACGAAAGTTGCTAATATTGTATCTGCTGTATGACGTTTAGATTGCGAGTAACATAAACGAAAATTTAATTAATCAAACGCGATAGCTCTGATTTGTATCGATAAACCTATACCGATAATATAGTCAGATATATTATATCGATGAATTGGATTTAAAGAAATAGAGACCAACTGCCTCGTAGCTGATCGGGTACAAAAGTGTAAGAGCATTTAAAAATATTTTACTTACTCTTAAAATTTCCATCATAAGTCGTGTTTTATATGTATATTCAATAGTTTTTGAGCAATTAAAATAATATTATTACTTTCAATGTTTTATTGGGTCCTTGCTTTTTACAAAATAAATGATATTACATAATAATATATCGTATTAAAATAATAAAATAGGATCAGAATATATAACGCGTGTATTGGCAGATTTCTAGACGCGGGGGGGGGAGGGGTCAGTGGAAAATTTTTTTCCCAGGGCGCACATAATACTGCGCAATTTAATCTGAGTCATGTGTTATTGACTAGGTCGTGAGAACCTATACGTTTTTCGATTAGAACGTGTGCCGTATGTATTATACATCGGTAAATATTATAATGATATAATTAGACTGCTGGTATATATTATATTATAATACGAAATTATTGTATTACACTTATCTCGTGTAAATGTCGGTTTTTTGTTTGCCGTCACAATATAATAATAATAATAATATAATGGGCAGGTTTATAGTGAGCAAACACGCGCGTGTATAATATCTGCAGCAGACTGTTGTTTACCGTGCGATTACCGCAGCCGCCGCCGCCGCCGGACCGGACGTTTACCGCGGTTCGAAACGAGAAAGCGTACGTTATATCATTATTATATTATACCGTGTTCCAATATCGATATGGTCGCCACAGACCTGCAACACAATAATAATATAATTATTATTATACGAGTCTGCCGGGCGGGCACCATGTGCGCGAGCTTGACATTGACAAGTAGACCGATCGCTGATCAAAGTCGCCCGGTCGCGGTGTATAGGTCATATTATTATTATAAATCGTCTGCGAACGTTATCGAAAATATATAATATGGCCAACGGATGTCAAAAATAATATAATAATAATAATATAACGTGTATGCATAATATAATATTATATTATTATCGGGTGCGTACGGTTTATTTTTATTCGAAACCGTACCTATATAGCTGCAGGTGAGGTATAGGTTCCGGCTGCATCCGAGTTGGGAATTAAAAATTGTTACACAAGTTGTGTCCGGGATTTTTTCAGATACTTGTTGAGTCCCTAATTTTTTTTATCGTATAGTGAGACGGAGTATGGGCCGGTCATGACGAGTGTTTGGTCGTCATTTTATTTTTATAATATTATGGTATAGTGAGAAATAATTAGTACAAATATTAGTAAAAAATATCATTGAACCGAATTATTAGATCGAAACGTATAGTTGTAGCTGCAGTAATCAAACGTTGGGAATCCAAAAACTCACGTACGTGTCCAAAGCCCCCCCCCCCCACATTGGAGTTTTCAAATTTTTTTTTGGCAAATATTTAGCATGTAATTATGATGTATTTGCATGCTAACTTTTGGAATTTGCATGTGTTCTAATTTAAAGTGGTATCAAAAATAGGGGGGGCTGCAGTAACGTGTCTCCTACTCCCCCCACACATGAACACCACATATTTTCAAATTCTAACCTAACCTAACCTAACCTTTTCCTGGCCAATATTTAGCATGTAATTAGCATGCATTTGCACTGTTGGTCCCACAAGTCTATCGTCGTCCGTTGGTTCGCAAAATTCGTTTTCCTAATTTTCGCGTGTCCCCATTTCCCCCACCTATTTTTCGATAACACATTAAATTAAAACGCATTAAAATCCAAAAATTAGCATGTTAAATATTTGCCAAAATTTGAAAATTCCAATGTGAGGGGGCTAGGGCTGAGGTCAAAAACTCGGTGGACCGATACCTATTGCTTACTCTGCGGTGGACGGAAACAACACACTCCGACCACTCGACCAGTACAATAATTATTATAGGAACAGGGTTGGGAGTTTATAGCACTTTAAATTGAATAAATATGAGCTAAAAATACGCAATAAAAACAACAAAAAAAAGGAAATGTATTAATTAATATTTTTTTAATCACTTACAAATTATTATAGATAGTAACTTATATTTTGAAACAATTTAGTCACTCTGATCAGAATCCTGAAGGGCTGTAAAAATAATTACCAATTAGTTATCTTCAAAAATGTAAAATAAAAAGTAAGCTATTAAAATGTTTACCTTGAGTGTTACGCATTGAATTATTAAATGCTTGGCTAGATTTTCGAATTTGAACTTACGCAGTGGGTTGTCTGCCAACAAAGTTTTGTACGTCGAAAATGAGCGTTCGGCGTCCACTATAATAATTGCGGTGCCAAAAAAGCACTAAAATCTAAAAAATCGCAAAACATGCAAAATCAAATTAAAAACTCGAGTTCTTTGTATGTCATGAAACACATTTTTAGATTACTCTGCAAGCATCTTATAAAAAATATGCAAATGCCAACCCTGATTATACATAGGTAATACGCGATACAAAAAAAATTATTGTAACTTTTACGACGACGTGTCGAATCACTCCGTATATATATGATGGACACGGACGTTTTAACAATATTATAATATTATAATATAGCCACCCCACAGCATCACAACAGAATTATTTTAATATTTATATCCTCGGCGTAGGTTTACGCGTTTACCGACTTACTTTTCAAAGCTACCAGCTACGTACACGACTATAGGCAATATGTAAAATGATGGACGGTCTCGAAAATGGTCTAAGAACGATTAAGAAAATACAGACGAGGGGTTTACGACAGAACTTATTATTGTCGATACGATACAATATAATAATAATATAATAATATAATTCTTCTTCTTCTTTTGATTTTGTGATTTATATGTGAACATTCGACTCAGACTTATCTGACCGTATATAATATAACCATTGTTTACCGATTATAATATTTTAAATCCGTTCGGTCGTCATTTTAGACGGACCTACACAGCACTGCACCGTACACGGGTTAAGTGACTTTTTTAGAACCATTCGTTACGATAACCACTATATGCCTACTGTTATTATAATATTATTGTGTTTAAGCATTATAAAATACGACACAGGCGCGTCTGATACTATATATTATAGTAGTATGGTAATTACTCGACATCGGGTTACGATTTGTTTGTTCGGAAAAAAAATCAACAGGTAGATATATATTTTTTTTAACAAGAGATGTGGTTTGAAAAGTTCAACTACGAAATTTTCGATTTTACAGTAAAATAAAGCGTGTACAACAGCGGTAATAATAGGTAGGATATAATGTACGCCGTGTGTTTAATAAATTGTGGCTTTGATCAATAATTATTTATATGAGAAATACGGGTGAAAATTTGACCTTGGAAATCGTACAAAGAAACGGATGGCTATATTATAATAATTATTGATAAGTGCAAGGTACCTTTACTATTATTTCAGATTCTATAATTTATTATTGTACATAATATATTATGTAATAATATGAAGAAATATTATATTACTCATTGTTTTTTTCGGCATTGTTGTGAACTTTTGTGACTAGTTCAGTGCGCGCGCGCCTACGAGTGATGTTAATAATTTTAATAATATTATATTATATGACGATATCGATGAAATAGCCGCATTACTCTATATTATTATTACAACCGCATAAACACGCTGTTAAAGTTGAACATATTATTATTATGACTTCAAATAATAATAATATCATCTCGGAGATGTCAAATTACTCTTTGGTTAATCACCTTCGTTCCTACGAGAACACGTCTTTATGTATTTTACAAGTGTGTTAACTTCAACTCCGATCTGCACATCATTATATAGACAATAATAATAATATATACAACATATATTATATTGACAACTTAATCACGCTACCGTCTAAATGTAGACCATAACAAAATAAATCAACCGAAAAAATTTGAACTTTGAAAAATCCAACCAATCAAAATCATCATTTTGCATACACTTCTATAATATACGTCGAAGTCGATGTTTTTTTACGTATACTATAGACAGCCCGACGGCTGTACATATAACAATATTATTATTATAACTTTCAAAATTGAAAATTTTACTCCTCATGAAAAATTTCAATGAAATTTCGAAAAATATTTTTTTTTACATAGGTATGCAGTAGGGACGTATATGATATTACTATATTAGTATTTATTAATAATTATTGTTTATTAGTTATTCCTCGTATCTTATTTTGTAAAAGAAACCTAAAGACCTAGGTACTTGGTAGTAAATTAAGTATAGTATTGTATTATTTAATCGCATAACTGTATTTGTTTGGAGACGAGTATATTATTTTGAAAGTTTTGAGAAAAAAAGAAAAATACATAATTATAGAGAAATTGTATTGTTTAATGTGAATTAATATAATGATAATAAATTAATAAATAATAATTCACAAATGTATTGGGAGTTATATGCGATTATTGATTAGTGATTACTGATTAGGTCTCTAGCCAGTCCAGGCCATCTTCAGATAGCCATGAACCCTATTGCACTAGTCACTATAATAAACAATTTGTATATTCATACTATCGACTAGTAATTTTAAACATGTTCTTCTCTAACTCTAATTATACGGGTGTAACTTAAAAACAACTTTTTTCTATTTTTTTTTTTTATAACTGATGGTATATTTTTATTTTTCATGTGAATGAAATATTTCATGAAAGTTTCACGAAAAATTTCAAGAAAATAGATTGCATGACATTTTAGAACCCTAATTATTATTATAGTGATGTAAAATTTAAAAATTTAATTTTCGATTAATGTTTTAGAGGGCGTTTTTGAAATGTATGTACCTATTTTAAAATAACACATTTTCCCATTGGCCAGTGCTACACATTGGTATGGTGAAAAAATTGTTTTCATTACCTTGTCTCATTTCATTATGATATAGTCTTTAGTTTTAGTATGAGCATTTTTCAGGAAATTTTCCATTTACACGACTACGTTGTACACATAGTACAAACGTACGGGTGTGCTGGACAGCAATATTATATCTGTCTACAGACCGAAGACCATATACTATATTATATACATAATACGCCTGCGGGAACACTATAAATAATATCTGACGACTGTGCAGAGGGAAACTAAAGTGATTTAAAAAAAAAAAAAAAAAAAAACAACAACGATTAGTGTACGGGATTTGTTATACTCTCCATTTGTAGATGATAATATTATATTATAGTGAGCGCGTATATAATAATATAATGGTACCTAAGCGTATTATATAGAGACAGTGGTCGTCGTAAAAGGAATTTTTCCGAAAGCAGAAGGGAAAAAAAACTCTGTTGTATATCCAAACGTCTCATTCCACGTCGTCGTTTGACACGCGGCAGAGCTGCACGGCCTGTATGTACCGCGGTATACTACGCGTATAGTCAAATGACAAACATGCGATGTTTTACGTCTGGTCTCGTTGGTGTAGTAGGTACGTTACCGCGGTAACGTGGTTCGTGCAGCACCCTGTACAGCGCATGATTTCGAGCGTGACTAAATGTCGTTTTGTTGTAGACTATGGTCGGACCATACGATGTGTACATTATATATTGTAGAGAAGGGTTCGTCTTCTTTTTCACCGCCGCCGCCGCCGACGATGACACACATAATATATGTTTCGAATTTATGATTAATATGATACAATATATGCCATGTACCTACCCTTTTTTTCCCTCTAATATCCACAGCCCCTAATCCGCCCGTCCGGCCATCGGGGTGGATTGGGGGGTGTGGGCGGCGAGAGGGGGGAAAGGGAGCCGCCACTTGTGGAATTTCTTCCGTCTGCCGCACACACGTTTTTATATATTATATTATACGTAGCGCTTGCGGCGTGCACACACACGAATAATTATTATTATTCGTCGTCGTCATCATCATTAGCGCACGAACTTTGTTGCACAATACGCGAGTTTTTTTTCAGTTTTTTTTTTCTGCTCGTTAGATATTTTATATTACTATAATACGTAAGCTATAAAATATTAATTTCATATACGGCTATAATATAATACGAGTGATATTATAGTATATCAAAAGTTTTTAGCACGTGTTATTTTTGCACATTCAGAGATTTTTAATTTGAAGTGCACGTTGACCAGAAAGTCTTAGTGAAAAAAAAACTTTGAAAATTATTAAGAATAGAGACATTGGTTTGAGGTTTAAATATCGTGCCATGAGTTTGTGATCGAAAATAGCTCTGTATAGGTACCTACTTCGGAGCTCGTATTTGTTTTATAATACTATACTTATTATTATATGCGTATCTATCGTAAATCGATATTGTAGACGTGAAGAGTGTATAGAATCATAAAAATACCAATGTTTTGTACGATTGAAAACGAACGTATTAAAACATACTATTTACTTTTTTTATTACTGTAAGGCATCACTACAATTTTATTATACTGCAGCTAGTCCAAACGTATACGGGAACTTGATTTTACCAACACAAGCTGTTTTCACGACAGGAGTGTTGCACATTATCATAATAGATATTATTATGGGATATCTGTTCTTATTTAAAGTAATACATTGTCGGGCACAATTTACATTTAATGTTTTTTTTCTTTAATATGTGAAATAAATAAAACATTTCAATATTAATACCTATACTTTTTTTGTAAAGCATTCGATTTCGAGCCCTTATCATCATTATCGTCATCATCGTCATTATCATCAACATAATATGTAATAACAGTATAAATCGTTTACGAGAATTTAACTTTACCGACACAAGCCGGGTTCACAACAGGGGGTGTTGCACATTATTATAATTAGGGTTTGAAATTTTTAAATATAACTTGTGAAATATTTTAATAAAATATTGAAAAGCATTTTTTTTTTTTACATATGCAGTAGGAACGTAGATGATATTACTATATTAGTATTTATTAATTATTATTTATTAGTTATTCTTCATATCTTATTTTGTAAAAGAAACCTAAATACCTAAATTACCTGGTAGTAAATGAAGGTTAAGTTAATAAATAATTAAAATTATTGTATTGTTTCATTTCTGTATTTGTTTGGAGACGAATAATATTATTTTAAACGTTTTGAGAAAAAAAAGAAAATTATATAATAGAGAAATTGTATTGTAATGTGAATTAATATAATAATAATGAATTAATAAATAATAATTCACAAATGTTTTGGTAAGCTTATGCGATTATTGATTAGTGATCACTGATTTGAACCGTCTTCAGAAAGCCATGGACACTATTGCACTAGTCACTAGTCACATAATATTATAATAAACAATTTGTGTATTCATACAATAGACATGGGTAATTTTAAACATTTTCTTCTCTCGCCCTAATAACACGGGTGTAACTTGAAAAAAAACTTTTTTATGTTTTTATTTTCTTGTGAATGAAATATTTCGAGAAAATAAAATTCATGCAATTTTAAAACCTTAATTATAATAGGTATTATGGCCGGATATCTGTTCTTATTTAAAGTAATAAATTGTCGTGCACAATATTTGCATTTAGTGTTTTTTTTCTATATTATGTAAAATAAATAAAAAAATTTAATATTATCATAGCTATACTTTTGGGGCATTCAATTTCAAGCCCTTATCACCATAATAACAACAATAATATACCTATATCTATACGTTTGTGATTTGTGTGTATATTACGATGTGCGTACGGTTTGCTTGTAGGTCGCGAGGCGTTTCTCAATTGATGCGTTTTTTAATAAGGATGTGGTGGATGAATGAGTTTTTTTGCGACCGTGAAAATACAGAAATAAAAATAATAAACGTAAGCGCGCGCTATTAAATTGAATTGGGAAATAAAAAAAAAAAAATACGTTTAACAGTAGTTCAAGGCAAGGAACACGATGGACACACATATGCCGTCCACGTGCGTCATGATGTGTTTCGCCGTACACGATGATGATATACCTAACGAGGTACGGACTTCGCGTAGGTATAATATCATTATTATAACATTTATATAACATAATAATATTATCATAGCAGGTGTAGATACGTAATATTATATATACCTAGGTATAATAATACCATGAAATATGCGATATTTCCCGGTGACGCGTGTGGCTCGAACGCCGGCTATAATATAGGAGGTACATACACATAATATGCGAGTGGGTATTATTATACTTCGCAAGTAATTATTGTTAAGTACCCTATATATGCATTAATATATTATACTCACAATAATATGACGTGTAATAATAATACGAAAACGTCTCGCGCGGTTTTGTGTTCTCTCTCGCTGTGACGTCGTGAGAGACTGTAAGTCAATCCTTTTTCGCGGACGTAAGCAGTGTGCTGTGCGCGCCACAACACTTGTCTGTATAATATATTATTATTATTATTATTATTATTATAATACTTTTGCGGTTTATTGTAGTCTGCGTGAAGTCCGTGAGCATAAATAAGTAGGTATAATGTACCTATAACCTATACGGGTACACTTCAGTCCATAATATTATTAGGTATATAAAATGTACAGGGTTATTCGCCACTCATCCCCGTTTTTTCCTCGAAAAACGAATTATTTATTCGAATATTCTGATTTCGGGAATTTTTAAACGCGTATACGCTCGAGGACGGTTTTTTCAAATTCTTGAATTTTTTCATAATAATATTTAAACGTATATTATTAAGATCAGTGTACTGTGTGATACTGTGATTCACCGAGCTTGATCGGGGTGATCAAGGGGGTCGCCTTTTCCTCTAATAGTGAGTTATTTATTCAAATTCTGATTTTGGGAATTTTTAAATGAGTATAAACTCGACGACCGTTTTTTTCAAGTTCTTGAATTTTTTTGGTCATACTTGAGGAGTGGACACAATGGCGATACAAACTTTTGTATTATTATTATTTATTACTGCAAATTATTTAGCAAATAGTTATTTTTGAAAACGTTTGTGTACCAAATTCTAAATTCTAACGAGTAGTTTCTCGGTTATTAAAAATATGTAAGTACTTAGGATAATAGTCCTTAAAAATGGTTTTACAAAAATATGAAATAGATATATTATCGAATCTATTATTTATTTTAATTGGGTCGTTTTTACAGATTATCAATGTCGATTGATAAAAATATTAATCACCAACATTTTCAAATCACCATACCTTGACCCATTTCACCTATTATCCTTAGAACACAAAGTTAAATAACTCAAAAACAATAATACTCATACGAATTTTGATTCTGATACGTCAACGTTTTCAGAAAAACGATTCACTTTACAAATATAATTACAGTAGAAAAACAGAAGTTTGTAACTCCACTGCAAGACACTCCCTGAGTAATAGTTACGAAAATCTCAAGAATTTAAAAATAATATAGTCTTTAAGTATATGATATTTAAAATTTTTTAAAAATCATATTTAAAATAACGCTGCACGATTTGCAGATAAATGGAGGTGAGCAGGCTTGGTGAATCACCCTGTATGCTATTATATTATGCGTTTTAATGTTATTATGAAGTTATATTACGCTCTTAAGTCTCGATATTGTTCGATACCTGCGCAGCTTCCTTGGCATAATATTGTATTATTATTATATTATGGTCAGACTGCCGTATAGATATACAATACGTCTATTAAAATATAATAATTATATATACGTGCATAAAAATTACGAGACGAAAAATTATTGTAATTTTTTAATTAAGCTCCGTGATTATAATATCATCATCATCGTCGTCGTCGTTATTATTATTATTACTATATATGCTATTAACCACATCGTGCGGTTGTAGCTGGATGTGCACTATAGGGACGCATTTTTATTTTTTTAGGCACGTACAACAGCGTTGTTATTATAATATCATGTACTGTGAATAATATTGTGTTGTAAGAGATATAACAATAAAAAAACACACACAACTTTACGTCTATTTTAATATAATTTTCGACAAATATATCGACGTTTGTATTTTTCCGATAAATATAAGTATTTTTTTTTTTCATAAATTTGTCTAAGTCTTAACCTTTGAGTATTTTACTGGTAATTATACCTATGATATGGGTACGGGATGCCGCACGAGAATGGTTACAACAAAATACAAAAACACACCATAGAGATATATTCTACTGAAAGTGAACGTGACTGGCTCAAAATCGAATATAGCGATCATATTGTTATTACAACGATGATCATCAGGAAATTTATGTTGACGTTATAACCACAGAAGTACCTGTTATTATACACGGTTAAAATTTGAATAATAATACGGACGACGTGTCCCCAGAGTATTAAAATCATATTTTGACGCACCTGAACAGATGACCCTTAAAATCCAACAAGGCGATCGCGGATGATTAATGGAACTAATATTATAATCGTGTTGTGGAAAATATAATCACACCTGCCGTGATTTATGACTGTTCTTGTTTATATATTACCACTGCTGTAACATATATATATATATATACATATTTCAAGACAGACGAAAAAGATGGACAGGACAACGTGTTGAAATATCAATTTAGTAATACATAATATAATATAACTATAGGGTCAGGATTTGTATGAATTAATAAATATGCATGCGCTATAATGCACTTTAACATTACAAAAAATAGCTAAATATTTGCTCGAGATTATTAAAAAAAAATATGCATTAAACATTTTCATATTTAAATTATTTGATAACGATCGAGGAAGTGATGTTTAAAAAATATAATTATTAACTCATCTTGATTACAATTATTATTATCACAAATACATATATTATATAAATGACTTTATTGAGAGAGTTGAATTCAACACAAACGGTTTGCTTTAAAATATGTTCGACTGTGTATCTCCGTGTGCAGCAATATTATATAGAATTCCCGACATTAAATAAGAGATAATTTTCATATGATCTATATAAAAATATACAGATGTACTAACATACTGTTTTGTAGGTTAGGTTAGGTTTTGATACGCTACTGTTTTAGTTGATAACGTTTTGGTTTTTTTTATCGAAAACTATAAAATAAGTGATTAAATCTAGAAAAAATACAAAACATTACGCACTATTGCACTTTTATCGGAAAATATGCAAATATATAGCACATACAATGTTGATATTTGAATCTAGACATCGTGAAAAAATTTTTTATCAAAAAATACAATATGCAATAGGACAACGCAAAAAAAAAATGTTGCAAAATCATAGACATCCATTGTTACCGATATATAACATATCAATAGAAAGCCAGAAGTTCAAGTATTATAATATTAGGGTTTTAAATTTGAAAAATTTGAAAATTGAAAATTTCACTACTCGTGAAATATTGAAAAATATTTTTTTTTACACGTGCAGTAGGAACGTAGATGCAGATATTACTATATTAATATTTATTAATTTTTAGTTATTACTCATATCTTATTTTGTAAAAGAAACCTAAAGACCTAAAGTACCTGGTAGTAAATTAAGTTTATTATTTCATATCTGTATTTGTTTGGAGATGAATAATATTATTTTGAACGAGAAAAAAAAGAAAAATACATAATAGAGAAATCGTATTGTAATGTAAATTAATATAATGCTAATAAATCAATAAATAATAATTTACAAATGTATTGGTAAGTATAATTATGATCATTGATTATTGTTGGCATATTTATTTTTATTTCATGAAACTTCCATGAAATATTTCAAGAATATAAATTTCATGCAATTTTAAAACCCTAATTATTATAATTATTATCGTCCACCGTCGGTTGTTAGCAATTTAAATTCACGGTAAATAAACTAAAATCACAAAATATTATGTATGGGTACCTATTATATTATTATATCATTATTCGAGATAATATCTACAGAGTCGTTGGGCCATATTATTATTATTGTAGAACTTAACTACTGTAAAACGCGTTCGTTACACATAATAATAATAATAATAATAATATCATAATAGCAGGTCGGCTAATGTACGCACGGCCAAGCGGGTAATATGAGCTCAATCGTTTGAACAGTAATACATAGTGGCATTTCATTAGTGCACTTTGCACAGAGTAGGTAGCTATTGTTTTGTGTTTACTCGCGGTGACAGTCGATAATAATATGGTAAATCACATATATTTTCTGATCGGCACCTTTATATTGTACGATATTATGTTGTCTTACGTCATGACAAAAATATTGTACATCACGCGTGTTTTAAAAAATAGAGCAATAATTTTCGAGTATTTAATATATTATAATATTATATTATGACGTATTTCACCTGGCATTGTGCAATAATGACTGTGTGGACACTAGAGCTTGTCGCATATGTATAACATAATAGTATAGGCAATAGAAAAGAAACGAATTTTGACGATTTTGTTGTTACAGTTACATTTAACTCTATAAGTCAAAATTCGTTAATAAAATAAACCGTATATTATGAATCGTATATTTCAAAAATAAAGCATCCGTTTGAATTTTAAAAGTTACCCCCAAAATCTAGCACCTACTAATTAATGAAGATATTAATTAAAATCAAATTAATGTAGATCATGTGATTCGAAAAGGTTTTTACACAGGTCATTTTTTGCTAATTTAAATAATACATTTCATATTGAAATGTACTGTCACATATATAATTTGAAACACCCTATATTATATATATATTGACATTTTTGAAATCTTTATAATATCATTGTGATACGAATCGAAAGACTGAATATAAACATTTTAAATGTACACAATATTTTCCAATATATTTGGATGGGTTATCAGTTTTTGCGTTGAGTTTATTGATTTAAATCAAGAAAGTAAAGTACAAGGTTCATGAAAATCAGTAATATATTCATCATCTCATCGTATAATAGGTATGTAATTAAATTAATTATTCAAACTAAGCGGTTTATAGTTATATTCACTTTTTTTTTTTGCAATTAATAGTTTTATAAATACGGTTTATTTTTTTTTTTTTGAAGCGATTGGGTAATTGATTTAACGTTTGCATTAGTGTCGAACAAACAGGATCTATTTTAACGCGTTAAACGTACAACTAAAAACTTTTACGGATTGATATATTTTATAATGACATTTTGAAGAAATCGCGGACAAAATATAATAACAATATATGCCAACAAATACTTTGAGCTTAGCGTCCGTTCAAAACGATAAAAATATTAAAACATAATATTGAGGTAGGTATTATTATATTATTCAGAAACACGTTACGGAATGCTATTCTGTTATATTTTACTTATAATTTACCGGCGGAATAAAATAACTTAGGTTAATAGGTGGGAACTAAATGTGCACATTCATAATAATTTTTAATGCGAATACAATTTGAATGCTTATAACATATTGACGTTGGCTAAAATATCGAAAAGTAAAAAGTTGGACAAACTATCAATTTAATATTTTATCCACAGTACTTTTGACTAGTATTTATAACTCGTCAACATTTTGGTGCTTATTAACGCAGATAAATGTAGTTTAAAAAAAGTATACCTATACGAAAAAATATGACTTTAGCACTGCAAAATAATTCATTTGAAATTATTATATTCAAATCGGTCAATTAATGTTAAATAATTTTAATGACTATAATTTGTAGTTTAAAATAATAAATTGTTTATTTTTACATAATTTTAAGTCGTCAAATACATCATTATTTTAAAAAGAATAACATTTTTGGTGCACTATTCGATACATAAAAAATTGAATTTTAGACGAGTTATTTACGAGTTACAAGTATTTAAAGTTTGATGACCGGAGTGGAGTGGTACAGGTGCCGCGTACCCCGCAAAATGTCGGTCCACCACTCCGCTTCTCAAAACTTTGAATATGAGTACTTAACTTTGGTATAGTTTATTAGTAATAACCTTCTCCGAAATGTGATTCTTGTAGATCGAAATGCTTCCTCTGCTGAGGAATATGAAATTATGAAACCTACGTTGTCATTCGAGTGGAAATCTTAATGCACTTGACAGAGATAACAAATGGTAAAAATATCAATTTGTTTTCAAAAATGTTGTTTAGTAAAGTTATAATGAGTGACTTGGGTTAAACGGATCGCTCCGTATATGCCACAGTTTTTGGTTGAAAACTGTCAGACATGATATATTTTGCTGAATGTAAATAATTGTGATAAACGCTATTATTATAATATTGTAGTGATTAATTGTCCAAAACCGTTCTATGATATTGAGAGTAAAAGCAGATAAATAAATTAGGCTCACCAGCGCGTTGTACTATTAACATTATCGGCTGTGATATTATTTATATTATTATATTATATATCATCTGAATGAGGATTTAAAAAAAAAAAAAACCGATACCAAAAATGCCTACACAAAATGTATTATATTATTTTATATAAACCATATTAACCATTTATAACGTCCTAAACATATAATATTAATATTATTATAATACGACGCTATGCCCCAGCGTATTATATGGAAAAAAAAATGATAATTATCGTCAGAACGATATTATTATTGACATCGACCAAATGGCACCCGCATAGGAGATAAAAGAGAGACATCTGGTAAGCCGATGGCGTTAATCGTATAATATATAATGTATGAGAGAATATTTTTGTGGCCAACTCGACAAGTCGGACGAGTGTGTTGTGTCGTCTATGTAGATAGAGTTTGAGCAGCAACACTCGAGGTCCACGCAATTCGTATTATTTTTCGACCGATTTTAACCGTTTTTGTAAAACAAATCGAAATTTTAAACGATTACACTTGGAACTGTTCGCCCTATAGAACTGCAAGACGAACTGCCAAGCACCTATATATTATTAATGTTACAAAAATATTTAAGAACACAATAATAATAATATATTATTAATAATTGTTTAGTAAAAAAAATAATAAGTCAAGTTAGGCTTTGCCGTTTAATTATAATCAGTATTAGGAGTTTATAGCGCATAAAATTGCATAAATATGCGCTATAATATTACCTTAAATATCGCTAAATATGCGCTACAAATATCTATGCAATAAAAACAACAAAAAAAGGGAATTAATATTTTTTTAATCACTTACAAATTATTACAGGTACCTAGTTACTTAAATTTTGAAACCATTTAGTCACTCTGAACAGAATCCCAAAGGGCTGTCAAAAAAATTAACCAATTAATTATCTTCAAAAATGTAAAATAAAAAGTAAGCGATTTAAAATGTTTACCTTGAATTGGCCAGATTTTCGAATTTGAACTTACACAGTGGGTTGTCTGCCAACAAAGTTTTGTACGTCGAAAATGAGCGTTCGGCGTCCACTATAATAATTGCGGTGCCAAAAAAGCACTAAACTCTAAAAAATCACAAACTATGCAAAATACAATTTTTAATTTGAGTTCTCTCTGTGTCATGAAACACATTTTAAGCTAACTATGCAAGAGTCTTATAAAAAATATGCAAATGCTATAAAATGCCAACCCTGATTATATAGGTAAAAATACAACTATTTTTTTTAATAATATCACACAGGTATTATAAATTTGAATCTATTCTTTTTCCCTTTTTCGAAACTTTTTATTTCATCAAAAATATGATTTTTTTCGAATTAAAGATCCTCATTTTCAGGCTTTTATTGTTCCTACGATTCTAATTTGAATAATATACACTTCGGACTGAACACCCAATAAAACATATTTTATAAAATTACGAATAATAAGGCGCACTGTCAATTTTGAGTAAATTGTTATGTGATATATTACATTAAATAGTGGCCCAATCACCGGGTCTAATTATTGTAAATGTAAAACTGTAGTGGCTGCCCAATTTTAAAAAAAAGGTTAATTGTGGCCCAATTCCAGGAACACTTACCACCTTACTTATCTAATATTTAAGATGACGTCAAACGAACAAATGTGTTTTTTTCTGTCTTACAAACATCACGCAACGTTGCGATTTCGCGTTTAAAACTGAACTAATTTTGTGCTGTTAGTTTTAGTTTGTTAACATTGTAGAGCGATTCTAATGTAACTATCGTGTATATATACCTCTAACATCGAATTAAAGGTTCGGAACATTCACTGCGGTGTTTGTGTAGAAGAGTTTTTAATGAAATTTCCATTTCAATCGAGTTATGATTATGTAAATTAATATTACATTATTTAAAACTATACAATAAACTTCAAAATTAAAACATCGAAAAACAAACACGGGTTATAATATATTGTACCTTAAAGTTTGAATATAGGTCAAATTACTCTATAACATTAAATGCAATCAATGATCGTATAATGCAATAAACCTATTATTGTTTATTTAGAGTGTTATAGTAGACTTACATCACAATATGAGTTGCAAGCACATTATATTATGTAAAATGCCCTTTACATAAATATTCCCGATATAGTCAACTAAATATTATAGAGGTACAGATAATTTATTATAAAATGTCATTACAATAAATGCAATTTATTATTAAAATAATTATTCACGTCATTTTTCTATAATATTATAATAAATAAATGTTATATTTATTGGTTAAAATAATGTTACGTTCGAAATAAAAATGCAGTTATCGACTACGGTTAATACAAGAACAAAAAAAAACTAAGGTCATTCACTTCTTCAAGAAGGTATATAAATATTATAATATATCAATAATAATTAAGTAAGGGATATATTATTATGTTTGTACCTTTCATTCCCACGAAGTTTTGAAAAAAACCAAAGGAAACGTTATAATAAGTAGCTACATTAATATTGTATATCTTGTGGGTACGTGCAAATGCCCATAAAAGGCGATTCGTAGTGATTATGTAGACATTTTATTATTTCTTTGATTATATTTCTCTTGTAAGCATTCAAAGTTCGACTTCAATATTATAAAAAACGACATTTAATCGATGGTTGTGTTTTTTTTTTTTTTTATAATATTTGTTATCAAAAAATTAGGTTTCATCGATATTGGGACTAAGATTTATTTAAGAAACATATGCTTATAATTTTTTATTTTCCATTAATTATAATAATTCTACTAAAGTTGACGATTTTATATTTGAAATATTTATTGTATATTTTAATTTTCTACATTGCATAATATATGAGACTTAGTCTAAGATATAAAATTATTATTATGTAAAATATTTATAAATGTATTGATATCTGCCCAGATGATCTCTTACCTACTAATTTGTAAATATAAAAGTGGCAGAATAGGCAAACATAATTTTCACACCTACACGTCATAATATTATTGTGTGTTTTGGATAAAAATATCTTAACTACAAATTCAATAAATAACTCGACTGGTTTAAATATATCAATAAATTATGTATGGTGAAGTAGTGCACTTGAGAAAATTACTTTTGTAATTTTTTATTTGGCAGTTACCTACATATTTAATACGGGACCAATTATAATTAATATACAAAATACAAAAAGGAATTGAAAAGTTTTTTATCTGAAAATATACGTCAGAATGGTTTTTTTTCATACCCGTAAAAAGCTCATGTTTCCAATAATTGTATTTTAATAATATAAAATAATATCATGTTTCAAATCACATCGTTTGTTATTTCTATTTTTTCATTTACATTTCTTGGATTTCGGGCAATAACGATTTTGTACAATAATTTATGAAACGTTAAAAACAGCGTGGTATCTACCTATCATTATAATATATTATTGTGGTGACGAATTATTCGTCTGAGACTAATGGTTCAAGAAGTATCCCGGTGTTATCATTAGTCGACCAATAAACAGTTCAACGGCTGGTAATGGAAATAATACGTATTGTTTCGATAACATTATTTAACTACTACTAAAACCAATAATCGTTTCCATTGCATATGAAAGTGAAATCGCTTTCATATAATATGTCCACCTTGTACGGTGGTTATCGGTTATCGTGTATTTGCTGGAAATGATCGATTCTCGCTTCACAAAAACCTAGACACATTACAATAATTGTTGTCTGTTAAAAACAGATATAAAAAAACACATTAGTTGTTCTTAACGACGAGAATTATAATAGAAGTTTTAAATATAAAATTTATAAATTTATAAATTTTAAAATATTTTTTTTTTACATAGGTATGCAGTAGGAACGTAGATGATATTACTATATTAGTATTTATTATTTATTATTCATATCTTATTTTGTAAAATAAACCTAAAAACCTAAAGTACCTGGTAGTGAATTGAGTATTATTTCATATCTGTATTTGTTTGGAGATGTAAAATATTATTTTGATCGTTTTGAGAAAAAAAAGAAAAATACACAATAGAGAAATTGTATTGTAATGTAAATAATAATTCACAAATGCTCTATATATTATATTATTATTGATAAGTGATTATTGATTAGGTCCAGCCGGTCTAGGTCATCTCCAGAAAGCCATGGATGCAATTATTGCACTGGTCACTATAATATAAACAATTTGTGAATTCATACAATAGACATACTAGGTAATTTTAATCATGTTTTTCTCTCGCCCCAATTTTACGGGCGTAACCTAAAAAAACTTTATTTTTTATAATTGTTGGTATTTTTTAAATTTTTTATGTGAATGAAATGTTTCATAAAAATAAATTTCTAGAAATTTCAAAACCCTAATTATAATGATCGTCCAATAAACTAAAATCACAAAATATTATATATAGGTACCTATATACTATATGTATAATATTATATCATTATTCGAGATATCTACCGAGCCGTTCGGCCATATCACAATATTGTTGTAGAACTAAATTATTGTAAAACGCTTTTGTTACACATAATAATATCATAAAAGCAGGTCGGCTAATGTACGCACTGCTCTCGGGTAATCCGAACTCGATCGTTTGAACAGTAAGAAGTAGAATTTCATAAGTGCACTTTGCAGTAGGTAACTAAATATGTTTTGTGTTTACCCGTGGTGACAGTCGATAATAATATGGAAAACCAGAGTCACGTATTTTCTGATCGGTACCGATAATATTATAATAATCATAATATCATATTATTCATTGTTTATTACTATAACCAGTCTGGGCCATCTTCAGAAAGCCATGGACACTAGTTCACTATAGTCACTATATAATAAATAGTTTGTGTATATTCATACAGTAGACATAGGTAATTTTAAACATGGTCTTCTCTCGCCCTAATTATAATGGCTTGAAAAAAACTTTTTTTTCTATTTTTTTTTTTATAATTTTCGATATATTTTCATTTTTCGTGTGAATGAAATAATTCATTAAAGTTGCATGAAATATTTCAAGAAAATAAACTTCGCGAAATTCTAAAACCCTAATAATTATAACATTATAATAATATAGACGTTCGACGACGCATATTCGGGGAATTTGTATTTTACTAATATTGTCGGTACCTATAACTATAAAAAATACTACGTTAATAATAATAATAATATCAACTAGCCACCATAACCTAGGTAGGTAACCATAAATTGTATATTATTATTGCAGGTATACGATATTTGTTTATTTTTTATTACCCGAGTAATTGGCCACAAACTAAATATACGTTGAATTTTTAAAAAAGGTAGTATGAGATTGGACGACAATAATGTATAACACACAAATATTATACGAATATAATATAACATTTAGGTATTAATTGCAGTATAGGTAACTATATTAAAATTTTGATATTTTTTCTATGTTTTTTGTTTTGATAAATACTATAAGTACAAAATTATTAGTCAAATATTTATTAGTCTTTTTTCAATTAATTATAATTACAATTATTATTTATTATTATTTTTTTTTATAATGCGATAAAGAATTTACAAATTTATATCTGGTTTATTTCCGTTCTTCTAATTTTTAAATTTCATTGAGAATATAATTATTTGGAATTGAAGTTTGTTTCCTGGGTTTAATGTTCCTACTTTTTTTATTTTAATATAAAATTCATCTTACCTGATTTAATATTAAAAAATCGATTAAAACAGTAGCCCCATTATGGCTTACTTTTCTGAAAAAAGATTCATTGTGGCCCCGTTCCAGGGCGCCAATTTCTTTCTTATTAGCTCTGAAGTGGTCGAATGGCCTTAATATCCCGACAAATTAATATGAATTACCTATGAAATTAATCAATTAATTATGAAATTAATTACCTAAATCAATTACCTATGTAATTGGTTCATATTATGTATCCAAAACACCGGCGAAGTTGATGTGTCCATATCGACGGCGTCTTGTTAAAAGGGTGTCTACCGAAATGCTCTCTTTTTCAGGAATAGGTAAATAAAACTTTATATACCTATTCAATATGTTTATATGTATTGTAAAAAATAAAAGTTGATATTATTTTAATCGCAAGTCAGTGAGGATAAATAAAGACTATAAAAAAAAAATGTAATTCGTACTTAACCATTATTTTATTGCCATGTAAAAAATATTTATAGTTGTGTTATGGGCCCTTTTAGCATTTGTATTTCTTCAAGGATCTTTGAAAGACAATTTTTAAATGTGGTATAAGCTCTTTTTTTTTCTTTTTCAAACGTCTTTAGATTAAAAACTAAAATCTATGTATATATCTGAGGTTTTTGAATTTCATGAAATTTATTTTCTTGAAATATTTTATTCACATACAAAATAAAAATATACCAAAAATTATAAAAAAAAAAAATTGAAAAAAGTTTTTTTCAAGTTACACCCTTATAATTAGGGTGAGATAAGAACATGTTTAAAATTACCTATGTTTATTGTATGAATACACAAATTGTCTATTAAAGCGACCAGTGCAATATTGTGTCCATGGCTTTCTGAAGACGGCCTAGACCGGCTAGACCTAATCAGTAATCACTAATCAATAATCATATACTTAATTCATTTGGGAATTATTATTTATTAATTTATTATCATTATATTAATAATTCACATTACAAAACAATTTCTATTTGTATGTAGGTATTTTTCTTTTTTTTCTCAAAACGTTCAAAATAATATTATTTATCTCCAAACAAAATAATACAGATATGAAATAATACAATAATACTTAATTTATACTACCGGGTACTTTAGGTCTTTAGGTTTCTTTTACAAAATAAGATATGAGTAATAACTAACAAACAATTATTAATAAATACTAATATATAATAATATCATCTACGTTTCTAAATTATTTTTCAGTATTTCATTTAAATATTTTACGAGGAGTGAAATTTTGAATTTTGAAATATTTCAAATTTAATACCCTATATGTACCTAAGCCCTTGTAATATTGTAATATATTTTGTAGGGCCCTTTTGTTTCCAAAATAAAATCTTATCATTTTTTTTTTGCTAAGAAATATTAGTTTAATCGTGAAAAATAAAACGATTATGATTTGAGATAATATTACGAATGAAGGATAGGTGAAACGAATAGGTTAAGTTATAATAATATTATAATTAATTCAAACGATATTGAATATTATCGAAAATAACGCTGATAACACGGTATTGGGTAGGTTGTGGATAGATGATATTGTATACAGTTTTATTTCTCTGTCGGGTAAATTCGAATTTCGTCCCGACTGCACGACAGACCTACGAACGTGGCCCGTCCTCGATAATAAAATATATTTTGTTTTTCTGCTGAGTTTTGGTTTTTTACGTTTCGGTCGTTCGAAAAATATTGTGCCACTAGCGAAACGCAAAATCGCGTACGGCGGCGGCGGCGGCGGTGGGTCAACGAGCTTCCACGGATATTTATTTCGAGCGATTTAAAAAATTACGTCCGACGACCGCGAGCTTAACCTACTTGCGTGTCAATATTTTAGTCGCAGGTACGTATTATTATTTTATCGTTATTATTGCGACGTGTGCAGTCCAACACGCATAATATGTGATATTATTGCGTACCTACGTTTAGATGGACGGAGACGGAGACGGAGAGAGGGAGAGAGAGAGAGGGGGGCCGTTAGCAGTTGTTATTATAAAGTCGAAAATCATAGGTATAACGTTACCCGGCTCGTACGACGCCTATACAGCTGACCATAGCTGTTATGATATTATTATTATTTAGTCGAATAACGACCGTAGGTATATATTTTTTTTTTTTTTTAATATTACCTATCGAAGGTATCGGCCCGCGGTCAGTTGCACATTTTAAAATCGAGAATATACGATCGACACGAAACGACGCGCAGTAGGTAATCTACAACTGAAATTAGATCATAATATAATATTATAACAACATTATAATAATGTGCCAAGGTATACCTGAATATTATACCTATGATAAAATCACCATATTCGGGGTAGGGGGTTATCTATTGAATAATTTAATAATCACATACGCCTCCTCCGCCCCCCCCCTACCATCATTTCCGGTCACCCCGCGGAATTCGCGGTTACCGACGTCGAAATTTAATACCGCGTAGTATCAAATTATAGTCAGGACCGTGGTAGCGAGAGCCAAAAGCGCCCACTGGCAATATCAACAGAATTTGCACCCTAAATTATTTTATCTACTTACACTTTATTACTTACATCATTATACAATGATTTTTTGGCAGACTGAAGTGCATTTTTATTATCTATAAAATATATGTCATTATCATAGTCGTAAGTGGCCGAGTGCCAAATCATTGACTCGCGGCGTTTTGAGTCACCCGATGGCATAACTTTCAAAAAGTGACCAGATAAAAATTAAAGTTTGACACCGCGATTACAGTGATATCCTTTTGAGATTTCAAATCTCATAATATGTAAAATCGACAAATTTGAGATTTCGCGGTTGGATTAAGTTGTTGATGTTTTATAAATAAAATCGTTATATTTTGCTCCTCTCTATATAAATAATTACTCAACATTAGAGTTAGGATGTTGATGACCTAAAAAACACGCAAAAATGCCCTAAAAAAAATGCAAAAAAGCAATAAAAAAGTGCAAAAATGCCTTAAAAACTTCAAAAAATGACCTTAAAAATTATCTAAAATACTAATTAAGGAAGTGAAAAAACTTATTTATAAATAATAATTTTTATTAGGATATGGGTATAATAATGGGTGTAATAGTAATTTAAAATATGAATTATAAATATATTAAGCATTTAAAATTATTTTTTACTAATAGTCCAAATCCAAAGTTAGATTTTAAATAAATTAAATTTGTTTTCAAACTTGGGTGTAACATTTGCCCTAAAATCTATAATTTGTGAAAAATACCCCACATTGTATAAAAAGTACAAAAAATGCCCTAAAAGATGAAAAAATGACTTTAAAATGTTGAAAAATGACGTCAAAAAACAAAAAAAAATGCATTTATGGCTAAAAATGCAAAAAATGCAAAAAAATGCAAAATAAAATAAAATTATTCTGCATCAAGGGAGCATGAAACAAATTTTTAGCTAGGATAGCATTGTACGGAATAAAAGGAAAAAAAATGCAAAAGTCATCAACATCCTAACTCTACTCATCATTAATGAACCTACTTGTACATCTTTATATTACAATCTTTGAAATACTATATTATTATTTTTATTCCCAGAAATCTTAAACTACCACTTTTAAATGTTCCTAAAATTGTGCCTTTTGATAATATTGCGTCCCCGGCAAAAACCCTCTTGCCAGTGCCATAAGATATGGCCATGCATAAAGTATAGGTACCAATACTTAGGTATATAGGTATAACATAATAAATACCGTTTCGCGGCGTGGTTTTGCCGACCACGGTCACTTATAGGTTAGACTTAAAGTGTTTATGCCGTCGTCGCGAGCGCACGCGCTGATCTAGAAATCTGAAATAAGTGGGGAACATTTATTTTAGAAAAATGCGATTATAATTTTAGTACAATATAATTTATATATTTATGCTATAGATAACAATATTACTATAGATACGATTTAATAACAATATTAACAGTTTTATTTATAAATTTGAGGATTTTAAGACGTTTGAATATTTGATACAAATTTAAATACACAAAACATACAATTTCTAAAGAGGGGCTACCTATAGACCCTTGCCCCAACCCCCTGGATACGCGTCTGATCGCGTATGACGTAGTACAAAATATTATATAAATCGATTATTATGTCTTAGGAAATCGTGTAGGTAAGCCGGGCAAATGTAAAGTAGACCGGCGATTATCTTTTTTTTTTTTTGTAAACTCGGCTCGATAATTTTCATCACCGATAAACATATTATTATACCTACAAATATATTATATTATAATTATAATTAAAATCAAGTCTTTCATGAACTCCAAAATTCCAAAATTAAAAAAAAAAATAATCGTTATAAATTACGCTTAAAAAGTATGAAAATAAAGAAAATATATCAGTTAGTGAATAAAGTTTTTTAAAGTTTTAATTATATGAAATTTAAAATAGAAGAAAATAATAATTTGTGGAGCATAATGACAATTGCCTCCACGAGGGGTGGCTTTTGGGCAAAGGTTCTAAACGGTTCTCAAATATATATTATAAGGTATTTAGATATTAGAAAATATATGGGCATAATTTTATTATTTTTACGAGTTTTCGTGTCAATCATTTTTACCTGTGAAAAACCGAGTCGAGATTACTATAAATATTTTTCCACGGGCCGAGTAATATACAACCGCCACGGTAAGCCTACGCGTGTCGCGATCTCTCTAAGCTCTCCTACAATATAATAATATTTTATTCGGACGAACACGATTTTATTATTTTCCGCCGAGCGCTTACAGGTGTGTCCGTCGTCCACTTTTATGGTTACCAATATTTTTTTAACTTCTCTCATTTTTCAGGTAAAATGAACTTACCTTCACTGCGATTAGCCAGTTTCCGGTAGAAATGTCTATATTTAAATAACTAAAATGTCCGCACTTAAGAGTAATTCGTCCTATATACATTGAATTTCATCACTTTTTCTTGTAGTGCACCGGGAAAGCACACAAAATCCGCTTCTCGTGTTTTTCAATAAGCCCCGAGTAATTTACAGGCTCTCTAACAATATAATATTTTATTCCGACGAACACTATTTATTTTTATTATTTTCCGTTGAGCGCTGTGTCCATCGTCCACTTTTATGATAATACCAATATTTTTTTGACTTCTCTCGGCATAACGCACATTACCTAGTTTTAATACTGTTTTTTTCCGAAATCATTTTTAGATAAAATGAACTTACCATCCACGATTAGCCAGTTCCTGTTAGAAATTTCTATATTTAAATAGGTAACTAAACTGTCCGCACTAAAGAGTAATTCGTCCTATGTACATTGGATTTTATAACGCTATCGTATTATGCGCCGGGAAACCACACAGAATCCGCTCCTCGTGTTTTTCAATAAAACGATTTTCGTTTTTCCGTTTTACAATCAGAACAATATTATAATATACCAATGCCAAAGACTTGAAACGATCACTAAAAATGTTTTGTACAGCATCGGGTTACATTTTAAAGTGTTGTCCTTGGAATTTTTTTTCCCGAGTAATTTACAACCGCCCCGGTAAGCCTACACGTGTCGCGATCTCTCTAAGCTCTCCAACAATATAATAATATTTTATTCGGACGAACACGATTTTATTATTTTCCGCCGAGCGCTCACAGGTTTCCGGCCGTCGTCGTCCACTCTTATAATGGTAACTAAAATTTTTTTAACTTCTCTCGGCATGACGCATATTAGTCTTAATACTGTTTTTTTTTTTCGGAAATCATTTTTCGGGTAAAATGAACTTACCGCCGCTGCGATTATCCAGTTTCCTGTAGACATTTCTGTATGTATAATATAACTACACTGTCCGCATTAAAGAGTAATCCGTCCATTGGATTTTATCACGTTTTCGTATAATGCTCGGGGAAAACACACAAAATCCGCTCCTCGTGTTTTTCATTAAACCGATTTTCGTTTTTACAATCAGAACGATATTATACATAATATACCAATGCCAAAGACTTGAAACGATCACTAAAAATGTTTTGTATAGCATCGGGTTACATTTTAAAGTGTTGTCCTTGGAATTTTTTTTTTATATTATTTTGAAATGTCGACCTAGACTCGTTCGAAATTATTTTATCAGTGACATATAATTTTTCGTTATAACGATATTATAAAAAATAGTTATTTTCAGTTTGTTTTGTGTTTAGCGATTGCACTTTTGAAACGAGTCGACCGAAAGACGTGGCTAGATAGCGTTAGTTATTATTGCCCAACGCAAAATGTGTATTTTTCGGCGAAAATTCGTCAAAAGTTATCGTTTATCGAATAATGAATGATCGAATGCGCACGAGTTTTTTGAGTCATTTCTGAAATCGGAATAATCGATTGGCTGCACAGTAAATTGACCAGACAATAATTAAATTTAATAAACACGGAGAACCTTAGCGACTTATTTACCGCATACTGATCGAAAAAAAAGTTCGTTATTAGAACAAAGCACGACACAAAAAAATAATAAATTGTTTGATTTTCAAAAACATGAAAATGGACAAGAAACCGTAATTCGCGTTTAAATAATTAGGATAATAATAACTGTAAAACATTATAATATTAATATAATATTGTAGAAGCTAATATTGGATTTGAGGTGAAACTATTATTATTACTCAACATTTTATGATATACCCTAACCTACTATTCGTGAGTTTCGGACACTTACAGTGTAACATTTCAATGGTGATAAAATTATGCAATAATTATTAATATGACTTACAACGACTTGGCCATAATATATTATCATTATTATAAGACAGTCGTGGTATATTATGTAGTAGCATAACAAATAGTAAATAATATATTCATATAAGTTCGAATGATTATAATAATATTATCTATTGCCATTATTTTGAATTTGTTGTCTAAAATTCGTGATCAATACTATAATATTAGTCGTGTTCATAATAATTAATTAAAAAGCTATATATAAAATATTATGCTTTTAAATCTATATTTTCTTAATATATTAAACCGAAAATTGAAACCTTTGATGCTAATGTTCTCGGAAACTACTAAACCGATTGTCTTAAATTTTTTTTAAAATGAAAGATTATTTCACGGAGAAGGTTCTTATTGCAAAAAAGTATATTTAAGTATAATTATTTAAAGAGGGTTTTACACAAGGATTTCGGAATTCATGATGAAAATCGAAAATTTGTATTTTGTTTATAATATTGGTTGCTATTGGTTACAATTATTAGTTATCACTTATCAGTTACAGTAACAGTTTTTCCCAAGTACATACCTATTATACGCTAAAAATTCTGGAAAAACTGATAATTATAAAAATGTCATCGTAATTAATAAAATTATACGGTAGCTGACGGCGAAGCTTAGAGTGAAATACATCTGTACTTTGAGTTGCCTATTTGTTATTACGCAGGAGCGGATGACAAAATCCGACAATATAATATATTAATACTATTTAAACATATTTTGGCATTCTTCGCGATTACGTCCAGTGTGTCACGTATAAGGGCTGAGCAGCGGAACAACTCAATGGTTTTTTTTATAGGTTTCAGTTCGTTTGAACAAAAACGAACGTTTTGGCTTCCCGATTTAGCTTAATTTATTACAAATATAAGAAAATTAAAGTTTTGGTTAATCATTCTGTCTAATATAACACTATAATTTTGAGACGGGGACACAATCATAATTTATGACCTAAATATCATTATAATACAAAACACGTATTCACATTTTTAAAAATTAAACTCAATTTATACGTCTTGCTATCATTCTATTATACACAATATGCACATTATAAACATTTATTTTGGCCGTACATTATATATTATTTTACAATCGGTAATAATTGGTTTTTTTAAATGATTGAAATCGTGTACTTTGTCATTAATAACTAGCAATAATATTATTATGATAGAAGCAATGATTTTTGCTCAAGAGTTGAACCACACTACAAGAACATTATAGTTTATTATAATATAATATTATCTATTATTATCGTGGCTTTCTAATATTCAGAAACAAGTTAATTTTAAACCAAACTCAATCGAAACAATTTAGTTACTGGCCGGTACATAATAATATTATATAGTCGATACATCCTGCTGCAGTATTCATATAGCCGCGTATTAATTTTGCATATTGTCTCGTTTTTTCAATCAACACTCTTATTTTAACGTTGTGTATTATGTTAATCTTTATTAAGTTTACGAAAAAGGAACCGTAAGTAGTTATATAAGTATATCCCTGGGAAAATATTATGGTAATAAAATGCGGTGAAGATTTAAAAGGATGACACCGAAATACAATAAGGACTACTTAAATAATATATTATACTATTATCCTATAACATTTGAAAGTACTTAAATGATAAAAGTTCACCAAAACTAAAATATATAAGACGTATTATAAGTAAGGTTTTAAATTTGAAATTTTTCAAAATTGAAAATTTCACTCCTCGTGAAATATTTTTAAAATATTTTTTTTTACATATGCAGTAGGGACGTATAATATGATATTACTATATTAGTGTTTATTAATAATTATTGTTTATTAGTTATTCTTCATATCTTATTTCATAAAAGAAATCTAAAGACCTAAAGTACCTGGTAGTAAATTAAGTTTATAATAAATTGTATTTTTTCATATCTGTATTTGTGTGGAGATGAATAATATTATTTTGAACGTTTTGAGAAAAAAAAGAAAAATACATATTAGAGAAATTGTTTTGTAATGTGAATTAATACAATGTTAAAATAAATAATAACTCACAAATGTATTGATAAGTTTATGATTATTGATTAGTGATTAGGTCTAGCAGCCATCTTCAGAAAGCCATGGAAACATTGCATTAGTCACTATAATAAACAATTTGTGTATTCATACAGTAGACACAGGTAGATAGTTTTGAACTTTTTCTTCTCTCACCCTAATTATACGGGTGTAACTTGAAAAAACCTTTTTTAAGAAAATACATTTCATAAATTTCATAATTTCATAATTTTAATTTTAAAACCCTAATTTTAACACATATTTCGCATCGTTTGCGATGTACGCCGCTCGACTATAATTGCTGATAGTTTAGACGTTGAAAAACACTCGCATCTCTGTATAGGATTTATCACCGGGTTTAAATAAAATAATAGTTAAGTAATTGTCTTCTAAACGAAAATAAAATATTGTACGAGTGTAAGATTGAGCGGTACAAAACACACTCGTCTTGAAAACAATACGTCAGTATATTATCCGTCTTGCCACGGTTGTTCACCCCGGAGACGTTATATTCAGCTGTTTTTGATTTGAGAAAAAAATCGTATATTTAAGAGCACTAGACTCTTAATGTTGGGGGTCGTGGTCTCGAGCCCTACGTTGGGTGCCACTGTCGTATACCTATCTGTCGACGGTACACCTCTACCTGACTCTGAGAACTCAAACGACCACGAATCAACCGCGGTTACAGAATCGTTCTAAAAACGTTGGTATGACCAACAACCTTTGATCAGTCATCTTTTTTATGACTTCACCTTTTAGACCCCGTAAATCATAAATCAACAGGTTATACAGATCAGATTCGGAATAAAGCTTATGTGCTGTGGCTACTTAGAAATAACAATATAATAATTCTCATCGGATACTGAAATTAGTTTATCAAAAAAAGAAACATATAAAACACGGGTCTCTAGGAATAAACACAGTCTCTAACGCATCATTGTCTCGATAGTATAAACCCGCATTGCCCTTTTACCGCGGTGCTCACGTTCTTAAATGTTATTTACAATCATATTATGTGCTGTTTCAGCTCATTTGCTTCATTGACCTATATTTTGAATATGAATTTAATACGATACTATACATTTAACAGTATTATTATTATTTAATTTAGTTGTGTGTGTACCAAAACTAGGGTAATTAAGTATATTATTGTATTGTTTTGAACGTTTTGAGAAAAAAAATAAAAATACTTAATAGAGAAATTGTATTGTAATGAGAATTAATATAATGATAATAAATTAATAAATGTATTGGTAATATGGTTCTCATATGGTCTAGCAGGTCTAGGCCATCTTCAGAAAGCCATGGAAACTATATTGCACTGGTCACTATAATAAACAATATTTGTGTATTCATACACAAATAGACAATAGACAATAGGTAGGTAATTTTAAAAATGTTCTCCTCCCTCCCTATTTATACGGGTTACGGGTGTAACTTAAACAAACTTTTTTCAATTTTTTTCATAATTTTTGGTATATTTTTATTTTTCATGTGAATGAAATATTTCGAAAAAATAAATTTCCCTGACCAAAACACGTTGGCGCATATAACACGTGCCCGAGAGTTTTGTACACACAACTCCCGAAAGGCGATGCAATCATTGGTCGGCATCACCCTCGTTATAGCCCATATATAGGTATATTACTATGATCGACTGCCGCACTGCTGTGTGTAAACGATCAAATTCATAATCCTAAAATATGTTATTTACTGTAAAGTTTATGACTCGAACGGGTTAATATTGATCCTTCGTTTGATGGTTATTTCCCAACACGCAAAACTTTAACTTGCGTCTCACTTAAAAGATTACCACTAAGTTCTTGGCCAATGAATTTTACCTAAGTCGCCATGAATATACGACAGGGATAATATGTAATATTATTATTATTATTATTATGACTCTAATAATAGTATAATATTCTATTAAATCTATCGTTAGCAGCACCACGGCCACACTTTAAGGGGTTTTATGTAGGCAATTTTGAAGAGCAGATAAATATTCAAATAAATACTTATTCAAACCGTCTCACAAGTAGCTCCATATAGGTCCATTGTTGGAGTGAGATTATTTGGAAAAAAACCTTTTCGCGCTAAAAAAAAGCCACGCGGTCGTAGGAACCAAAATATGTATTATACACGAAAAGGAATACAAACGATTGCCTAGTGCCCTTGCGGTTTTGTTGTTGTTGTTGTTTTTTATAGGTATCACAAACAAAATCGGTGAACTCTCTATAACTCTCTTATAATACTTGTACCACAAATACCAAATATACACTGTTCTACCTGGTACGTTGGTATTGACTTATAACTTTATAATAAGCTACTATAATAGCTAGAAAATAGTTTAACATTATATATGAATAAATAATGATTTGGTGTAGTTTAATAATAATAATATTGTTTGATAACACAAATACACCTATATTATGTGTCAATAATATTTTGCTTTTGGCAAAAATCAATTCAACCAACCGTTTTATTTATAGAAATTCAAATATTTAAACGAATGTCAGCGAAATTAATGTCCTTCCGGTCCGCGCGCAAAACATATAACAAATTTGCATTTAGCAGAACCGACTCCTCTCTAGTGCGATCCTTAGTATATCGGAGTATATTTATTTATCCGTGTTTGCACGTTGAATTTTATTTTTTTACGATATTTCTAATTTAATGCGAATACGAGCATTTTGAAACTGTAATATTTTAATTCCTAATTATTTACCTAATGTATAACCTTTTAACTTTAACAAACTAAAACGGTTTGTTGAATTTCATCTAGTTTTTTATAAAATATAACGTTAGTAGGTATATGAAAGTGTTAAAAATCAGGTTAATAATGATAAAATGTGTACCTTATATGAAATAAAAAAGAAAATTTACCTGTTTTAGTTACATCATTCTCCTTCAATATTGACGGTTATGTTTGTGTGACATTGCAGCAATAGAATTTAAAATATTATTTCGAACATTAACAATTCATTACATACAATATTGTAGAAAACGTGTACAGCAGTGGGAACCAGTGTAAAACGTGGTAAGTAAAAAAACTTACCTATGTGTAAAAGTTGGAGTACTCGACTGGTAATTTTTGTAGTTAACTTTATTAGGTACTACTATAGGTTATTATTAGATTCATACACACAAGGATATTATGTATGGATCTTTGATATAGTATGATAATAATTAGAGCTAGGATTTCGGTGACTTTTGCATTTTGTTTATTTAAGTGCTATACAGTTCTAACCAAAAACTAAATTTGTTTTGTGATATAAAAATTTTAGAATGTGTAATTTTTATTTTGTATTTTTCGTGTCAAATGCATTTTATTGCATTTTTAAGGTCATTTTTACGCAATATTACAAATATTACATTCATTTTGTGAACATTTGTGTTCACTTTTTGTCAATTTTTAAGTTCATTTTTTAGAGTTTTTAGGTAATTTTTGCATTTTTTTAGTGCATTTTCGTGTATTTTTTAGGTCAAAAATCCTAGCTCTAATAATAATAATTGTTAATTGGTCTCACGAATACGACGTATGGTATTTAAACTAAATTAAATTCAGTTATTGAAGTATAATATATTGTCACATATGGACAAAATAATATTATATTATAATATAGTTCAATATTTTAGTTTTAACTATTTTTCATTGAAAATAGTATTTAATTATTAAGAGGACGTCGAACTTGCATATATTGTGTTGTCTCTGTCTTACAAACGTAGAACATAATATAGTAAATTTAGGTTCAGCAGAATCAATTTCGTGCTGTTAGCATTGATAATAATATCATAGAGTGAATTGACTTCTTATAGAACTTCAAGGTTAGAATATTGTTACCTAATGGACATCGTAGAATTTTATTGATATTTTAAGCTTAGCAACATAGTCGTTATAAGCATTTCAAAAATGTTATGCTATACATAATAATTATAACTCACTTAAAACTAATGTATCAAATCAATTTAAGCTCGTGACGCGTGTCTTATTAAGCAAAATATCATGATGACTTAGACTTTTTAAATTTAAATGCAACCAAATTTTTACGTTGTAATACAATTATATTACAATACAAATATTATGTAGGTATATTTAATCAAGCAATTATAATTTTGATATTTTTTTTTTTAGTTTTACAATAATTATAATACAAAGGCACTTAATGTACTCACGGTCTCTATCAATACTTCTACAACAATATTGTAATATCTAAATGGCATAATATTATAAGCGTAGTACAACCGGTAGGTACCAATACAGTACTTAAATATTATCGCAATAACATGATCTGGTTTATTACGGGTCGGCGGTATTCATTAGTATAATCATTCTATGGGCGAATTGCACTCGCATAAAAGACGCCATTAAGGCGCCCGGTGCCAATGCGATTTTGTACACAAAAATACGCTCTACGGGAATAGGGATCCTGTGCTGTAGAATCAACCAAATTTGATAATTTTTTTTTAACTAATAGAGGGTAATATTTTACAGGCCGCATCAATCTCCGTTTTTCAATATTTTGATCTCAAACTTTTAAAAAAGTCTTTAAAAAAAGAGACAATTTTAAGCTTTTTTTACAAATTTTTTTTCATCATTATTTAAAATAAAATAAAAAATCTGAGCTCGATGCGGCCTGTAGAATATTGTTGTGTATCAATTAAAAAAAAAATTATCTGAAAATATTCAATCGACAATGAGTTATCCATATTCCCGTAAAGTCATTTACGTCAGTCGAAATGAGCAACTAATAATTCGTCATTTGTTAATTCTGTGACATGTGCCTGCGAGTGCGTTCGCGTCGTTCATATGCGCCATGCGGGTAGTAGAGGGTTCTCTCACACTAATAACCATTTACACTACAACACATTGACAAGATCGTGCGACGCCGAAACAATATGTGATTAAGGTTGCCAATAATTTGCTCCTTAATAAATAGCCGGCACCGGGGGCCATTAATTACACATAGTGCAGTTGTAGTGCATAATACGGGGTAGGTAGTTGTATATCATATTATATTATGTCCGGTAAAATACGATTGAGCACGGCATTTTTAGTAATACGATTGAGAGCGGCATTTTCAGTAATACCGATTGAGAACGGCATTTTCAGTAATACCGATTGAGAACGGCATTTTTAGTAATACGATTGAGAACGCTCGAATTTTTTTTTTCACGCAACGTTGCCAAATTTAATAGACAATAGTTGTTATTGAACGATAATTATTATTGTTAGATTTATCGGGATTTCGTCGAATTTTATTAGAAACTAAAGTAATGTTAACACCGTCGTCTATAAGTATTGAACTTAGGTACGAGAGAATAACGGTTAGGCAAATGTCAACTTTGTGCTTGTCGATTTTAAGTTCCTATTCGCTACATAATTGGTAAAAAAACGACATTCAAATTATACTTTTAAAACGAAGTGAAGACCTAGTGCTAAACTTGATACATATATATGTAGGTTGGTAACTCATTACAATGATATTGTATTACATTTTTTTATACATATTTTTATAAGTTTTTAACTATCATAACGATAACTATTGATTCCAAATGTATGTTAAACTTATATTTACAAACCTACATATTTTGTTTATAAGACGGCATGACCTATATTATGTTTTTAATAGATTATAATAATGACATTTTTCTAGAATAATTTTATTTATATACATTTATTATTATAAGACAATTATTTTAACAATGTTTATTATTGTTATTACATTTTTCACTATTACACTTATATTTTATTTTTAAAAATTAAAATAAAAAGATTTTTTTTAAACTAACCATAATTGGGTAACTCGTAACTGTTTCTAAACTTAAACCCATTTTTTGGGTCAGCGGTGAGTTCTTTGTTAATTTTAAGTGCGTTCTCAATCGTTCGCCCAAAAATGTATAGTACGTTCTCAATCGTTCGACAGTCTGGCCACCATATAGCTTCTTATAAAATAACATACGATTTAACCATTGATGCAATAATATAACCTACGCACACACTGCAGCAGCAGCGTCGCGTGTGTTCTCCTCTTTCGATGTAATATTTTTATACGAGTCGACACTGTACTTATATAACACGTCTAGGTATATAATAATATGGTAGGTACATTAATACACATATTATCATTATATTTTTATAAATATCTAAGACGTAACCGCCGCGGGGCCAATTATCAGCAGCGAGAGCTTTGGGATGATAACGATTTATCGTTGATTATATTATTTTTCGGCTCGCGCGTTTACGTGTTTGGTGAAAACCGTGCGCAGCGACGGGAAATTCGACGCCTGCACGTCGGCTGCGACTCCTGCGGGGGGTGGTGGGGGCAGTTAGGGGGGGGGGGGGGTGGAGGTAAAGGCGAGAACCTAACCGCAGCTATTATTATATATAGGTGTATAATATACTACTACTATTATTATATTCGGTCGAGTACGTGATGGCTTTAATTTCCGTCTCCCAAAGTATAGTAATTAACTTTTCGCCGTTCGGCGAGCGGGGGAGGGTGGAGAAAAATATAACCGCCGCGGGCACACCTCGGCGGCGGCGACGCTATGGAGCCGCGCGTCCGGAGCGGCGTGGCCTTCGATAATCCGCAATAAGACATAAATAAAGGTGACTTACCTACCTACGGAAACTTGGTCGTGTGCGGGCCGCGTATATAGTCGCGCTCGGCGGCGGGCTTAAAACCACCCTGGGCTTTATTTATAGGCGAAACTCCTTGGCCGCCGCCGCCGCCGCCGCGTTGGTGCTATCAAAAATGATTGTTTATGTCACGGCTTCCCCGGCGGCGGCGGCGGCGGAGTGGCGGCAAGTTGGCTAAGAATTAACTTGCCATTTATCTAACCGGCAAAGCCCCAGTCTCCCTCCTCCACCCCCCGTCACGTCCCGCGCGGTCGTATATTTCTCCTCTGCGGGCCCCGGCGCGCACGACGCGATATTATACGATATGATTTACTGCCACGGTTTACTCAGTCGCTAATTTAAAGCTTTCGCGCGCCGCCCGACAACGACTGTGCAGTGTGCACACCGCGTACAACACGCACACGCGCGGGTGTGCGAGGACGTCTTCCGCTGGGGGGGGGGTGGTTTTGAGGGGGGGTGGCCCGCGGGGGATGATGCGGCCCGTGCCGGTCGGGGCTGCAGCGGCTGCGGCCTTTGAGTCTGCCCTCGCGCGCGCGTCTTATACACTGCTGCAAAACGGCGTCGTAACGCAAGACGTATATTATTATTATTATTTTAATACAACGGTAACGACGCGCTTCTCTATATATGTCGCATTATTATTGTGCTCAAACTATAATAATATTATTATTATTAAATTGTATTATAGTATAGTTGTTGTTGTTGTTGTTGTTGTTTGCGTATTACGAGAGACGTCGCGGCGGTGTCTTGCAGCGACCGAGCCAATCGAATCGTTTCGATGTTTCCAATGATATATATATATATATATATATATATTATTAGGTATAATGCGGATCTGATGACGATTCCGAAGACTTCGGGCGTGGATCTGAAAGTCTGAAATTTTTATTACGTCATAATAGATTATAAAGATAAGCGATTTGATAGCAAATGTATTTAAGTTTTAGATTTATGGAGTTCGAGACGTATATGATGGACTATATCATATAATATTATACGAACAAACATGATATAAATAATTGTTATAAGCCCCTCTAAATGACTATTTGCTTTATTTTAATAATAATCGCATGTATCTCGGAAACCGTTCCTGGGAAATCCTCCTCACAGGCTAAAGAGATCATGGTGTCGCGACCTAAATCTATAAAATAAAAAATAATAAATAGAAAAATAATATAATATAATTTAAATTTATAATCAAAACTAACCAAATCCCCAAGTAAAGTGATATCATTGGGCGGCTACTTTTCTCACGTGTCTCGTGTCATAAATAAACAGGGAGATTCAAAATGTATGTTACAACCATTTTATCACATAGATATTCCAAATACAGACAAATGTATGATACAAAAGTTTCTTAATTTACAAACGTCTAAAATGATTTATACATTTTATAATTTTTTACAATGTGTTAGGGAGGTTTTAGAGGGTCAGCTTTAGAAATTCAAATGGAAACAAATACTTTTTTTGCAAAACTATGCACTGCATTGTGGACTGGTCAAACGATCTTGTAGTGGATGAGGCGGGAAGTGGTTAATTTTAACACGCATAATGCACTAATTGATCATTAAAAAATATAACTTACGATAATTTATATTATTATATAAAATAAAAATTGAAAACAAGCTCATGTTCGGGGGATCTATCCCGTTTGACCACCACTGCGTAGAATAGGTAACTCGAGTGTGATTTACTGATGGGAGAAAATCTCTCAATCATTATATTATTATATTTTCTTTAAAGACAATATCTCAATAAATAACTTTTGTTCCGTCTGTTGAACAATATTATACCGGTTGAAGACATAAGTGCCAAAACGAGATAAGCAAAAAATAAATCGCATCGCCTTCAAAAGAACCAAAATCCCAGATATTTATGTGACAATATAATTTATTTCCTAATTACGATAGAGCGTCATACAAGTGTTGGTGTTATAACTATAGGGGCCGGATTTAAATGCACTAGAAAGATTTTTTTTTTGGAATACCCAAAAAATGCCCTAAAAAATAGCTTTTCAACTCGACCGTGCTCATTGACATAGGCACGCTATTACACACAACCAATAAAAAAATGACGTTTAATTTCCGGAATTTTGAACATTTCTATATCTTAACAAAAATATTTAGAAATTAAAGATATTACCTATAATGAAGGTTTTAAATTTGAAATATTGAAAAATATTTTTTTTACCTATTATGCAGTAGGAACGTAAATGATTTTACTAAATTAGTAATTATTAGTTATTAGTTATTACTCATATTATCTTAGTTTGTGAAAGAAACCCAAAGACTTAAGGTATCTGGTAGTAAATTAAGTATATAACTGTATTATTTCATATCTGTATTTGTTTGGTAATAAATAATATTATTTTGAACTTTTTGAGAAAAAAAAATATATAGTAGAGAAATTGAATTGTAATGTGAATTAATAAAATGATAATAAATTAATAAATAATTATTCACAAATGTATTGGTAAGTATGTGATTATTGATTAGTGATTACTGTTTAGGTCTTGCAGGTCTAAGCCATCTTCAGAAAACCATGGAAACTTTATCGCACTGGTCACTATAATAAACAATCTGTGTATTCATACAATAGACATTATACATAGGTAGGTAATTTGAACATGTTCTTCTCTCACCCTAATTATTCGGGTGAAAGTGTGTAACTTGAAAACAAATTCTTTTCTATTTTTTTTTTTTTT